>BPLS01000145.1:4466180-4507258 GCA_019656275.1 Rhododendron kiyosumense | reverse complement strand
ATTTCTAATACCTCATCCAAACTAAGTGCTATTTAATACCCCCTCCATAAACATCACATCAATGTGGGTCATCTCTTATTAACCAATACCCCGTACTATCTAATCCCCTTCTTACATAACACCTCCAAACCTAATCCTGCATCCAAACGAGCCATTAATGTTGTAAATGTCGCCTATACGAAGGTAGGAGCCAATAGGGTGGGGTATTGTTCTCTCTTTCTGTGGGGTTGAACGAATTCGACTCTCAAGCCACCAAACGGGAGAAGTAATTTCTCACCTTTCTAGGAGTATTTCTTTTCCGAATTCCAAACGCACTGTTACATATTCCTATTGAATTTGTTTTTGTTTTGAAACGGCAATATTGAATTCGTTATTCCAACTTCGATCCCGTTGATAGCTTCCTCGATTAGGCTCTTGTGCTGTCCAGCGACAGCATATTGAACGGAGCCACATGTCGGGGTCAAAACCCAATTGGTTCAGATCTGAGGCTATTTCAACCTGATTCATCCACCGCATCAAATCTCTTCTCTCCTCTCTTCTATCTCTCTCTCTCTCTCTCTCTAGAAAGATGGCTCGGATGTTTGAGTACTTCGTGGTGTGCGGGCTTGGTCCGGAGATTCGAACGGTGGATGGGAACCGTGGATTCCACGGGACAGGAGGGGTGCAGTACTTGCCTTCTCTCCTCGATCAGTACCCTCCTCCCAACCACTCTCTGTATCCTCCTCCGCCTCCCCAGCTTCCCACTGTAAGAGATTCTAGTAACTTATTACTACTATTTAACTGCTTTTTTGACGCTCTGTTGGAATGTGGAGTAAATGAAAATGGCGTTATTGTTTGATTTGATGTGCATCTACTCTCTGGAATAAAAATGTGATCACAAGGTGTACTAAAAAATAAAAGATGTCTGATTAGGTTATTAGAACCCTTCTACGCATAGTTATTTTTGCTTCTGTTGTCGGTCATGGAGCATCTCCAACCCTTAACTTCTTGCTCAAATTTGCGTAAAATTTTGAGTGAAAGTTTCATTTCATAAGAAGCGCTACAATGGGCAAGTTCAAATATGAGCATAAATTTTGAATAAAAGCTTCATTAATGGCATAGTAATAAATTTAAGTGGGAAAATGGCCTTCAAAAATTTGAGGAAGGATTTGAGTCTGCCTTAATTTGGTTAAAGTTTTGAATAACACTTGATTTGTTATGGGTTTTAGTCAAGGGCTAGAGTGAGCTTTAGGAGATTTTCCTCAGATTTTGGTTCTGAGTTTGAAAAAGGGTATGGGCTGGAGATGGTCTTAGTTAGGAATTCTGACGCACAAAGAGCTGGTTTTACGTGTGTGCCTGATTTAAAAATGTACTCGAGGAGCTCCACTTCACAAAAAACTAGTAATGGACTGGAAAAACCATATGTAATGGAAGCTGGTGCTGGCCTAGACAAAGAAATTGGTGTATTAGACTAGTAATGGATATTACTCCTAGCTCTTTTCTACGTCTGACCACTCAAGATGATTCAGTTATCTGGATTCCTGCAGATGTTCTCCGTTCAATCTGCTTGGAAGGTAATTAGGGAATGGGAATTTGGGCTGCCTAAGGTTCCATGGCTTTCAGTGGTGTGGGTTTAAAAACAATGTTCCTAGATGGGCTTTCACTGTGTGGCTGTGTTGTTTGGGTGAGTTGGCAGCCAAAGATTGGCTTATCTTGGGGGATGGAGGTGGAGCCAGAAATGCATCTTATACGACCAACAAAATGAATCTCTTTTTCATTGATATATTTTTTTAATGTAATATATGCTGGGGCTATTAGGGCAAGTGTGCTAGAGAGATTTAGATCAGAAGAAGTGTTGGTTCTTGGGCAAATGAACTGCATTGGTTGGTCCATAATCTCACAGGAGGCTCTTTTGGTGTTGCTGGGATGAAGTTAACTGTGGCTGCCTCAGTTTACCACCTGTGGTTGGATAGGAATGCTAGAATACTGACTCAAAAGTCAGTTGTTTGTAGCTCCATTCAATGCACACTTGATGAGGCTTTAAGGGATAGGATATGTTCTTTGTCAGTGAAGCATAGTCAGGCTAACAAACATATTTGTGAACTTTGGATCTTTTCTCTCAAAATTCTGAAATGAGTTAAGACTACTGTTGGTATTTCTTATTAGGATGTTTTTGCCCCTGATGTTATAAGGGGTCTTAGTTTCGTTTGCTTTTGTTTACTTTTTTTCTCTTGTTCCTTGCGCTCTTAACTTTAGCTTTGGTTCTAAGTCTCTGTTTTTCTATGGGTTCTCCCCAATTGGTATTTTTATATGCTGCTTGCCGCTTTATATCTTGAATGAATTCAACTTTCAACCAATATATATCTTCTGTTCCTCTGCTATGTTTTTTGTAAGTTCTATCATTTGGTTAGATTGCTCAATGCTCACTGTATTCTTATCTTCAGTTTTTCTTGTCACAGACAGATTATTTAGCTACCTCACTTATACATGTCAATGAATACATAAGGCACTTGGGAGCATGTTCTCCGTCTCGAACTTCGTATCATGGAGTGCCTAGCATTGAAACAAGCCCTAATCAAGGATGATTGATATGATTCCGAAGAATCCGAATGACGAGAGAGAGTGCTTCTGATCTTCCAACTCTATGAGAGAGAATGCTCTTAATTTGCAGTTCGTAGGCTCTCCTCACGTACAGAAAGGCTTAGTAGGAAGATGTATCAATATTCCTAATTGGCAGTGGTCAAATGGGCTTTTGAGTTTCTGTTTAAACAATCCCACTTTCTAGGGAGCCTTGGCTTGCCAATTGAATTTACATGTAAAAGCCAATGTGCCCACCGTCTTAGAAATGATCAACCAGCAAGTAAAGACAATTGGTAAGCTAACAGTAGAAGCCCATAGTAGCATATGCCAGCAACGAATGCTTTGAAAAGACAAATATCTTTAATTTTAAAAAAGAGAGTTTTTCTTTTCTCTCAAGAAAATCGAACGTGAATAGAAGAAACACATCAAGCAGACTACTATTTGTTGTCCATATATAGGAGTTGGTTCTACTACCTCAGTTGACCATGCTGGTAGATGTTTTTGCCTTCGACTGGGAAATACCAATACCCAAAAAAACAAATTGTTTCAGGTATGATTAGGTCATGTGGCGATACCAAGTGCGTAGCAATCCAAATGAGTGGTGAAATCTGGAAGACAAGGACAGGGTATTTGGTAATTTCAAGAAGTTTTGGTTGTAGGCTGTAGGGTCGTCCATGGGCTGTTAAAGGAGACTACTAGTCACATGAACTTGCATTTGGATACCTTTAACCACAATTTTTATGCCGTCAATTAGTGTTGACTTGTCATGTCAATCTAAGAGATAAGGGCAAAGAGGGATCTCATTGGATTCTCTTTTTTTAAGTTGTCAAAATGGACAAACAGTTTGGGACACCAAAAAGTAAGAAAGTAGAAAAACAACTTAGGGCAGAGGGAGTGACATAAATTCCCTCATACCGTCCAATGTATGCAACCATTAGTTGGTTCATTTTTCATGACATGATACTTCGGTTCATCTAAAACTGTGGGGAGTAGGAATAGAATTTTGCAGTGGACATATGATTTGGGCTCTGTATATTAATGTACTTTCAAAATTGTGAAGTATGATGGATGAATGAGATTCTGAGAAAATATTAGTCCTAATAGCTTTCAAGCTCTCAAGGTTGTGTGATGCGGAAGCTAATCTAAGTTTGATGCCTAGACTTTTCATCTTCAATCTCTTCTTCTGTTACCTTTTTTTTAGTTTATTCCTAAATCACCTTAATAGTCCCTGCTCTTTCGTATTCTGATCAATTTAAGATTCGAGTTCTGCCCCCAATGATTTTGGTTGTTATCATACCTAAAGATTTTACTATGTTTAGAGCAAGTAGTGCAATGTATCTATGTTAAACAAGGTCTTCGATGCATGTTTACTTAAAACCAATGAGATTAATGAACCTGATTATAGATGCTTCCATTGAACGACCACTAGGGTGTTTATGTCATAAAACGAACCTAGCAATTGTTGCATACAACGAATACAAATGTGGTTGTGTTCCAAAATTAGGTTTTTGAAGACCTAAGTAAGATCATGTCCTAACCAATGCCATTGATCGCTTTCTGAGTCTCTGTTTGTGATTTGGGTTTTGGGCTTAGTTTTGTGTCATTTTGGTGTGGTGTAATTTTTCAAAGCTAACGGAAAATTGGAGATGGAGCGGTGGTGGAAAATTGGGGTATGGAACATATTTGCACCACCTCTTTTGTTGTATATGTAGGGAGTGAAAATAGTTGGTCCTTTGACCAAAAAACCCACCCAGGGTGAGTGGCTGTATCAATTCAGAAATATTCAGCATTGTTTAGCAGTTGGTCCTTTGATGATGTAGAGGTTCCTGCAATTTGGATGTGGGCAAACTTTTCCTTCTCTTCAGGGCCTCTTTTTTTTTTTTCCCTTAGTACTTTATAGCTAGTGTCAGCGTTAGTGAAAACAAGAGTCAACACTTGACACAAAAACCTCCTAGAGCATAGGTGCCATGGTTTTAAATCATGGTATGGTTCGGTCGCGAGTATCGGTTAATGTGTAAGGGAATTGGTTAATGTCCTCGTGAATTTTTTTCAAGCACTAGCACTTTGTAAGTAAGACTTGATCAAATGTTGCGTTTTAAGAATGAAATTTCAGTTTTTTTGTCCCCTTTCAATCTTACCCAGTTTGAATTATGAGAGTTTGGTTCTCAAAATACTGTTTTAGCCCGTGAAGGCTGAAGAATCTCACAAAGTTTCAAAGAACACGCCGTAGGATCACATGGAGGTCTGCAAAATGAACAAAAAGAATAGAAACAAGCTGTTCTCAGGGTTCCATAACAGGGTGTAACGGCCATTACGAACCATTACGCGATACGTAACTGTTGCAACGGCCGATACGCGTGTGAATTTTTGTAATGCCTTTGTTTTCACCAGTTACAGTATCAGACCTTCGAAAACCCGATACATAATGGCTGTTTTTTAAAACCCTGATGGGTGCTAACTGAAAAGCACAAGCGGACACTTGAAGTAAAGAGCACGTTGTCTACATATAATGCGTGATCCCGAAGGATTCACACTTTTTAATTTTATTCCCCCGAATTTCTACTTTAGTTTCTTCAAAATTGTATCATATTTATGATAAAAATAGGTTAAAGAATCAAGTAGCACCATATTTAGCCTTGGTTAGGGTCTTCTTCAATTGTTCGGAGTAATTAATGTGGGATTGAATAATGGGTAATCTGCCTACTGGGTGCCTGAAAAGCTCTAGAATTGTAATTGACGTCTTCTATGCTTAACCTAAGCGGCACAAAGCAATTCTAGAACTGGCACAGTGCATCTATACTTGATGTTGTCTCTTTTGTTGTTTATCATTCCATAAAGCTGGCAGTTATATAGCAAATCAAGTGCTGATTCAAACTATTTTGATTTAAAGGGTAAACAAAGAAATCTTTTTGTTATTTTCGTAAATTTGAAAAGCACGAAAAGTGCACTTTAAGCTTTTTGAAAAAAGAGCCAAAAAGCAATGCCTTTGGTGCATTGTAAAAGCTTTTCTATTATTGTGCTTCGCGGTATGTGGGTTGCATTTTAAGCATGCTTAATTGTGCCAACATTGAAAATTATGTATAGTTCTGCAAGGATGATACTACTTATGCATATGCATTTATCAGTTTTTACTTCTTTCGATCTTCCTTAAAGATTTGTGTTCTTTGATTTGGGGTGAAATCGAGAAGAGTATTTTGTGGACCTTCTCTTTTCCCCACAATACCCACATCCAACGACAAAACATGGATGTAGATATGAATAAGTGTACCATACGCATCCCTAATTTAGCCACAGGGAATCTCTGATTTTATGATAGCTAAGTAAAAAGAATCTCAAGTTAGTTATAAAAGATGCATATCCAGCATTTGATATTGATGGAAGACAAAGATTTCCATATTTTTTCTAAATCCCTATTTAGTTCTTCTTTAAACCCCTTATGATTTAAATTACATTCTGGGCTATACACAATATCAAAAAAGTGTTTGGGATGTGCTTCAGCCTCATACACAACCTTTGTCATGTATCCCTGTATCCTTTAAGTTTGAGGAAGGTCCGACGCTCAGACGTGCACCCCACTCCATGCTCTTAGGCAAGTCTGTGTAACATAGTTTGAAACTAGTCTAACATCCGGCATTATTGTCACGTATTGATGGTTCTAGCCTCAAATCCATTTAGTCATACCTGACACCCTCATCATTGTACCAAGTGAGCTATCAGGACATTGGGTTTGTAGGAGGTTTGTTGAATTAAGCAATCCCGAGGAAATTCTACGTGACGTACGACGTTGGTATTCCAATTTTTTGTGCATGTTCATGATAATGTCAATGCAGGAATTACTTCTGCATTAGAAGATGATGCAATACAATTAAGCATTTCTCACCATGTCATACATAATGATTTGTTTGTTGCTGCTTTGAAATCCCAGCGTAGAGGGTGGTTTTTGTAGGCATGAGTTGCTACTTTATTACACTGCTTCACTTAGCTATTGCATATCGTCTCTCTTCCAATCATTCTTGTCCAACATAGTGAGTTGTTGGATTGCAGTGTGTTCTACCAGCTGGTGTGGAGTTCTACACATCAGGCTTCGATCATAATGACATCTCAACTTTTCCGCGGAGCTATCCAATTGTTTTAACTGGTATGCAAGTACTGCAGTCATTTCAATCCTTGCTTTACCTTTTACTTTCCATTTTTGTCCAGTTAATGAAGTGCAATTTGAAATGGTAGACTATCCTGTTTTGCATTTAACCATACAATAACTTTTTTGTACTTACTACAGTGCAATGTGAATATACAATAATTAGTTGTTGATAGATTTGAAAATTTTGAATGCTTCTATATCTATGTAGTCTGTACCTCGGTGCCAAGAATTGATGGGTTATAGCCAGACAAAATTTGCCCAACATGTCTCTTAGAACCTACATAAGTGTGGATGAAGTTTATAGTGCTGGATTCTAATGTTTATTCAGTTCTTTTTGCTACCTGCATTATATTTGGTGGCTGTTTAAAGTCGATTTTTTACTAGTAAAATATGTATTTGTTGGGCTTTGTTTAAATTTCCTCCTCATCTCTTGGACTTGATATTGCTGCAGAGGGTGACGGGTCTAAAATTTATGTTAGTTGCATTGCTTTTCGGGATCCGGTCTGTGATGATATTGCTGAAGCTTATCGCATCCCTGCAAATTCATTTGCTGACAAATGTATTTGTCTTGTTTCACGGTCACCCAGTTTTCATATCCTTCGGGATGCATTGGAGGAACTATTTGCACTTTGCTTTTCTCCTAATGGGAGTAGGTAAGTTTGCTTCAAGCCTTTAGTAGAGATGTCTGATTTTCTGCTATAGATTTAGTTTGTGAATCCATGCATCTGTTTTGATTTATGGCTAAATACACTGACTCCCCTAAGGCTTCTCACAAACCTGTCTTGGGGTTGTGTAGAATTTCACATTGTCAGTTATTTTTTCTGACAATAAACACCTAAGAAGCACGAGTTCGGACATTGAAAATAGGCACGATGTGGCTACAGGCAAGGGACGCTGTGTCAAGTAGTTGACCAGACCCTTCTATTCTGAATATAAGGAGCTTGCAGCTGCTCTTTGGCCCCCCTACTCTCAATCTCAAATCTGGCCCTACCTTTCCACCAAACCACCTCATCCATCAAACTACTGCATCTTGGATACGTCAGAGCCAGAGCAATTTGTTATCGCTAGATTGGACAGCCCTCGAAAAATAGCTCCCCCTTCCGGCGGTGACGAACCTTCGATCTTCTGTGCTGACTACCAACTCGTGTGCTTCCTCTCTGTGTTTACCACACAGCGCCTTCAATCTAGAAGTGACTTGCCACCATAGGCTAATAATTCGGCAAATTTGGATACAAGAATATTGGTTTTAGATATAATGTATGTAAAAGGACGTGTGAATTAAAATCCATGAAAAATGTTAGCATGTAAGATTGATGGAGAACAAGTTGATGATTAGATTTCTCAGTTTCCTGAAGAACATGTTGACGGCGAATGAACTCTTAGCTGCTTGCCTGTTAAGTAATAAGTGATTCAGTAGGTTTGATAACCACATTTTACATTGCTTAACAAATTAAGTACCACTTAAAATATAGGCCAAAAAGTTGAAAAAAATTAAGTAGCTTTGAGCTACTTAATTTTGACTGAATTTTTGTGTATTTACATTTAACCATCATACCACCACCGCAACCACTCCTACCAACACTTCCACCACTACCACCACCTCCACCACTCCACCACCACCACTCCTCCTCCACCACATCACCACCACCAGCTCCACCACCACTACCACTTCCTCCACTACCACCACCACCACATCACCACCACCACCACCACCACCACCACCAGCTCCACGACTCCACCACCACTAACACAACTCCACCACAACCACCACCACTACCATCACTACACCACCACCACCACCGCTCCTACCCCCACCTCCACCACTCCTCCACCACATCACCACTACCAGCTGCACCACTCCACCACCACCACCACCAATCCACCACCACCACCACCACCACCGCTCCTACCACCACCTCCACCACTTCACCACCATCATCACAACCATCACCACCACCGCCACTCTACCACTACTACCATCATTACACCACCACCACCACTCCACCACCACCACTACCAGCACTACACCACCACTCCTACTACCTCCACCACTCCACCACTCCACCACCACTCCACCACTATTACCAAAAGTATATTGTGACCGTTAGTAAATTAAGAGAGAATTGGAACAAAATTAATTCATCATTTTTTTAATTCAGTACTTAATATATTTATTAAACAGCTTTTCAGCTTAAAAATTTCAGCATTCAATTTTCAGTACTTAATTTTTCAGCTTTCAGTTTCAGTTTTATCAAACAGCCCCTAAGCTTCCTAGTTTTCTGCAAATGCAAAAGGATTTTTAAGACCTGTAAAGCAGCAAATGGTCTCACTATATGTTTCTTCTTTTCTGTCAAACATATTGAATATATTCTCTTCTTTGCCGTCAAACGTAGTGAATATATGCATGGGATGTGTCGTGTATAAAATTTCACGTATTGAATGATTAGCGATAGTGGGTGAGACGGGAATGGGGAGAGGGAGAATGATCCGAGATAGAGAAAGAGGAGTGCAGGGAACAGATCATGTCACTGGATTTTGTGCAAATTCGTTTAGGTGATTGGAAACATGAGGTGGGTTGAGGACAGTTAATGGTAGGTGTGAAGTCAAACTAATGAGAGGTGAGCGACCAAAGTCAGAGGTGACAGTGGATGGGTACGGGGAAAATTTTGGTTCCAAAGAGCGGAGGAGAGGTGATTCTTTGGGGCATAGTAGTACGTTCAACAAGGGGAATGCTTCCACATAGGTTGACATATGTGTCTCGTTCATCGTATAAACTACACGTCACAAGTTATTTGAGCACGAGCTACACAATGCTAAGGCCCTTAGTTGTTGCATTGCGTGGAGGCAAAATAAGAGATACCTAACCATGGCTCAGTCGAGTTGTTGTAAACTAGAACCCAATGATTTTGCCATCTCAAAGAAAATAGCTGGATGTTAGTAATTGTAGTTTACGTCAAGGGTATTTGCTTTGTGCAGAATATCAACTTTGTGTTAAATTACTTGAAACTTCTTGCACTAGCAATTGCTTTGGAGTCAATTGATGGCCTCCGATGGTTAGCATATTATCTTTGGTATCAGTAAATGTGGCATTCTTGTCCATTTTTTGTCATGTGCATAATAACCTTTGGCATACACAAACTTTAGCACGTACACATAGAAAACTGAAGAAAAAGGACTATCAACTTTTCAGTATTCAATTCTTTGTGTGGTAATTTGGCTTTTCTTTACTTCGAACTCATATTTTCAAAATATTAGCTTGTCCTAATATAGAAGTCGAACATACTCCATTTGAAATGGAATTTTTCCATGGCATTCTCTCTGTTGAATTTAATTTGCTCAGCTCTGCGATGATTTCAGCAAGCCACTGTGGGATGTTATTGCGAGTGTGGTGTCCAGTGTACCTCTGCCTACTCCTGCAAAGGATCGAGTTTTGTTTGCTATTGAGAATAGCCTGCTTGCTGTTGAAGTTCCACCAAAGGAAGGGCTCCCACATGCCGATGTATGTATCCAAATGTCAGATTTTTCTCCGCAGTGTGCTTCTGACTTTCAATTTAGCATGATTCAGGAGTATTGAAAGTTAACTCTTTCATTTGATAGTAGTTCTTTTCTCTTGATGCAGATATCTTTTCAGCCGCTGGTACAGTGTTTGGATGTTGACAATTTCCTTCAACTTTTCACTGCTGTATTGCTGGAACGGAGGATTTTGTTTCGATCAAACAAGTAAATTCTAACTTCAGTTAATTGACCATTGTTTTTAATAGATTATTCACAGTTATGTCTACTTGCGCTTTTGATCTGATTTTGTCGGTGGCTTCTGACATCTTTCTTTTTGCAACCATTCTAAAATAAAGGAAAGACATCAGAAGCAACTTTCAAGGTTGCAAAGATCAAAAGCGAGTTAGCTATTGTTTTCCCTCTCTATTGGCATAAAGGAAATCAAATCATTACCAAAGGGTGCACATTCCATGAGTTTTTTAGGAGACCCCATGTCTCTCTCTCTCTTGGTTCCTCCTCCTCCACCTGCTTTAATTGGCAAGAACCAGCCAGATAAAGTTGTTCAGGGAAACTACTATATACAAATGACAGTTGCAAGGGAAATAAAATGCTAATATATCTTCTAAAGATTGATTCTCCCTCATTCAAATGATTAACGGAGTTAATCGAATAATTCAACCTTTTCCTGTAATGAAAGGAAAAGAAGCTCAATGACAAGTGAACCAACTTAAGCTATGGCTGCTGTAGCCATTCGAAACTGGAAGATTTACCTTTTATAATCAACTCTCAACTCTAAAAACCTTGGTATGGTGGTTCTGCTCAACTTTCTTGGATACTCCTTTTGACGTCCTCCGAGGTACATGCACTAAGACGTAGGGTGGTAGGCCGCCTTACGTCCCTCCAACTAGCAAGTCAGTACACAGGAGAGGAAGGGTGAGCACTTTAGTGAGGTGTCAGAACTTGCCTTTCTTAGTGTTTACCCTCTCCTATTTAGGCAAACGTACTTGCTCTCCAAGCCAGACGCGCATGGCACATGCCCGTGACGTCACGTATAACCGCCTTAGCTCGATGACATTATGGTGACGCTTGGCCCATGCTAGCCCTAGCTCTGGAATGTTCTAGAAGCTTCCAGAACCATCTGGATGGATCTCCACATGGGCCCTTGGCCTGTGTCGGGCCGACCCGCGGCGTTTGACCGACCTGGCAGACCCACCCGGAGGGCCGATCCGTGGGCTAACACCCGGGTTGGCTAGATTGACGGTACGTTCAGCGCAGCCCGTCTTCGCTCAGCCCAACTCAAACAATCCGTGGGCTTGCATCCTGACTTAGGCCCATATCGAGCATATGGGTTCGGCTCACTACGCTCGGCCCAAGTTGCTCATGCCCTGTTTAACTCATCTGTGCTGTGGGTCAACCAGCGACCAAAGTCGGGTTTGCCTGCACCCATTGTTATTTGATTTTGGCGACTATGTTGAATGCTTTCCAGTCTGTGAGTATTGTGCCCTATAGTTTGTCATTTTCTTTCATATGGTTGTAATAATTGTTGACCCACAATAAGAATATGTTACCAAAGGTTGAAAGTATGAGGAGGTTTGTTTTTGGGTAATGACCGGTGAGGAATGAAGAAAAATTGTTTCCCATATTTGGGCCAATTTGTGATCTCTAGCAAAAACTACCTTATTTGCTATGAAGCACGGATACAGATACGGATACGGATATGGGATACGAATACGACACGATACGGATCGGTGATACGGCAAAACCTGAAAAAATAGGATATGGTAATGTTGGGGATACAGCTGTATAAATTATACATTTTTATAATCATTAGTATCCTAGGCATAAAAGTGCAGCTATAAGAAATAAAAGAGTTGTTGAATTGCCAATACCAAGCATTAAGTACATGTCAATCTCAAAAGAGTAGGAACTTATCATCCAAAAGATTAGAATTTTGTAAAAAAGAAAAAAGAATACAGATTAGTAGGCAATAGTCTAATAGGTATGCATATAATATATTTCATATATATTCATATATCTATGTGCCAGTGTAGGTACTAGATATAATTCATTGTATATGTAAACAATAGAAATCCGCATCAGTAAAACATAGAGAACCTTGTGAATCAAAGGTTCAAGCGATTTAGGTAGGAAAATATCGACCGGTTCAAGGAATGATCTATCGATGTGCATAATTTCCCAAGTTTTATATTTTTAGTGATGCTATTATTACAATTTTCCCCTTTTAGTTTGTTCTTGATTCTTTAAAAAAATTCATTTTAACCCCCGCCTTATCCAAAATGTATCCTGCTGTATCCCCCTCGTAACCCTTGTGTATCCCAAATAAAAAATATTTAATTTAAATGCAGGATATTTATTTGCCGTATCCAATACGTATCGGGCATATATCCGTATCCCTCGCGTATCAGATACTCATACGTGACTAGTTTCGGTGTATCTGTGCTTCATAGCTCATTTGTTTTCTCTTGAGTCTTGACAAAAGAGACTGTCCTTCCGTACATGAGCTAGATGCAAAACATACAATTTTAGCTGCTCTGCTTAAGCTTACATTTTGCTTGTATTTCTGCTTAAGCATTTAAATTTTATTGTGTATGCTCTCTTTTTTCCCCATGTTTATTTGATATTTTCTAATGTCCTCAAACTGCATATGATATTGTTCGTGAGCCGTAAGTTTGCTGATTTCATGTTTGAATGCGGTTTCCTTTTATTTACATTTTAGGTGTAGTTTTTGCTGATGCCTTTGCATAGAATGGGAATGCTGTTAGAATGCAAAGTAACTTATGTCCTTGAAGGAACACGTAGGCACTATAAAATTAATCAAAATGTATTCAAATTTCAGGATTTGTTGTTTTTCCTTTTCTTCTCTACCTTTTATCTTTCATCTATATCTGTATATTCTACTCCAAGCTCACTTTTGTTTTGGCTGCCTAGCTGGCGATACTATCATGAATGATCGGCTCCCTGCAGAAACTGTCATCGCCCCCTCTACTTACTTTCATTGTTGTTTTCATGGAACCCTGCTTCTAGATGGTCTGATGAAAGAGAGCATACGGTCCCTAATATAGGGCTAATCTCAAACTCCAACTCCAACTCATACCTCAAAGCAATTTCTGAATTGTTGCCGTGGAAGTGTGAAATGGATGCAATTCCAAAGATTTTCAATTGCATAACGATAATTAGGTGGTCAAATTGGAAGAGCTCGGGTTTTCAGTCCACTTTTTTTTGAAGGGGAAGACCAAGTGAGAGCACATTCCTGCCTGTTGCGTCGTTGGATGAAATATATGAATTCGTCCGTATGTGGAGAAGTTCAAAATGATGAATGATTTCTTTTTACAAGCCATTGAGTAGATTTGTTTAATTAATTTTTGATTTCAAATCTCTTTCTGAAGCGAAGCAAGCAGCTGGATTGGAGTTTTCTTAGAAAACAATTGAAATTATTTGCGCTTGTCTCTCACATTTTTGTGGGAATTGGTATGATTAATTTTAAATTGTCCCAAAAATAGTCCCTTTTTTTAAGCAAGCTGATAAATTGGATTTAGAGTGAGGATTTGGTTAAGAGAAAAGAAAGAAAATATAATAGGGAATGGGAAAGAGGAGAAAGAGAAGCAGAGGGCTGGCAATGGATTCTCGGTTGCCACAATGTCCCCACAGATCAAAATGGGGAAAAAGTTAATTAGAGTTAATTTGTTCATTTATCCCAACATATATTATTTCAGTACGAATTTGAGACAGTTTTGGAGATTGAGATAACTGTCAGAAATGGGCGTGTGACCCTCTCTACTGACTGCCTCTTGGGCTGTCTCTAGGATTTCCTTTGCCAAAAGATGATGTGATTACATACAATAGTGGGACTAGAAAGAAAAGGATTTTCCTTTAGTGTATCACTATGAGAGACTAGGAATATTTCTTCTTTTTCAAATGTTGCCCATAATTACAGGATGCAAGTGTCTAATTTAAGTACGGGGTTGGACACATACCTTGTGTCATTGTCATATCATGTGATGGCAAAAATTGTAGAGGTACTAAATTGGTGAGTCATACAAGGAAGTTGTGGGAATTGGTGATTGAGTATCGCCTAAGAATGATGACAATGCTATTGGAGAATCTATTTTGGTTTGTGCCCGGTAAATCACTTATGGTACAATCTTCTTGTTCTAGAGTTTAGTTGGAAAATATAGAGAGAAAAGGGACCTTCTTATGGTTTTCATGGACTTAGAAAAAGCATAGGTACCTAGAGACGTTATATGGTGGGTCTTGGACAGAAAGGTTGTGACAAAAGGGTATATTGATGTGGTGAAGGACATGTATGTGGTGCTGCCTTAGTTGAGGACGAATTGACTAGACATATTTACGATGATATCCCCATGATATATGTTATATGCGGGTGATATTATCTCAGAATATACTTATCAAAAAAATATTGTCTCAGAATATGAAACTGCAAGAGGTGTTACTATTAGTGCTTAGTTAGAAACTTGGAGAGAAGCATTTGACCATCAGAGTCAAACAGATAATGTAGGTTTAGTGATAGTCAAAATACTAGTGTAGAGAGAGTGACCCTCCAAAATCAGGAATTACCAAAAGTGAATGTTTTAAGTATCTTGGCTCAGTTGTTTGTTAGGACGGAGAGATTGCAGATGTTGTAACACATAGAGTACAGTTTAGATGGATCAAGCGGTGGAGTTCTTCAAGAGTGTTATGTGACTCGGATACCCATAAATTTGAAGGAGAAATTCTACCATACTGCTATAAGGGTCATCCATGTTATATGCATGGAGTGTTGGAGAACTATGAATGAACATGCGAGCAATATGAGCGGAATTGAAATGAGAATGTTTAGATGGATCTGTGGTTATACTTTTACGAGGTAGAATTGGAAACAAAAATCTTCGCGGGAATGGCAGGATGGTACAAGGGTCATCCATGTTATATGTCATGGAGTGTTGGAGAACTATGAATGAACATGCGAGCAATATGAGCGGAATTGAAATCAGAATGTTTAGATGGATCTGTGGTTATACTTTTACGAGGTAGAATTGGAAACAAAAATCTTCGCGGGAATGGCAGGATGGTACGGGTAGCACCAATAGAAGATACGATGAGATAAAATAAACTAAGGTGGTTTGGACCTGTCTATTGTACGTCTGCCAATGCGGTAGTTAGGAGGAGTGATATTGTTATGGTAGAGAGGAAAACCAAGTGGAGGGGTAGACCAAAGTTGACTTTAGAGACGGACCGATAGTAGAGCTCAATGGAGAAAATTCATGTAGCCCACTCCAATTGATTCGGACTTACGGCTCGGTGTGGTTTGTTTTAGTTTGTAAAAACCACCTGTTGCACATAAGGAGTAGCTAGGTTCAAGTTAAAGGTGCCTTGCTGGCAAAGCTTGACTTCATTCCTAGGCTTAGATTGAAAGTAGATGCTTGAGTTGTTGAGTTTTTGTGTTCCCCCCCTTAGATTTAGTACTAAAATGGAATACTTCCCTTGCTACATTAAGCCATTACTTGATAATTTGTTGGTGGCATATAAGTCGGTCCATTTAAGTGTGGTGTTAGCCTCGCAAATAACTATCTTCTAAACTGCTTAGTTTTAATATCTTTTATGCAGGGTCTGGCCTCGTCTTTCAACTGATTAGCTGTTGTGTTCTGCTTATTGGTTGTCTTTGTATATTAACTATCTAAGTTGTACTCTTTCTGCTGCTTGCAGGTATTCTCTGTTGACTCTAGTATCAGAAGCCATGTGCTATTTGATATATCCATTTCGATGGCAAGTACGTATTGGTGTTTTTTATTTGTATGGTAGTTGAGACAGGATTTTCGTCCTATACTTGTTGCTCAAATTTTTTATGTGCTGGCTACATTGAATGGCCAATAAGTGTGCTGCTAAGAAATTTTGTTTGCATTTAAGACATAGATGTAGCTTACTTTGTAGTGACTAGTGATACATTTTATGATTTTTTGAAATGATTATCATCTAATTTTACTTCTTTTGTTGTGCTGAAGCATGTCTACATTCCTTTGCTATTCTTCAGTGGGGTGGACTATATTGATGCTCCTACACCATATATGATGGGTCTTCATTCAGGTGTTGATACTTCTGGTCTGACAATGGATGGTGTAAGTTATTGGTTGAAATTTTGTCTCAGTAATGTCCTTATCCTTTTTTCCTCTCCTTTCCACTTGAGTTTTCATTCTTGTTGTCAAATACGGTGTTTTGTTATCTCCCTTGCTGTAATTTTTTATTGTAAATTCGTAGCAGTGTCTATACATATATCATATCAGCCCTTTCAGAGAATTTTATAGTCAATCCCCTAGTCAATTCATGTCCTCTTTTGTGAAATTTTCAGAAACACTCTACTGTCTGAGACAGCACATGTTAGTTGAAACTTTACTAAGGACTTGGTGAAATTGATCTGGACTCTTCTGCTGCAATGTTCATTCTGAATGGTTCTAAGTTTGTTTAACACTCTTGGAAAAGGTGGACTAAATACTTAATTAGCCAGATCATTGAGTCATATGTTCATTAGAGGTCGTGACATGACATGTTAAGTGCTATGCCGGAGACAGAATCAGCCTCTGGTCCAAATATTTGGGTAAAGTCTGTATACCTACTGCCTTTCCCCAGAGTCTTGTATGAGTGGGAGCCATGCGGCTTTGGTATGATTCACATGCTTGAATCATATGCTTGGTAGATATCTTGTTATATTAGACTAGAAATGGAAAAAGTCTAGAGAGGAAACAAACTGTGCAGAGAGGGACCCCTGGGGTAACTACGTAAGAAAATCACTAAATTTTGAGTTGTATAAGCCATCAAACCCTGGATTTTGTAACTTATGCCACTCATGCGTAAATTAGTTAAAGTCCTAGCTGTCCTCCCATCTCTTTTGGTGAATCACAAAGGATTTACAAGTCTAATGGCAGAACGGAAGAAGGATTTTTTTTTCCTATTTGGCAACTCTTTCTGATGTGTTTTCTTTTTGAAATTTGATTGCATACAATCAGGAAGGTCCTTGTATTACATTTATCTTTTTATTTTGCATTAAAGGTGCGTTAGAGGAAGAGTTGGTAGAAGAAATAAAGGGGAAGGGTGGCTGAGGTCTTTAGATTTTCAATTCCTGGCCAGCACTGCATGGAAAACTTTGGCCATACTTCATACCATGCAAGCGTGCAGTGGGTGATAGCCCATAAAACCCCACGTCCACTGTAGGATTCACCGGAAATCCAGGAGGGATTTGTAAGTTTGGATTAAAAATGGGCTTAACGGGTTGCTCAGCTGACCCTAAAGAGAGAAATGCTACCTAGCGAGATAAATGGCTTTATTGCAAGTAGGGGTGTAAACGAACCGAGTCGAGCCGAGTATCATGCTACTCGAGCTCGGCTTGTCAGAAAATTAATAGGCTCGAGCTTGGCTCGAGCTCGGACGAGCTTGAAAAATTAGGCTCGGGCTCGGCTCGCCAATTATATGCGAGGCTCGAGCTCGACTCGCCCGGCTCGAAAATCTCAAGCCGTGGTCTTGGAGCAGAGCACCATCGAAAAGTGGAGGAGCCCTCAAGTTATAAAGGCACTCTGCCTTGTTCCTTTTCTTTGGATAACCGATGTGGGATTGCAAGAGAAGGGAGGAGTGAGTTCCTTTGAGAATAAAGTTGTCCCACATCGGCAGAAATACACTTCACCTCCCACCCCTTTGCCTATAAAGCCTCCTGCCTTCCAGATGGTTGCTAGTGTATGTGTGTTCATGTATGTGTATGCATGTATGTGTATGTACATGTATATGTAATATATATATAAAACACATACAAATATATATGTTTATCGAGCTCACGAGCTTATTCGAGCCGAGTATTAGAAAACTCAAGCTCGGCTCGTTAATGTAACGAGCTTGTTTTTCTGGCTTGAGCTCGCTCGTTAAGGTGACGAACCGAGCCGATCCGAGCAATTAGCGAGCCGAGCCTCGAGCTGCTCGTGAGTAGCTCGGCTCATTTACAGCCCTAATTGCAAGGCAGCTGAATAATTTACCTGAATTTGAGGCAAAGGGCGGTAGATTGGCGGAAGTGTATGTGGAAAAATATCCCTTTTCTGTCAAGCAAAGATGTCCAGTCTCTACCAAACTGAAAAAACCCAGGGAGTGTAGAAGCCATTTGTTTTGAAGCCATTACAGACAGGGAGTTAGGTAAATGCAGCCGCTAGGACAGAATGGCTAAGAAGACCCAGTTTAGTTGTTGTGGTACCTCCAAAAGACAGATGAGATTGTAGCTCCAAAAGATGACTCTGAATCTGTTTCCAATTTGGTTGGTGTTGTGGAATCCCAAAGAGAACAAAAAGTGGCGATTGGGGAAGTGGGTGGTGATGATCAGTAGTAGTGGTAAAAGTGCGAACAGGATATTGGGTTGAAGGTGGTGGCAGTGGCAGTGGCAGTGGCAGTGGCAGTGGCAGTGGCAGTTCTGGGAATGAAAAGATATGGAGGGTTTGAATTGATAACTGCGTATAAATTCAGGCTTGAGAGCTCCAGTTGAACAACGTTTGGGTTAATCTGTTCCCAGGGTCAAGCTCTAGGGTTTCCAATACAAACCTCCCAAAGATTTCTCTCTCTTTATGTTAGCTATACTACTGCTGTTTTCCAAGGACTTATTTTCTGGCTACTATATTCCCCAGACTTTTAGTTCATCTTTTTAGTAATCTGTGATAGAAGATAGCAAACATATGGATGCGGCTATGTGCTTTGTGCATTTGGAGGGTACACAATTGTTGGACTTCCAATGATGTTCAAAATGACTAAAGTACATTTAAATTGATGTGCTTCATTCCTTTTATTTTGGTCTTAGGAAAGTTTTGTACTTCTTTTGCTTTGATTTTGCATCCTATATTTTTAAGCAATAAATGATGAAAGACAATAAATATATAGCTTTTTTTAGTTGGATTTTTTGCCTTTCATTTTACTTGTTACCTCCCCTCAATTTTGTCTGTTTGATGATCCATTTTTCTACGTCCAACTGATGGCTCATTGAAGAATGGCAAAACCATGGCATACCTCCATTCTTTCTGTTATTCTTCATCAAATATCAATTTTTGTGAGTTATTTTCATCTGCCATATCCTTACTAGCTGATGCAACGGAAGACATTCAGGTCCCTCACTGTATGCAAGGATTAAAATGGAGAATAGAGGAAGCTAAAGAAAATTTATAAGCTGGGTTCTCTGGGACCATTATTTTTTTGGGTGGCGATCTGATAAAAAAGAAGTTTCCTGTACTAGATAATAGTAACGGATGTTTATAAGCGAGTAGTTGTTGAAAGATCTCATAGGACATCTCTAACATCAAATCCCACTCCTAGTATGACCAGAATCTTCTCAAGCACATTAATCAAACTGGAAGCTACATACCAGTGTAGTTTGTATTACTAATCTTGCCTTGTTTTGCCATCTATTGGGTATTTAATTTTCTCATTTGTGGGTGTTTCAAAATTTTCGTCCTTATTACAAGAGAAAGTTGTGAGGAACTAAATTAAGTTATGGTCTACTTATTTTAGCTCCTTTTATATTCAGTTAATACGATGTCAGGAATCCTTAGTACTTGATAACTTTCTAATGGTGGTTGTACTTGGCTAAAGCATCTTTGCTTGTTGGACAACTTTGTAAGGTCAATTTTCCATTTTTTGGTTGAATACACGTGTCTTACCGTGCTACTTTTCTGAAATAAGGTTTACTTAAAGTTCAAACTAGAGATTTTGTGTCCTGTTTTTTTGTAGGTAGTTGTTGTGGACCTTGAGCATAACCACATCACTACAACAGAGGAAATTCCTCCCCTACCTGAGCCAGAATTAAGTTTGTTACGTAGTGAGATAATGAAGCTGTTGTATCCAAATGTAGTTGCGATTGACCAATTGAAGGGTAGCCTTGGGAGTTCATCTGAGCAGTATTCAAGAGGCAGCGGCAAGCCCTGGGGAGAAGATCACGACCTTCAGTTTAGGTGATACTCATATGCTATATTTGTTTGATTATCAATAGCCTATTGCTTTTCAAGAAGCAATTATTCTTTCTGTAACTGTATTCTTATGAAAATGGTCAATTTACCCTCTCAAATTCGTTCTTCAAGTGCTTCAGCTCTTGCTTCTTGAAGCCTCTGTTCATCTATGATGTAATGAAGGAATCAAATTTTCTTCTGTGCTATGGTATTTGACGTAGTTGTAGTGCAGATTCAAGTGTATTTTCTTTTTTTAGTGATTTTTTGAATACAGTGAGATGAAATGCTATCTCCAGTTACCAAGTAAATGTTAAGAAATGTTGTGTCCGATGTCCACGGCTCCACCACCCCTGCATGTGTGACTTTTTCTGTTGCACTTATCCCGTTCCCTTTGTATTTTTTAATTTGCCGGCATTGAGATTCCTTGATTTAGCTTGTTTTTAATTAGTTGGGAATTATGCTTCACTGTTTTAGTAATTTTGTTTTCAAGAATTTGACTTCATCTGTAGGGGTTTGCATCGTGCAAATTTTGGAAGTCATCACCGTATTTTAGAAATGAAGAAAAAAGTTATGCATTTTCGAAAAAGTTGAAGCATCTATTCTAATACTAATCACTTTTTATGCAGGTTCATATTTCTGAAATTTTTTGCATCAATTTTAGGTGGCTATCGCAATTTCATAGTATGAGAATTCTTCCTCAATTTCCATTTCATGGTACTTTAGAAATATACAGAAACAATTTATGATTCTCTTTCATGAAATTAATCATTGGCAGGAAAATACTGCAACTCATGTCTTCAATACTCAAGCATTTTTGAAGAAGCGCTCTCGGTCAACCAACCAACCACCAGAGCCAATGGTGACGTCATGACATCTCAGTACTTATTGATTTTGTATCTTACTCCCAAAATCTGGTTTTGGTCATTGTTGGAACTCAGAAGTTATAATACTTCTCTTAATTCACTTCTATCATTTAGTGGCTGTTTGGTGCGGATTTTTGAGGTGATTTTTAATTCAGATTTTGCATTTTGGGACGGTTTGGTGCAGTTTTTGTGCCACTTTTGCCTGAATGCATTATTAAAGCCGGCATAAGGAGTCACAATCTGAAAAGTAGCTCTGGAACTACTTTTGGATTCCCATTGTGGACTCTCAAGTTTTGTTGACTATTTCACCCGTCACCCTTTTGTTTAATTGAATTGATGCAAAAGTGTTTATACATGTTGCGTATTTTATTATTCAGATAAATATTCGTTTATATATTATCTAGTTATTTATGTATTACATACGTATATGTATACATACTATCTTGATAGGTACTCGATTTTGATTATATGCTTATAAATACATATTTCATTTATACACATATCATAGTCATTTGTATTATAGGCTCTAATTTATACTCCATCAGTCTCAATTTAAGTGTCCACTACGGTTTTGCATGCCATTTTCAATTGCTTATATCTCTCAATGTATATTGCTAAAAATATGCAATATGAATCTTGTTTGATATATCTCAATTACTTCTATAAGACAATGATTTTAAAAACATAAGACATAAAAATATAATATATGTTGAGAGATATAAGCCATTGAAAATGACATGTAGAACCGTGGTGGACACTTAAATTAAGGTGGAGGGAGTATGTATTAACAAACTTGCATAAATGTGTATGAATAAACAAAAGAATGTCAAAAAAGATGTACGTAAGTACACACACATACATATTTATGTATTATCTAAATATTCATACACAGTTATTTATTATATACGACAATGTAAAATGCAGGAACACCTTATATGATATTATTTGGCTGTTGCTTGAGCACTAAATTTCTTATAATTTCATTATTATAAGGTTAGACTAATTTTAACACAATTGAATTGTTTAAGCATAGTTGATTATACATAGTATGTACATTAAATATAGTGTCATATCTGACCAATTGCTTTAAATATCTACAAAGTTGTATTCATAATTTAACAAACCCTTGTCCCATTATGGCCAAGCATTTTCACGCATTCTGATTTTTAGTTTTCATAATCCAGAATCTACAGTCGAGTGTTTATAATTCACCAAAATAATCGGGCAACAAACACCCTCTTAATTTTTGTTTTTTCGGGGGCTTGGTGGTGGTAGATACCTATTTGCTACTAATGTTGTTCCTTCTATGAAAAATCAAAGTTATGCCATTCTGCTTGCAGCTTTGTACTTTTGCTTGTTCGTGAACTGTGATATTGCTGTCCTTTTGTCTTCAACAGATAACACAGTTTTTAGATTCCCAAGGTTTCTTGGATTATCTAGAGAGGGGTCTTGGCTCTGATGAGAACAATAACAATCTTCTTGACAAGTTACAAGATGCCATTGGAAGAGGCCAGAATCCACTATCAATTCTTCCCTTACCTTTGGCAGAACCTGAGATTGTAACAATATCAGATTCTGGTGCTGGATTGTCAGGTACCTTTAAATATTGAGTTCGATAAAGTTGCCAGTTTAGCATAAGAATTTCAAGGAATTTCAAAAATATTGACACGATCCAAACTGGATGAATTTTGAATTTTCTCTATTTCCAATTTCCATCATCATCAGGTGCCAAATATAATTATGATAGGTTTCCTTCAAACATTAGAACAGAAGAGCAGGAGGAAAAGAGGAAGCAGATTCTAGCAACTGCTAGTGGAGCTCTCAGGTACTTAGGAAAGCATATTTTCTTTGTGTTTTTTTTGAACGGCAAAGAAGATTTTATTAACCACAGCAAAATTACAGTGATTAAAAGGATAGGAAGACATGGCATCATAACAAACAAAATGCATTCCAATCGACACACAATCTGCCCACTAATCCTATGCCGCTAACTACCCTAAGAGCCAACCACAAAGCAAAACAACCTGCACAAACTACTTGAAAGTGACAACCAACCAAAAAGCCCACCTAAAGCAGCATATTTGCTTTGTTGTATAAATGTCAAGTTCTTTTTGTGATTAGTAAATAGCTGAAGATGGAACATTTGTTTCTAATAGTATCTAATTTGTGGTTGTGCATTATCCAGTTCACCTGCAGTGCTCATTGGTAAGGACTCCAAGGCAGAAAGTTTAAGTCCAAGAGAGAGGGCTGTAAGTTCTGTGAACCATTTGCCATCTTCATGATCTGGTGGCCTGTGATTTGAGCTCCTGCTTTATTCTCTAACACAATTGTGGAACTTGTTTAATAGGCTGAACGGGAGCGTATGGTTTTAGACATAAAAGTGAAGCTGCAGGTAAAAAGGCTTCTTTTGATCATTTTTAAGGTTTACCTGTGAGTGTTCATGTTTTTCGTAGAGTTAATACCTTGGATTCTACGATGAGATCTTGCTTTAGTTGACTCATGTCATGCAGTCCATTTTTTCTCTTTTGGGGTTCCCCTCACTTAGAAACTTCGATGTGAAAACATTTAGGCATGTTGGTTTACCTAACATTCAGCTGAAACCGAGTTCAAATGCAAAGGCATACAGCAAATAAGGAGTAACAAGTTATAGCCACCTATAGCTAGTGGGGGGACACTGGACAGACCACTTTATGTAACGCAGGCATATGCTTGGTGATGAGGGGAAGTTGAGAATAAATTGACACTTGAAAGTAGCCACCATAAGAGCTATGGATTGTTTCAACGTTTTTTTTCCAAGTCCAAACAAACCTGCCCCAGCTGTGGTCATCAACCTGCACTGAATAATTTCAGGAAACTTTGTGTTCTCAAAGGCAACCCTTTCGGCATTAGGCGCTGATTAGCACCTGTACTGGGCACCTTCTATAAGTCGTGCACATTTTTCCTACGTACACACCATGGATCTTGTGCGTCCATAGGGAATCAGATGATATTAATAGCAATTATTAACTCTGAACTAATTGTAACATCTGATATGACAAAATGTGGTGGCACCTCAGGGCTTCCTGTAATTCACTCTTCTATTTTCGTTCTCTCTTTCTGGGTTTCACAAGGCCTTTCAAGGCATTTGTATTGTGTTTTTTTTTTTGGTTTGCTGGCTACTGCTGAAACGTTTCTCTTAATATTGGTCTGATTTCTGCTGCCTTTTGATTCTGTATAGTGCTACATTTCCGTGTAATGATTGCTTTATATCTCTAAATTTCTTGCATGATTTGTTGATGTTAAGTAAAATTGAAGCAAGCAAATTTGTTGGAACCCAAACATAGTGACTTGTGCTATTGATTTTCAACCTGGTTCTTTAAACTTAGAATAATTGTACTGAGTGCACAGAAAAGGGGGATAATCGGGTTTTCACATGCTTTGGTTAGGTTCTACTAATTCTGGAAAAGGTTTTGGGTGGTATTGCCAATGCCAAACTTCTTGATTGGTTTTCATTTCCGTGCTGATCATCTAGTTTGAGCACAAACTTTGTGGTTTGCTTTGTTGAACAGGGCCTATGGTTGCGTCTCTTGAAATTGGGAACCACTGATGATCCTCTTTCATCCTTTGAATATGGAACAATCCTTGGTATGCATTTTCAAGAGGGTCCAGCTTCCTTCAATGGGATGTTCTAGGCATAGTTTTTATGTGCCCGATGCAAGTAAGTTGCTATTGAATGTGTCAAAAACGCCTCAGAAAGTTGACTTTGTTTTTTCTTTTTGCTATGCAGCTCTGATTGAGTCAGATGCAGAGGGCATCGGCGGTAGTGGCTTTGTTGAATGCATTAGGGAGCACATACATTCAGTACGTGGCTCAAAGATGCACTAATTGTTGTGTTTCTGCAAACTGCACCTAAGTTACATATTACTCTTTGATTCAGGGGTGGGCCTGTCAATTGTCTGAGGAGCAGTTCATTGCCGTGAAAGAATTGGTAATACTTCAGATATCTGGATTACTTGAAAGTACCTTATGGCAATACTTATTTTTT
The DNA here is from genome assembly GCA_019656275.1 of Rhododendron kiyosumense. Lineage (NCBI taxonomy): Eukaryota > Viridiplantae > Streptophyta > Magnoliopsida > Ericales > Ericaceae > Rhododendron > Rhododendron kiyosumense. The sequence continues at coordinate 4,482,199 of BPLS01000145.1, read as the reverse complement.
CTTTTTCTTTTTTAAATTGGTCGAGTTATGTTTTGGTGTTGGTCGGCTTTGGCCCTCTTGATTACTTAAATCATTTTCATTTTTCTGAATATTCCTGAATCCAAAAAAGAGATTTTCTTATCGTAAAAGATGGATGTTTCAGATTCCATGAAATTCATATCCCTTGATTATCCAATACGAGTAAGTTACTTAGGAGGAATAAAACTGTAGAGATGTTTCCCTGAGATGAAATTGGCTCTTTTTATTTGCCTCTATTCAATCTTTATAATGTTTAAGTGAATCGCATCTTTCAGTGTACTTTATTTTTCTTTTCCTTTTATTTGTTTGGAGTCTATGGGCTGATATTGTATTTCTCATTACTGTACTTTACTGTCTACTATCTCAGCTCAAAACAGCCATTAATCGTGCCACCTCTAGGAATGACATGGCAACAGTCAGAGATGCACTTGAAGTGTCTGCTGAAATGTATAAAAAGGACACTAATAATGTTTCAGACTATGTTCAGCGCCATCTTCGTTCTCTTTCCATTTGGGAGGAGCTGCGGTAGTGTTTTTGATTCATTTGTTGTGGCTTTCATTGCTGTGACTTAGATAATATTGTTGTCATTCATAGCTTTGTCTAGATTCTAAAACGGACCTACGGTCAATTAGTTGAGAATCAAAGTCGACTAAGCTTTTACCTATTTTTATGGGCCCATGTTGCAGGTTTTGGGAAGGCTATTTTGATTATCTGATGGATCGGTCTTCAAGCAAGTAAGAAGTTTGATGCATAGTAACTACAAAAGAATCTTATTTTGCATCCCATATATTTGTATACTACTGTCTTCCAACATCGTAGTTTATACTGATTTGTCTCCAAGATTCTTATTGGTGCTGCATACTCCTTATTGTCATTGATTTCATGGGACATGCATCTATTCTTCAAATTTTGGTTGAGATTTGCGAAGGATTGGTGTAGGAATTTATGTTTGTTGTGTATATATGCGTACCAACTTCCATAACATGTATGAAGTGATCTATATCACTGTGTAAAACCTGTTGAACTTGAGTAATAGGATGATGTTAATGATAGAAAACAGAGACACAGAGACGGAAATACTGATATTATTTCTGAATGAATTACAATGAGGTGAGTACACCTTTAAATAGAGTAAAGCTACACCTAAGAAAGGAAGATTACAAGATTTGATTACGATATGATTACCCTATGATTATGCTATGATTTGATTACGATATGATTATCCTATGATTATGCTAGGATTTGATTACGATACATGTCCTAAAATAGCATATTACAAGAAGATACAGAATATATATTCAAGATACAGAATATATATTCACACCCCCCCTCAAACTCAAGGTGCGAGGGCAGAGAGCACCGAGAGTTTGTCAAGGAGAAAACGGAAACGAGCAGCGGTATGAGTCTTCGTGAAGAAATCAGCCAGCTGCAATGTAGAGGAGACGAAGGGTAAAGCAATAGTGCCAGACTGAAGATGCTGGCGTATGAAATGACAATCAATCTCAATGTGCTTCGTGCGCTCATGGAAGACCGAGTTGTGGGCAAGCTGAATGGCACTCTTATTGTCGCAGTAAAGAGGCGTAGGAGTTGTAACAGAGACCCCCATATCGGAAATAAGCCAGCGAAGCCAGACGATTTCAGAGGTAGCATGGGCCATGGCACGATATTCAGCTTCCGCAGTAGAGCGAGCAACAACAGATTGCTTTTTGCTTTTCCAGGAGATAAGAGAATCGCCTAGAAAAACACAAAGGCCGGAGGTAGATTTGCGGTCATTGACATCACCTGCCCAGTCAGCATCAGCGTAAGCATGGAGGGTTAAGCTTGATGTAGAAGAAATCAGAAGGCACTGATGAAGGGTACCACGAAGATAACGGAGAATACGTAAGAGGGCAGCCCAATGCGTAGTCCGAGGAGCAGAGACAAACTGACTAACAATGTGAACTGCATAAGAAATATCTGGCCGAGTAACCGTAAGGTAAACCAAGCAGCCCACCAATTCGCAATATTCCGTAGGATCCTCAAGGGGAACACCATCAAAGGCAGAGAACTTGGCATGAAGCTCAAGGGGAGTATCAACAGTCTTTGTATCCGTGAGGCGAGTACGGTGGAGGATATCAGTAACATACTTGGACTGTCCCTAAAGATACCCCTGAGGAGAGGAAGCAACTTCAATACCAAGGAAATAACGGAGCGGGCCCAAGTCTTTCATTTCGAACTCACGGAAGAGATGACTTTTAACTTCAGCAATAGTAGCAGAGTCAGAACCAGTGATGATCATGTCATTAACATAAAGTAGGAGAAGTACCAAGCCATGAGAGGTGCGACGGAGAAATAAAGCAGAGTCATGCATGCTAGGCGTGAAGCCAATCTGAAGAACAACATCCTGGAAGCGTGAATACCAAGCGCGAGGGGACTGTTTCAAGCCATAGAGAGCACGACGCAAGCGACAAACCATACCGGAAGGATGAGAGAAACCAGGAGGAGGCCGCATATAAACCTCTTCAGAGAGATTGCCATTAAGAAAAGCATTCTTTACATCCAACTGGGAAAGAGGCCATTGATGCACTGCGGCCACTGAGATCAAGGTGCGAACAGTGGTCATTTTGGCAACAGGGGCAAAAGTTTCCTCGTAATCAATCCCATACTCCTGAGAAAATCCTTTAACAACTAGGCGGGCTTTATACCGTTCTAAAGAACCATTAGAATGAGTCTTAACCTTGTAGACCCATTTGCAACCAATGAGATTCTTACCATCCGGAAGAGAAACCAACTCCCAAGTCTGATTGTGAGCAAGAGCAGTAAGTTCAGCTTGCATGGCATCCACCCAATTGGGATCATTGCAAGCTTCTTTATAGGACCTAGGCTCAAAATAAGTGTGAATGCGGGAAAGGAATGATTGATAAGAGGATGAGAAACAGGTATTAGTAAAGCCATATTTTACCGGTGGTTGACGATTGTCCCAGAGGGGATATCGGCGGACAGGCGGATCAGGATCCGTGGAGGCAGATTGGGGAGCAGCTGTAGAAGTTGGACGACGGGTGTAGACCTGGGTGATCGAAGCACGGCGAGGTGATGCTAAGGGGGACGTAGAAATATCAGATACCTGAAGAGTGGAGGTGTACTCTTCGGGAGGCACATCCATATCCATAGGAAAGGGGTTAATATGGATCAATTCTTCTTTGGCTACAGGAGCAGTGCGAGGAGGAAGAGTAAAATAGGGAAGACGCTCTAAGAAGACAACATGCCTTGAAACATAAAGCTTTTTGGTCACAGGATCATAACACCGATACCCTTTTTGATTAATGCCATATCCCAAAAAAACACCTAAGACACAGCGGGCACTGAGCTTAGTGCGGTCTTTCTTGGGGAGGAGAACAAAACAGGTAGAACCAAACACTCGAAGAAGAGAGTAATTAGGAACCTGACCATAAAGCAGCTCATATGGAGAGCTACCAGAGAGAAGAGGGGTGGGCATCCGATTCAGGAGATAGGCTGCAGTGAGAACAGCTTCTCCCCAGTAACAGGATGGGACGGAGGAAGACAGGAGTAGAGACCGAGCAGTATTAAGAAGGTTACGATGTTTTCTTTCAGCTCTACCATTTTGGGCAGGAGTGTCAGTGCAAGACGATTGGTGGATAGTCCCAAGCGAATCTAGGAATTTATGAAACTCTGAGAGTGAATATTTCCCACCCAAGTCAGACCGAAGAATTTTAACCGATGTAGAAAACTGATTTTGAACCATGGCATGAAAATTCTTATAAATCGTAAAGAACTCAGATTTGTGTGTCATTAAGTAAACCCAAGTATACCGACTAAAGTCATCCACAAAAGAGACATAATAAACAAAACCACCTTTAGTAGCAACCGGAGAAGGGCCCCATAAATCAGTGTGAACAAGCTGAAAAGGCGAAGTAGAAACAGAAGTACTTTTATTAAAAGGTAAAGCTGACATTTTTGCAAACTTACAACCACTGCATTCTGAAATATCACTGACTGAAATATGACCCAAATGACCTGACTGAACTAAAAGTTTTAGACGTTCACTAGACAGATGCCCTAATCTAGAATGCCAAAGATAAAACGGAGATGACTTGTGATCTAAACAAAAAGATGACGCAGCAGTGGAAGAAGGTTTTATTGGGAGATGCAAGTGCTCCAAAAGATAGAGATCACCAACTCTACGGCCTGCCCCAATCTGCTTCTTGGAATCCCGATGCTGCAGAACACAACCAGAGGAAGAGAAAACAACATCAAAACCAGAGTCGGATAATTGGCTGATTGAAAGTAGGCTCAAAGACAACTGAGGAACATAAAAGACATTAGGAATAGATAGTGACGGTGCAGTAGAAGATAGAATGGAACCAATAGAAGCAACATGCATGGGAGAACCATTGGTTGTGGCAATACTAATAGGAAAAACATGTGGCAGACAATTACAAAGAAGAGACAGATCAGGGGTCATATGGTGAGAAGAGCCAGAATCAAAGATCCAAGTGGTGGGTTGGATACCTGAGGTGGGAGAACCGCGCAAACCTGAGTGAGTGGTAGTCATGGCAGAAGCTTGGGGGGAATCCCCTCGAATGGCTGCCATGTAAGCCTGGTACTGTTGAAATTGCTCATAATCAAACTCTGGAGGTGCACTACTGGAGGCCGGTGTTGCCAAGGCTGCAGGAGGGCGAGAATACTGTTGTGGTGCCCGAGACTGATGTGGGGCATGAGAACCAGTCGACTGAGTAACATTTCGCCCATTTGGCTTGGGACGGTTAGGGCACTGATGCTTCCAATGACCCTTCTGATGGCAATAGTTACATTCATCTTCAGGAATTTGAGGCCTTGGCTTGGCCGCAAATTGGACAGGATGAGATGCTGGAGTGGGCGAGTGATGTGCCGGATACTGACCAGACGGAGCAAATGGAGCAGCAAAGACAGACTGTGAGGGAGATGCAAGATTAGCCACTTTGAACCGCGTTTCCTCAGCGATAAGCTCATGAACAGCACCATCTACTGAGAGCAAGATAGCCCCACGAAGAGGCTCAAACTGAGGCCGAAGGGCCATGAGAAACTGAACAAGTCGTAGCTCCTCACGAAATCTGACATAACTATCAAGTAGCTGCAAATCTGAAGGTTCCATGAGAGCTAACTGATCCCAATATGTAGTCATTTCGTTATAAAATTCTTGAATCGATTTATTGTTTTGGGTGGTATTTCGGATGGACATTTCAAGCTCATATCGTTAAGCAAAATTTGATTCAAGATACAGTGCTTGTAGATAATCCCAAACTTTCTTTGCTGTGTTATATTTCGAAAAATTCATGCCAATACTTGGTTCTACGGAGTTGTGAAACCAAATCAAAATCTGTGCATTCCCTGTGTTCCATTTTCCCAAGGCAGTGGCATACCCTGGGTCTTTTGGATCAGAAGGAGGTAGTGTAGAACCGTCTACATATCCCCACATTTCTTTACCACCAACAAAATTTTTCATCACATGAGCCCAGTAGGAGTAGTTTTTACCGGTCAAACGAACACTAATAGCCTGATTTTTATCGCCAGACATGATGCTAACAGAGAAACGCAGTCAAAAACAAAAAACAAAACAGAATACCGGAGTACCAATCTGCCTTAGACTGGTTAGTCGAAGCTGTAACAGAGGTCGCCGGATCTGCTACAGTGTCGACAAGTGCTGCTGGAGGTTGTCGGAGTGTGGGTAGGTCACCGGCGGTTGGAGAAGGATGGGTGTTGACTGCTGTGGGTGTTTCTTGTGATTTGGGTTGCTAAAAAACAGAGAGAGGGATCGATAGTAGCTGACAGAGAGAGAGATCTGAGGATAGAAGGCTGATCGAAAAACAGGGTTAGGGTTTCCGAACCTGCTTTGATACCATGATAGAAAACAGAGACAGAGAGACGGAAATACTGATATTATTTCTGAATGAATTACAATGAGGTGAGTACACCTTTAAATAGAGTAAAGCTACACCTAAGAAAGGAAGATTACAAGATTTGATTACGATATGATTACCCTATGATTATGCTATGATTTGATTACGATATGATTATCCTATGATTATGCTAGGATTTGATTACGATACATGTCCTAAAATAGCATATTACAAGAAGATACAGAATATATATTCAAGATACAGAATATATATTCACAGTTAATAGATATGGATGTTTTGCCATGTTTTTGTCCTTGGAAACAGATGTAAGATGAACTCAATGCTTATGCACTGGACACCTGTCCCCAATTCGAATTAACTTGTATTTTAGATCACCAATTGTCCTCCAAAACCTAAATTTATTAGGCAATAGGTCAACATTGTCCATTAAGCTCAAAGAAAATGATTGTTGACTTTTTTCTTATATCAGGTCAGCCAATTATGCAACATTGGTGACAACACAGCTAATTATTGTGGCATCACACATGGTACTTTAATCTTAGAAGTCTTAGCTTTTGGTTCCTTATCTTCACTCCTCTACTCACTCTCAACACCCTTCTCTCCGTCTCTTTCTTTGTTGTTTCCCTTTAATCTCCGTTTACAATCGTGTACTTCTGACCATTGAATGTGGTACTAAGATGTTTTACTATCTTTGTTAAGGCTGGATTGGGACTTTCTGACACTCATGCTTGGTACATCATTGAAACAGTTGCAGAGAAGAATAACATTGGATACAAGCAAATTGTAAGTTAACTTCATGTGATTATGGGATTATGCTAGTTATCTTTCTGATGCAGTAGGTTTAAGGGTATGGATGTCATTTTGAGTCCTTTGTAGTAGAGGGTCTATAAATGGGGGTCTAGAGTGCTCATTAGGTAGCTTTTGATTATTAAGAATATTGAATATATTGATTTGAGACATAGTTTCTCTCACTACCCTTTGGGGTTTGTCCCCTTGAATGGGATTTTGCTCCTATTCTTTGAATCTTTGATTCCTTTGATATTTTGGATTGCATCATTTTCCTATTTTTTGTATGGGCTGGGTGTTGTGTGGTAACAACAATAGTTTGGGGTTGTTAGTTGCCCTGACATTAGTTTCTTGGAACCCCCATAACTATACCAGCCTGAACGACTCTCCACTTATGGAAAATTGGTCATAAGTTGTTGCTTTAAAATCGTTTGAGGTGAGTTTTGCATTTTTTAATATTTTAGGAATTTCAGGCTTATTTTTCGATCTAAGATGTTGGACTTCACCCAATATTTTATGTTTGGATGGTACTACAGGTTCTGAAATATATTGAAGAGTGCTTGGATGATGTTTATTTGTGGATTACATTATTTGTTGGTTTTGTGAGAGTTGGGTCGAAGTCTTGGAAATTATGATACTGTCGGTAGATTATAAAATTTTCTAGGTGATAGTGTTCATCTTGCTTCATTGCAGATAAAACTAAGGGGATTTCTGTCACATATCCAGCAACTATATATCAGTTACTGGGGAATGTATTCCATAAAGTCGCAATCTGTGTCACCGTATGGTTTGCCATCCCCACATCCACAAGATGCCAACAATGACATTCAGCAACCTACAGAGGCTTCTGGAAGGAGCTGGGTACAGAGCATGTTTAGTAGGGATACATCATCTAGAGCAAATTCTTTCAGTCGTGTTCGCAAATGGACTTCAGATAGTGGACCCTTAGGTGTAATTCTTTCGTAGTGTTGGTGCATTTCTGATATAAATTCTCCTTTGCATATAAACTCATTTCACCTCGCATGCTACATTGTGGTTCGATTTCAGCTACAACGGAGAATGGGACTCCTCGCAAACTAGATTCAACTGCTGCTGGACAAAAGAAAATACAAGCAAATGTTCGCCTCCTCAGAGGTCATACTGGTGCTGTCACTGCTCTCCATTGTGTGACAAGAAGAGAGGTGTGGGATTTGGTGGGTGACCGTGACGATGCAGGTTTCTTTATAAGTGGAAGCACAGACTGCTCGGTAAGCTTGAGGTTTACTATTTTGTTTTCTTTTCTCCAGCAGTCCAATTCTTGGAATTTCCTGTATCAGTGTGGGCTATAATGGAACCTTGTATTTATTGTGAATATTTGTTCCTCCTATGGCAGGAAAGTTGGACTTGTCTATTTGCATGGCCTTTTGCATTTCTCCTTGCAGCGAAATTAGCTCTAGATTTGTCATGGTCTAAGTTATTCCACTCGTGAAAGGGGCTCAGTTCACGTGATCTGTCATGTTAGGTTGGCAGACCATGTATTGCACGAATTTGATAAAAATTCGTGAATGTATTTTCACATTTCATAGATTCACTATATCTGGAGAGGAACTGATAGTTTGACCAAAGCATAGAGCACCATGTACACATTGTAGCACACCTAGCTGAGCTGCTGGGCGCGTACTATATAACGTGCTACACATTGCACGGATCCAAGGCAAACATAAATTGTTATGGACAAATTTTGAATGCTAGAACAACTTGTTTGCCATCCAAGTGCTGACCACTGGGCTTTTGCACCTTATTGTAATGTGGTCAATCTAATTGGGTACAGACACTTGGTAGAAAACGATTTAATAGAAACTTAGAGAATCTTAGCCATACGAATACAAAAGTGTATGGACATTAAAATGTTATATAACACAAAAATTAAGGTACTCTTTCCCTTAGTTCCAAGGTATTCATTGTGATCCTCAATCCATCCAAAATCCTGTAGCTCAGCCTTATTAACAATTTCTTCATTGGGATTGCCCGACATGGGGCTTCAAGCTCTGCAAAGTCAAATTAGGGTGTCTACAATAACAAATAAGAAACATAGGAGAGAAGAAGCAGAGGAGAAAGAAGAAGCAGAAGGTAGCAACAGTTACAGCTGCAGAGAAAAAGATTTAAAGAAAGGAGAAAAAAAGAAAACAGTCAACCAAGAGATGTAGAGGTGAATTAGCACACAGAAGCAGCAAAAAATGGAGAGGGAGAAGAAACAGAAAAGGTGAAGGACAAGCCGACGGCATACAAAGAACGGGGAAGAACAAAAATTAAGAGATGCAGCGGCAAGGAAGGAAAAATGCAATCTACTCCAAAATGAGCCAATGTGGCTCCAAGTTGAGTCTATGTGGCTCTAGCTCTCATACCAAACTGATGTAACCCTTGTCTTACAAGAATGAAGAATACTGTCTCAAATTGGAGCTTTAAAGACACAACCAAACCACCAAAATACAGTTTTCCAGTATAGTGTAGAAAAGAAGACAAAAATTATTATATCATGTAAAAAGCCACTCAATGAATCTAAATTCAGCACTGATAATCGCTCATTGATGGAACAAAGGTTAGGACATGGTACAGGCTTAACAATCTTGCAGATGGTTTCAAAAGGCAATTCTGGGCAAGGCATAGCAAAAACGCCCCTGGGCGTTGATTTTTTAGCAGAGAACTACAAAGGCGTTTTCCCGTTCATTGGAGGCATACAAAGGTGAACATTTTTCATGCCTTTTTCGCCCAAAAGATGGAGGCTAATGCATTAGAAGAGTCGGTTAATTAAAGTGTTTGGGCGAAGATGAAGGGTTTTCGTGTACTTGCAAGAAGATGTAGAATGCTTTTAAAAGTTGGATCTGTTAATGCACTATGTTTTTATGCCTTAACATGCTTTTTTGTGAATTTTATGTACTGAAGTAAAAAGTAGAAACTCCAAAGGCTTATGCCTCAACGCCTTAACGCTTACGCCTCGCCCCATGAGAGGTCAACAACCTCGCCTTGTGCTTATGCCCTTGAAAACTTTTCTTGAATTATTGCAGTACTTGTAACTTTTTTTTTGAATTCTTGTGCGCAATGCACCATAAGGCTGGTGTGAGTTTTAGCAATTATGGAAATAGGTAGGAGAACCAATATATTATTGGCAAAGCGAATATGTTGTTAGACCGAAACGTTGGATATTGTAATTGGAAGATAATCGATTACATTACAGAAGTAAGGTTCTTGGTGGCTAATGGAGATGGATCAACTTCAATGGTTGATTGGTGTTGAGGAATGGAATATTTCAGCTTAGTGTAATACTGAACTGAAGGTTTTCAGGAAATGGGTTGTCAAAAAGATGTGAGAGGAATCACAGAGTGGGGAGACCTCTTTAGAAGAAGATTGAGTGGTAAAGTGAGATGGGTGGAAGTTTGCCGAGCACAAAGCAAGGTACTTGGGATGAGGGAGAAAGAATCCGAGGAGGATCATGGGAAGTTGTGGGATGGCATGTACCATGTAGAGGATTCTGGGAGGGGATGGTTCACAAGTCTAGATGATGTTGTCTTATTGTTTTCTGTTGCTGGTTCATCAAAACAAGGATTTTCTGGAGCAGGAGGTGGTCCTAAAATTAATGATTTGGGGGTTAGTTGGATATGTTTTGGTGGGGTAGTGCATTGCTTTTGTCTGGGATCTGATAGATCATCTGTATTAGGGTTTTGTGAGATTCTTTGGAGAACCAAAACAAAATTGGCTGACGTCGCTTAGGTTGGGGATGCGGTTGTTGAACATTGCTTCTCTTATTTTCCAGAAATTGACAAATAACATGGTATCTTCCGGTTGTTGAGTGTTAAATCTTTATTTTTAAGAAATTGACGCAGAAAATGATATCTTCATTCTTTAGACTGTTTGCATTGGTAGACTTTCTCAGTTGTTGAAGATGTGAGGTCAATGTTGGCAGGTAAGACAGAGTATTTGGTTCTCACAATCAAGGGTGAGATGCTTGAGATGGGTGGACTCGTTGGGCAATCGAACCTCCTTGATGAAATTTGAACTTCACATGTAGTGTACTGTTCTTGTGTCACTCAAGGTATAGGTGGACCAGATTAGCCACCTAGTTTATTTTTTACAACATGTAATGGTGGTCTAGAGATAGGTTAGGTCATATCATAGGATTTGGTGAGCCGAATGCCATGCTTTCTAGTATTCCAAAATAACGACTAGGCCCTTTTCAATGCCCTTAAGATAGCAGAAGATTTGCCAAACCTATAGTGATTAGGTTTCTGGTTAGATTGGGCGTGATCTCAATAGGGCAGCCTCTTATCTGGAAAATTGCCTCTCATCTGAAAGGGTCGAAGATTTTATGACGTATATTTCTCGTTGCTTCCAAGATTATCAACTCAGTCAGAGATGGAAGTCTGAGTCCTTTTATGGACTGACGGACTGATGATGAAGGGCGCAATGGAAGTTTGGAGGGGACATTTGATCCGATAGTTTCTTGTTTTTCTGGAGAACAGTGAAATATATAGATGGTAATTATGCTGCTCTTTGGGTTGAAGGTGTTAAGTCTCCAATTGTCCTGAAAGCTTAAGCTGCTAGGAAATAGGCTTAACAATGTATATCAAGCTATCTTATACCCTTCCTCACATGCAACTTGTCTTGCACGTGGAGATACAAACATCAGTACAAATTGCCAAAAAATGCAAAGGGGAGAAGCATAACACAAACAAGGAAAAAATGCAGACAGAGAAGCTTGAACCCAAGACCTCTCACAACCTGAGCTCTAATACCAGGTTATGTTTCCCATTGTGACATTGTCCCAAAAGCTTAAGCGGTTAGGAAATCAGCTTATTTATTGTGATAATCAAGAACCAATCCATGTCACATCAAATTTGGTATTGTATGAGAGAACCAAGCATATTAAGGTAGATTGTCACATTGTAAGAGAAAAGATTTATGATGGTGTGTTGGCTTCTCCCTTTGTGTCTACGGAGCTCAGTTGGTGATATTTTCACCAAATTGTTATTCAAACCACGTTTAGAGTTGTTATATAACAAGCTGGGAGTTGTGATATCTATTCTCCCAGCTTGAGGGCGAGTGTTAGAGTATAGTTAATTTTTTAAGTCTTGTAATGAGGTATCGAGTAATATAACTAATACACGTGATGTGGTAGAACACTTTTGTCTCTCTCTCATAACAGGATAAGCTCTCAAATATTGTCTATAATAGTGAACTCCTAATATACCCGTTACAAATGGGCATGTGTGCCTAACATAAGTCAATTGCATCAGATTCTTAATACCACACAAGTAGATATGTGAAGAAAGTAGGGAAAAAAGAAAAAAAAACAAGATTGTCTTCTATATAAGGTATGCTTTCTTAACTTTCGCGAGATAGGTTTGAATTATATTCTCCAATATGCACAAGAAATTTCAATCCACTTATCTTGTGTACTGTAGAATGCTCGAATGTATCACATATGTATCTTAGCCAGATGTATCAGAAGATATATTCAGCATAAGATCAGAATTCATTCTTTGTATCCATTTAATTGTGTTTGTCGTATGGTTAATGGTAAAATACCGACAACGCTGCCTGCTAGGATTGTTGATGCATAACTTCGGGCATATTAGGTTACGTTTGGGACCAATGGCTTTTTCTTTATGAGCTTTATGGAATGAGCATTTGGTATCTAGTAGCACGGGTTTTCTAGCAATGACATCTGCTCCTTTTTGCCATGATCATACAGGTAAAGGTTTGGGATCCTAGTCTTCGTGGTTCTGAGCTAAGGGCAACTTTGAAAGGACATACAGGGTATTGTACATCAATGGATATCCACTAAATCGCTAATCAAACTTTCTGTTCTAATTTAATGTTGTATCATACGTTCTTTCTCCTATGGCTGTTTCTTTGCCTAGTGTAAATACGTTAAATGGAGAATATAAATCCTTTTTTATTCACTTTCCAGAACTGTTCGAGCGATAAGTTCTGACAGAGGGAAAGTGGTGTCAGGATCTGATGATCAGTCTGTAATTGTATGGGATAAGCAAACAACACAGCTTCTAGAAGAGCTGAAGGGCCATGATGCACAGGTTCTCATTGATCTACTCACTTCTTCTTGGATTGACATTAGTATATTTTGCTATCAAGCTGCCTTTTGAAGGCCATGGAAGAGAAACATAACAAAATTGTTCTTTGCTTTTTTTTCATCTAATTTTTGTCAACTTGGAGTTTATCAATTTCAAACTCTGGAGGATGGATTATGAAACAATTGATGCCTTGTACCTATCTTGTGGTGCCAAAAATTTGGTACCCTCTGATGGTCACTGTGAGCTTCCCCCTTTGTCCTGGTATTTTCCTTTCTCTCTTCAGTTCTGTGTTAAAAATGCAATGTGGGAAACTTGATGTGGATCCCCCACCATCAACTTTCAGCACCAAATTGCCTTTTGGACTTTGCCTTTTACCAAGGCTGGCTGCCCCCTCACACATCGATCCCTTCAGATGTGCCCTCGATAACCTGGCGGTTGTTCGGATATATGTTTTGGTAACCATTTCTCCCTTTCTTGCCAGGCTGGCCTTGATTTAAGCCTCCAAATTTGTCTCCAAAAAATATGGCCCCGTTTGAGCAAGTGTTGTTAATATCCATATTTGAAAATGACAGAGAAATATCACATTTGTTGGTCTAGCAGCAAAACATTCATCTTTGAACGACTCACTACTTTGGTTCGCACCACCTTGGGGATGCTTGTTTTTTATTGTACTTTTTTGTTTGAGTGAGAGTGTCAAATGATTGCTCTTACCTGACTTTTAATGTAAAGCTCTTAAACGAAACTAATTTTATCAATGGAGGGCCCAAATTTATAAATAGAATTATTCTTTGCAAACTGGATTTTGTTAAAATATGAAGAAATCATTTATGTATAATAAATTCTTGTAATGTTTTATGGTTAGACTTGTGTGCAAAAGTATAGGCATTACTAGTTTTGGAGGAGATAAACAAAACAAAATAAAAATCCTATGTGACTGTCGCATATTTTATACAGTCAAACCTCTTTCATATGTATTATACATTCTTAAAATATTCAAGCTCTCTTGGTAAAATGTGCGGATCTTAAAAACTTAAACCATCGTCATTTTTTCCAAGCCATTTAATTGACACCTGTCCATTTGTTATTGAGGTTAACTTATGCATAGGCGCATTGCGCATGTAAGCCTCATGTCCAGAAAAAAAGTTTCGAGCGCGGAGTTCCAAACCTGGAACATATGGGGATAGGCTCTGACAACTTTCGGAACAAGTGATCACTTGGCTACATGCAGACATTTGATATTTCAACGAATTTATTGGTTTTTACTGGTCTTTTAAGCTCCTTTATTTGCATATATGATCTGCTGAGTTCTCATCCATTAAAGGTACCCATTTTAATGTGTCTTAAGTGGCTAATTTTTATTCTTTAAACATATAACGAATTTATTTTTATTTTTATTTTGAGTCTTCTTCTAAGTTCTCTTCCATTGAAGGTACCTATTTATTGTGTATTAAGTGGCTAATGTTTATTCTTTTCCAAATTTATAATGTTTTCAGTTATTTAATGTGTCCTGCCCACAACCTCATCAGATTGCATAGGTACTGTCATTGTTGTTGTTGTATAGTTTAATTCATTTATCTTAACTAATAAACTAATATGTTGCATTTAAAATATGATCAAACTGAAAAACTGAAGAGTTTTTCTTTAGATGCAAAACGCTCGAGACTGCTCGCACTTCATTATATATTCAATGTGAACGTTACAGAGCTCGCTTTGCCTCACCTGCTCGCACACACAAATTACGTGACTTGGGGCGAAGTAGTCTCCATTGATCTCCATCTGCCCAAATGCCACCCACTCTGCTTCTATTTGTTTCAGTGCAAAAAAAATTGTTTCATCACATGAATCGAAGAGCCAACTGGGGATAATTTTTGTCATTTGTTCATGTAGGTCAGTTGTGTGCGCATGTTGTCAGGGGAACGCGTCCTCACTGCTGCTCATGATGGAATGGTAAAAATGTGGGATGTAAGAACTGATACTTGTGTTGCAACTGTTGGTCGTTGCTCAAGTGCTGTTCTTTGCATAGAATATGATGACTCCACTGGAATACTGGCTGCTGCTGGTAGAGACACGTATGTGAATTTAACTGCTGACTATATGGTTGTGGCTCTCAGTTGTTAACTTACTAGTCAAAAGCCTATCCTTCGGATTATTTTGACTTGTAGTGTTGCGAACATTTGGGACATCCGTGCTGGCAGGCAGATGCAAAAACTTTTAGGACACACTAAATGGATCCGGTGAGCTAATTGAACATACATTTTGTCTTTGTTTCATAGTTGTGACTACAGGAAATTCACGTGCTTTTGCTGTTATTATGCAGGTCAATTAGAATGGTCGGTGACACTTTAATTACAGGCAGTGATGATTGGACAGCACGAATGTGGTCCGTCTCTCGAGGAACTTGTGATGCTGTTCTAGCTTGCCATTCTGGCCCAATTTTGTGTGTTGAGTACTCTGATTCAGACAAAGGAATAATAACAGGTTAACATAAGTTACCTTTTCAGTTTGTCAATATTTTTCAATCTTGCTTCTTCGGTAAAATTTCTTTTTTGGTGGCTATCAAGTTTTTTTTTTCCCCACAAGTTATTTCATTGCTAGTACCCATCTTTCCTGATGTTTGAGGCAATATTTTCAGGTTCAACCGATGGTTTGCTCCGGTTTTGGGAAAATGAGGAGGGTAAGAGCTCTACTGAGATCTAACTGTTGTCTCGGAAATTTGTACCTTTTGCGATTGAGTGTGCCGTTTTTTTGTTTACTTCTTGATTCCATCGCTAAGAAGAAAAAAGTAAATAAAATAAAGTTGTCCTCATCCTGTTTAATAAAGGTTCGTGCCTAATTATGCAAGCAACTATAGTTTTATTGGTTTTTTGACGTGTTGCTGCCAAGAACCATGCTACAGTTTCAATGGTTGGCTGCAGGGTTAGAACCAGGGATGTAGCTGCTGTAAAGCCATCTTCTCCCAATTACCCTGCATATCTTACATACACGCATACATATATCTATATACATGCATACAGTAATTACTGAGTCTGAAAGAGTATATTTTCAATGTCGAAGCTCCGCCTGACTAGACCAACTCATTTAGGTCCCGTTCCAGAACACCTTCTTAAAAAATAAGTACTTATTTCACATTTTCAAACTCAAAAATAATGTAAATGAAAAATAATTTTTTGATTTTTTTTCACCGTATAAAAGATCTCATCTAGATATTTCAAACAAGATTAATATTTGCATATTTTTAGATTTCATTAAG
>BPLS01000145.1:4447163-4466170 GCA_019656275.1 Rhododendron kiyosumense | reverse complement strand
CCCATTATTTTTTAGTTTGAAATTACCTTCTTAATAAATACTTACCCATTATTTTTTAGTTTGAAATTACCTTCTTAATAAATACTTACCCATTATTTTTTAGTTTGAAATTACCTTTTTAAAAAATAAGTATTTAAAACCCGTTATGGAACGGGGCCTTAGTATCAGAAAACATGTACTTCAATCCTTTCATATCAGAAAACATGTACTTCAATCCTTTCATTTCTGTTTCCTTTTCTTTTGTTTCTCTCCCCTGGTCATTGTTCAACTCTCTCTGTGCACACCAAACTCTTTGCTTTTTTAAAGTTTAACACCCCTCCCCCCCACATGAGGACATCCTCATTTTAGTTAAAATGCGGATCTCCCCATTTCTCCCATTTTCCGATCAAATTTTGATGATCTGAGCTGCTCAATGTGATCAGAACGCGATTTTAAGAGTTCTCGCGAGAAATCAGCAAAAAAAATATATGGGCGGTTTGATCCGAACATATTTTTATTGAATGATTCAATAAAAAATTGCTCAAATCAAGCCTTTCTCAATCAATTTTTTTTGCTGATTTCTCATGGGTACCCTTAAAATCACGTTCTGAACATATTGAGTGGCTCGGATCATTGAAATTCGATCGGGAAAGGGCGTCCGCACTTTGCTGAGTGCTGACGTCCGCTTTATCGATATAATTTTGATGATCCGAGCTGCTCAATGTGATCAAAACGTGATTTTAAAAATCATCTCGAGAAATCAGCAAAAAAAAGACCGAGAAGGTCTTCATCCGAGCAATTTTCATTGAACAGTTCAAAAAAACTGCTCGGATAGAGCCCTTCCCAATCATTTTTTTTTGCCGATTTCTTGTGGGTACCCTTAAAATCACGTTTTGAACACATTGAGCGACTCAGATCATTGAAATTCGATCGAGAAAGGGGATGTTCGCACTTTAACACTATATGGACGCCTTTATAGGAAGGCTCGTGTGTGTGTACAGGGCAGTTTCGGGAATAACTAATTAGACACCTAAAAAAACTCCTCATAGTTCCCAATTAAATTTTGATGATCTGAGTCGCTCAATGTAATCAGAACATGATTATAACTGCTCAAATCAAGCTTTTCCCAGTCATTTTTTTTGCCGATTTCTTGCAGGTACCCTTAAAATTACGTTCTGATTATATTTTGAGGCTCGGATATTCGAAATTCGATCGGGAAATATGAGGTCCGCATTTTAACTAAAATAAGAACCCCCATAGGAGACGGACTGTGTGTGTTTGTGTGTGTATATATATATATATATATCTCTAGGTCCGGTATCCCAAATTTTGGTTAAAATCCGAACTTCTCCCACAGCAGTTGGATTGTGTTTTCGATGGTCCAGATCTGCGGCCAATTTATGTCTTTAGGTCCGGTATCCTGGACCAAAAAAGGACTCTATATATAACACATGTATGTAAAATATATCTCTAGTGTTGAAAAAATGTGGACCAAGAAAAGGAACAGTGAAGGTATTTTTCTGGTATTCACTCAATAGAAAAAAGAACCCTCTTTTGGTTAATGCTGTTAGTATACAAGAGGCCAAAAGATGAAAAGAAAAGAAAAACTACATGGAGCACGCAATACTTGCCCTCATGAAGTATGGAGCAATTTTACGATTTTTCCAACGTATGGTGGAAAGTTACAAACAAGATGTTAAGAATAGAGTCCAACTTCATGCTAGATCCATAACCCTCTTTTTCGTAAATGTCGTTCAGACAAAAAGCAAATACCAGTGTCAATTGGAACATAATCATCTATTCAAAGCAGACATTAAATTCTTAAAATCTCGTGAACTTATATACTCAATTCAAATTTGTGGCTATAAAATATTAACTCAAGAATTCACTGCATTCAGTCAATTCACAATAACCCATACACGATAGAGACTCTTTAACCTCACAACCCAATTCATTGTTTTAGCAATGAATACTAGTAACTCAACAATAGGTAAAAAAAAAATCCTAAATAATCTAAAGATCTATTCCCAACACAAACAAAGAAACTAAAAATAAATTACTTGAATAACAAACCAAATTCTGGTCCAACTAAAACCAACTGGAGGGGGTGGAACAATCACAGATACAAAAGAGAAGATTATTTTGAGAATTCAATAATGGACGAATTTGGATTTAGGGCCATTTGGAACACTAGTAAGAACAAAAAGTTAAGATGAATTCAAAATAGTTCTTAACCTTTGTTAAAAATGGCTCTTTACCGTTCTTCCTCGTGATATGAGAAACTTGGAGTATAACGGTATAACCAGTATGTAGTAATTCTTTTGGTCCGCGCATTGGAATAATAATTTTGACCACCACAAAGTGATGTTTAAAGCTTCTGATGAGTATGCCGTCTTTGTCATATTTACCGGATGCTTCTATACGTTTAGATTGTAGATGAAACTAATGATATGCCGTTAGAGCTTAACTTATACATCTCATCACTTTTACGTGGCATGATGATGTTCCTTTTGCTGGATAGAAGCAATGGCTAAAACTTCATGATGTTAATGCAGGGGGTATTAGATGCGTGAAGAATGTTACTATCCATGCTGCGTCTATATTATCCATCAATGCTGGGGATCACTGGTTAGGGATAGGAGCAGCCGATAACTCAATGTCGCTATTCCAGCGACCTCAAGAGAGACTTGGTGCTTTGTCTAGCACAGGGTCGAAGATGACTGGGTGGCAACTCTACAGAACACCTCAGAAAACAGTTGCTGTGGTACGTACTTTATTTTTTTCCTGCTGTTAGAAGTCCAGAATAATCGACTTCAATTATGGTTTGCATTCATTTAAGTTTTAGACATGCATATATGGTACAAGATTTAGGGTTGTGGATACTGTAGAAGCGTTAAAATTGGGGAGATATATTTTAAAGGTTTTGATTCCGGAGAAATGGAAATGACTTCTGGTTTTGTGACTATATGATTCACAGTGGTCAAGTTCTAGAACCTAATCAATCATCATGTGTTTTTTGCCACGTATATTCCAGCCTGCCATCAATGAGCGACACATAGACAGTATTCCCATTTGTCAGTTAGCAGATATGGGACACTTAGAGCTTCTTCTACATGATAATCCTCCACGGCAGAGTTCTATTTGTTAGGACAAAGAAATCATTCCCTTGGCACAAACTTAGATGTGTAGACCATGATTACTTCCTTCATGGAACTTTACCATAACTAGCTTAAGTATGAGCGTTTCTGCATTTCCTTGATATCTCATGAAGCACCCTCATACTCTTGCATGTGATCATGTTGAGTATAGCTGCTCATTTGTCAACTCTTCAAGAGAGTCTTAGCATGTATTGCATATCTACGAAGTCATTAGAGTTGATGCTTCATTGAGAGAGAGAGAGTCATGCCCTTTTTTGTTCAGTTTTAAATAGACTATATGTTAAATTGTATACTGCTAACATTTTTTGCTTTATTCGATTGAGAAAAAAACCAGAGAGAGAGAGAGTCATGTCCTTATTTGTTCAGTTTTAAATAGACTATATGTTAAATTGTATACCACTAACATTTTTTGCTTTATTTGATTGAACAAAAAAACCTGAGAGTAGTCGTCTTTATTTGATCTTCTCTTATTGGTTTGTTTTTTTTGCTTTATTACTTCACTCATGTACGGTTTGCAAGTTTTTATTGAGGAAGTAGTAGCACCTGATCCTCGCATGAGTTTTTTTTTTTGAGAAATTGAGATAAAGGGTTGTTTGCTAAGGAGACGAGATTCACCGTGGGGGTTAGAGATAGAGGAAAATAGCCTACCAAGGGCAAGTACAAAGGTATGATTGCTTGCAAGGAGCACAGAAAGGGAAAAGGACCCGTTCGAGGTCGCGAAAAGTGATTTTTCGCTAACTGTCAGACAGATCATTGAGGGATTAGCCTACGAGTTGTTGAGAGGGGTAAAGTAGGATATAATGGAGGAAGATTTTATCATGTATTTGTAGAAATAGATCCTACACTAAAAAGGTGCTCTCAAGGGAAAGTGCAAAAAATGTGGGGAATCGGGCTGACCAGGAACGGGTACACTGTAGGGTAAAAAATCAGAGATAATATGAAACGTAATTCTCATGAGGATAGGTATTTAGAATGATTCTAAGGTTATTCCGAGGTATCCCCATGATTCCTGGGTCAAACGGGCCTTCTTGGCCCTCGTCGGTTACACTTGATGCTTAAAAAGGGACCATCGATCGAGGGCATATCCGTAATTTTCCTAAGAAGAGACCCCACTTATTGTGGGGCGAGGAATTGATTTATAGTATTCGGAGAGTTTTTCTAGAGAAATCTCCACAAATCGAGGTCGGAAAAATCATTTTTGGAAGTTCTGGGGCCTAAGGAGAGTCAAGGAGCAAACTTGTAATTATTCCAAAGGTGGTGCTGCCTTTTAAGGAAGCAAAAATGCTCCCCCATACCAGAAAACATGATAACAAGAGGGGGAGAGAGCGGTTTGGCCATAGCTTGGTCATCTTTGATATGTATCACGCGCCGTTTGTTGCAAAAATTTGCACGCGGGACATAGATTTGGATTTCTTGTATAATTTCAAGCCTTGGGTTGCATGCACAAGGGATTTTCTTCAAGATTCAGAAAAAGCTCTAGGTAAACTTTGAGATCTCCTTGCTTGATTCACCATTTTAAGCGATTCTTGAACCTATTCTTTGTGTAAAGTTTTGAAGTTGGTCCAGAAGAGCTGAACGAAACGAGCTTAGAAATAGCATAATTAGGCTATGAGGTTGAACTAATTTGAACTAATACTTGATGTTGTGGCCCATCATAGATCGATGTGAACATCATGAATTGTCCTATAAGAAAACTAGTCATTGCTGCTACCCATTTCTGGATGTCTTTTTTAAATCCTTGTTCTTTTTTAAATCTTTGTTCAATGGATGACTATGAACTCTTGGCTTTGAATCACGCATGAATTGGTTGAGTATTACTAAAGTTACCATGGTAGGAGATTAAAAAATGGTGTATGTATAGCCGTATGCGTAGGTTTGGGTAAAATTTTGAGTATGGGCATTCTTTGAATGTGATCAAATCATGATATATGGTTGGAAAACAGACTTGGTGATTGAAACTATCATTGGGCTGGTTGAATTGCCACTCGATTAGAAAAACTTGGGAATTCGGCCTCTCTTTTTTTTTTGAAAAAACGAGTCCAGGTTTAATATACGCAAAGCTGATGCTGAATTTTTTAGAAAATTCTTTGGCAAGGAAAAGTTCACAAACCTTGTGAGACGTTTGAAAAAGAGTTCACAAATCGGTAGAGAGTTCCTTTTTTTTTGAAAGGTGGATAGTAAAATGGAGGGATGAGTTTTCTGAAGGCTCGGGATGCCTTATTTAGGCAAAGACTTTTTTTTTTGGTTAAGGAGAACAATTCGGGATTGCGTACCGCTTATCTTTTGGAGGATTGAAAATAGACTATATTGGCCTCTCTATACTTCCTGTTGAAGAAAGTGGTGAAGGAGTTTTTTTTCTCTTCATGATGAGATAGGAAAGGTTGGTTCGAAAGATTGAGTACTTGGATGATTGACAACTATGGATCTCGAGTCTCATACCATGTTTAGCTTTATTGGAAGGATGCACATAGAACATTTGTTTGTTATGCATAACATACAAGGTTGTAGGAAGCATACCTTACTTGCTGCTTTCGTTCCTTTCTTTTGGGCAGAGTGGGGATGGAGACCCCTTGCTCCAGCGGTGATTTTAACCGTCCAGGAGAGAATGGGGGTGGGCGGAAAGGCCAAGCTAGTGGTGATCCTGGTGCTAGCTCTTCCTCTTATTCTGCCTGCATTATTTAGGATGAAGAGGAATTTGATGATCTGGATTTCCTTTCAGAGAATCTCAGTTAATCTGTGGCTGAGATAGATGCTATGGCAGCAGGACTTGTGACCCCTGAAGTCCAAAACAGTGAGGAGTTTGGTGATCCAGGTGGTGTTTCCGAGTGTTTCTGCTTTTCCATTGCAGTAGTGGGCGAAATAATAGTTGAAATTGAGGCCTCTGAGGTACAAGGTTGTGAGGCAAATATTCTGGTAGAGGACAGTGAGACTTCTGAGAATGAAGTGACAGTTATTTCGCCCAAGAGGAAACGCCACAAGCCCAACAAGGTTGAGGTTTTTGCCTATCAAAACAAAAAAAAAACAAGGTTGAGGTTTTTGACAAAGATACCGGGCTCGGTTGGCTGTCGGGGTGACTCCTATTGTTCTTGAGGCCTGTCACCTATCCCCTTTCCTTCAGGATCTCTCCCATTTCATCCCTTCGTTTATGCTCCAGGTAAGGTTTCCCCCAGATATGGGAAGGTTCATTTCAGAGAGGGATGGTAACTTCCTTCGGTTAGCTCCCAGTTTCAATTCAAGGTATAGAAGCTATTTGAACAGGATTGGTTTTGACTTCTTTCCGCGTATTAAGCCATTCAAAGGTGGAAACAACTTGGAACATGCTCTTTTCGAGACAACACACTCCACTTGCCAGGTTTTGAATTGGGCCCGACCCCTCTAGATTGGTTCATGATCACCGGTTTAAGGGTCTCCCACTAGAACTAATGCTGAGGTCTAAAGATCAACTGTAAAAACTGGCGGCTTTGAACCCTCCGACTTTAGAATCGGTAAGATCAAAGTCAGTCGTCTATGTCTGACCAAAGCCTATTATTCGAAGGCTCCAGCTAACAATGTGGATTTCCACAAACAATACCGCTGCCTGGTGCTTTTCCTACTTTCTCGTTTCTTCCCTAGAGAAAATGCCAGCTTCTCATGTGATTGGGTGAGTGTGCTGGAGCAGGACGAAATCTGGCGGGTGTGGATTGGGGCACTTTCACCTTCTCTTCTTTCCTTAAGGCCATGAGGATTTGTGCGTTCGTGGTTTGTTACAGTTTTAGAGCTGCTAGTTTTGGGAATATGCTAGAGTCGGAAGGCCAGCCATTTCTGCTGCGACCACTAACCGTTTTCCTAGGGCTTCCCATTGGGCCGAAGCTAAGACAGTCTATGCGGCGATTAACTTGTTGACCCACCGAGTTGAACTAGATGGCTTGACACCCCCAGATATCATTTGGCGGCCTTACGATGGTTTTGTTTGCCCTGACGAGTCAGCCTGTGAGAGGGCCAGACAATATTCAAGGATGAGGCGTTTTTTCGTTGGGTATCCCACTCGGGAGGTTTACTTGGGCGAGAGGTGGACCATGCAGCTCTCTAGTGCTTTTTCAGCCCCTGCATCACCTCCTCCGACTCTTTTTGGTGAGGTGAAGTCTTTGGGAGCTTTCTTGATGGCTTATGCCCTTCATGCTGAGGGTGACAGTGCTAGAAACTTTCCTTGGTCAGTTGATGAATACTTTGCTTGGAACAAGAGGGGTGTCCATAGGTATGTTGTCGGAGTCAAACAGTATGAAGGGTGGCAAAGCCTCGTTTTTTCTATATATAAAAAAAAAAAACGGCTGAATTCCCAAGTTTTCCAAATCGAGTGGTAATTCAACAAGCCCAATGATAATTCCAATCACCAAGTCTCACATTCAAAGCATGCCCATACTCAATTTTTTACAGAAACCTATACATACGGCTATACATACACCATTTTTGAATCTCCTACCATAGTAACTTTGCCAATACTCAACCAATTCATGCATGGTTCAAAGCCAAGAGTTCATAATCATACATAGAACAAAGATTACACGAAGAATCGGCTCAAGAATCGCTTAAAACAATGAATCAATTAAGGAGATCTCAAAATTTACCTAGAGCTTTCACTGATGAATCTTGAAGAAAAATTTTTGTGCACGCAACCCAAGGCTTGAAAGCACCCCGAATCTACATCCCGTGCACAATTTTGGGCAATAAACGGCACGCGAAACTGATCAAAGATGGCCAAACCTCCCTCTTGCTGCCGTGTTTTCTAATATGGGGAAGCAGTTTGCTCCTTAAAAGAAAGTACAACTTTTGAAATAATTACAAGTTTGCTCTTTGACTATCCTTAGGCCCCAAAAATGACTTTTCGGACCCCGATTTGGGGATATTTCTCTAGAAAACTTTTTGAATGCTATAAATCGATTCCTTGACCCATAAGCGGAGTCTCTTCTTTCGAAAATTATGGATATGTCCTTAGTGGGGCCCGATAGCTCGTTTTTACACATTGAGTGTACCCTTCAAGGGCCAGGAAGGCCCATTTGATCCATGAATCATGGGGACACCTCGGAATAACCTTAGAATCATTCTAAATACTTATCGTCATGAGAATTAAGTGTCACATTGTCTTCGAAATTTTTACCCCACAGTGTACTAGTCCAGTCGGCTCGATTCCCCACATTCATGTGCTCCTTGCAAGCAATCGTATCTTTGTACTTGCCCTTGCTGGGCTATATTCCTCTATCTCTAAACCCCACGGTGAATCTCATCCCCAACAGTTTGTCCTCAGCAGACGGCATTTTATCTCAAAAAAGATCCCCGATGAGGACCCAATATGGGCACCACTCTACTTGCTCGATAAAACCTTGGATACCCTACTTGAGTGACGTAATAACGTAAAAAAGACAAACCAAAAAAAGAAGACCGAATATAGAAAAGTACTCGACAGGTTTTTTTGCTCAATCAAAATAAAGAAGACTACGCAAAAAAGACACAAAAATAGACTACTCTCTTCTATGTTACATAGATCCTTCATTTTGGCTCAAGTATCTGTGTCGATGTGTCTAACACCCGTATCATTTTGGACACTCGGATCCTCTAATTGTTAAGATGCTTCCAGAAAAGGAATATCAAATTAGCTAGAAAAGTAATATTTCGAGTATTTTACATAGACAAGAAATAGGGAAATAGCAAAAACATAATTTTCTTAACCCTTTTTTGTTTGAATACATTTGTAAACGTAGTTTACTGTACATAATCTGGGAAAATTATGCGATATATAATACAAACTAGAGTTTAAGACGTGTCCCTGTACCCGTACCCAAGTTGGGGATACGTATCCTAAGATTTAAGTTTAGGAAGATCCGACGCTTGAACTGGCACCCTCACCCGATACTCGCGCCCAAGTCCATGTAATATAGAGTCTCTCCTTACTCTATATTTTAGTTCTTTTTTGTGTTATTGTGTCACTCAATGGGTTTTTGCTCACTCCTACTTGAGTGACGAATAACGCAAAAATGAAGAGTAACTTGCAAAATTGTTAACCTCACCAACAAACTGCTGCAACTTTAGTTTAGCACTAAATTATATATGTCAACCCCCAAAAAAAAAAAAGCATTGTCCCAGAAGTATCTTTTGAGGTGTTTAGGACACAAGTACATGTTTATTGAGCCGCAACCTTTGTTATAGAAAATAACATACTCCAGGCGGCGTGTCCGACATGTAACTCTACAAGTCCTAGGCATTGGCTGTCACTGCCAGGGCAACTAAACTTGAGTTTTGGTGCGTCATATACACCGAGAAAAAGGCGAAACCGTTAGGATCTTTTATCAGTATATTTCTTGCATTTTTGTCTCTCTGCTGTGAGATTGCCTAAATTCTCAGCCAACTTGGTCTAATTGCGTCTTTTGACTCTCATCAAGTGCGTCCTATCTCTAACCTTTTACCCATTTGTATTCAGAGAAATGATTTCCGTATGTGAAAAATATGCTCGTTACATTTAGCTGTTTCGTGACTGCAAAATATTTTCTAGTTGAATCAAATAGTCCAGAATGCATTGGTTAATTAGAGCGTAGTGTAACAGGGCTAGCTTGAATCTGGACCTTCAAATGCAGTCTCGTTGGAAACATTGAAATTTTCATTTGTTGGGGATATGTTTTTTATGTAGTATTTACTATGTAGTGCTTATATGATAGAGAATTAAACCACTTTAACTAAATTCATCATATCAATTCTTCAGGTACGATGTGTGGCGTCAGACCTTGAAAGGAAAAGGATTTGCAGTGGTGGTCGTAATGGGCTGCTTAGGTTATGGGATGCTACCATCAACATCTGAATTTCTCTTGTACGGTATATGTTTATGAGTGTTGTAACCTGTATTTTTCTCAGATAGAATATTTTTTTTTAAAAAAGATAATGCATCAGAAAGCAGTTTTGCCCTCCTTTTTGGAACACTGAAGTTGTGCCAATCATTCCGTGCAAAGAGAATGTGATGATGATTAGACGGTTATGCTGGTTTTGACACCAATTGTTGCTCTTAACATGTGGCTTATTTCAAATTCTTGACACTTTTTTTTTTTTTTCCCTTTTCCTTTCTCTCAGCATCTTTAATTCCTACCTCAGCTATAATGAAATATGACGATATGTTCACTGTTTACTTGTCGAGTTGAGATGTTGCGTTGTCTCAAAATGCACTTTAGCAAAAAAGCGAAGTCTGTTGGGTCCATGTTGTGTGAAAAACCCTAAATTTATTCGAGGAATATGGTTGTACCACCCTTTTTGGTCTTCAGAATTGGTGATTGTTATGAAGGTTCATGAAATTGGTGTTTAGTGCTCTACTTAACAGGTGGATTGTTTTTTTCCGAGAAAATGCATGACTTCCATATAGCACTAGTAACAGTTTGCAGGAGACAAAGTGAACAAACAGAACTCGGTCCAGCCAGAAAAGCAGGAACTATGATGGATATCTGCATCCTCTTCCTAGCAAGACATTTTCCAAAAAATTGGCAAACTCTTGTAATTGGTGCGAAATAAATTCATCACTACTAGTTCTGCAAGGGCATGAGCCAATTGAACTTCATTATTAGAAACTTTTGTAAGTTCACAAAAAGTGATTTGACACTGCTCATTTGAAAGATTCTGCTTCCAAATTTTATCAGAAAGATTCTCTACATCTCATCGTTGAGTTAGTTTGAATCAATGTAATTATAGTTGTTAACAAAGGATGACGTAATGGCCAGGCAAACAATCTCAAGTTTCGTTTGTCGAGGGCAATGACGGAACCACATTGGGGCATATGGGGGCCATGGCCCCCGCGTGGTTCCGGGAATTTTTTTTTTTTCGAATTTTAATATTAATATTAGTTATTTTTTAGTTTCTTAAGAATACGTGGATATTGTATTTTGTATTGGGTGTTGTTTACACAATTAATGCCTTGTTCCTTTTGGTTTTCAAAAAGCATTTTTCAAAAAATATCCCCTAGATTCTCCCTATTTTCAACATTTCTCTCTCTATCTCTCTCCACTTATTATTCCTACTATTTATCAAAAAAAATTTCAAATTCTAATCCAAACAAGGCATAAATACTTGAAGAATGTGTTTCTTTTAGGTCCCACAACCAAAATTTTCTCCCTGCACACGGTCTCTTATAAGTTTTTCCTTCAACTATTAATCTAATTTCTCTTTCTATCTCTCTGCTTATTACCAAAAAAAACTCCCGCAAACCTTAACCAAACAAACCATTAAATTCGCGAACCTTAAAATTTCAAAATCTTGTTGTTCATAGTTCGGCCCCGGCGTTTACGAAATTCTGGTTCCGTCCCTGGTCGAGGGCTGGAGCTGTAACAGGCATTGGATACAGTGGCAAGAAGGCAAGCCATTTGGTCGATGTGCAATAACAGGCACTCCTCCCCAAAGATCATGACTCGAGGCATTTCAAGCTCTAGCGGCAAGCAAGGTGGCCGGGTTGAGGTGAGGAATAAGGCTATCCGGACTAGGACCTTATAATGAAGGGGAGAAAAATATCACTTGGCTTTCTTGGGAGGAGGGAGAAACTATACATGTGGGATGGTGTCGAGGATTAAACCTTCTGAAACCTTATTGCACTGTGCGACAGTTTAAGTCAATTGCGACAGTAGTCAGTGGCTCTTAGCGCATCTCTAAGCAACAATATATATCTTTCATTTACCCTTTTATTACAACAAAATGTGTTTTGGTTAATTTGGCGGTTGTAACAAAAACAGTTACTTTTGTAGGCAACACACGAATTTTCTCCAGTTTCAGAACCCTAGCCGATCGCTATGCATTTTGAAACCGCTCGTATCATGTTGAATTGGATGGAATCGGGTTGGTTAGTCGGATTGTTCCTCACTTCTAATCTATACACACACATGTACACTTGCTTAGGATATAGACTGTTGTTAATTCCACGGGAGGATTTGTTAGTGCCACTGGAATAAATTGCACATTATCCTCAATAGCCCTCCCTAGTAATCAACTTTGTTTTGACTTCTCCATAGTCATTTAGCTTTCTTAAACTACCCTCTTAGTGACTCCGTATAATCCACATCCCACTTCAAAAATTTTCATTCCTAATCCAGTTTAATACTCCACTATCACACGATCCCAACCAAAAAAACTTAATTTGTCGTTTGATTCTTTGTCCATTGTTTTGTTTAATTTGTTTTTGTCTTAATTTCACTTTAAAAAAGATGAAATTACATAAAGACCCCCTCATCTATACGTTTTGGACACAGAGATCCCCTAACGTTTAAAACCACCCATTTAGAGCCGCTCATCTATAGAAAATAAAAAATTAGCTAACTCTGTTAATAGAATGAGGGGAAATGACGGTGTGATTGAGAACAATATGTCTCAATTGCCCTTCCTTGTAATTAGCTTTGTTTTTACTTCTCCATATTCATTCAACTTTTCTAAAGGAGGGAGAGAATGATAGAGAAGTGAGAGTTACCCTTTTTGTGAGAAACTTGAAATTCAAGTGAGATTTGAGTGACGATGTCACATCCACAATATTGAACATAATAACAGTCCTTTTCTTCTAAGAACCCCTGCATTTTAACTAAAATGCGGACCTCCCCATTTCTCCCATTTCTCGATTGAATTTCAATGATTTGAGTTGCTCAATGTGATCAGAAAGTGAATTTAAGGGTAATTGCGAGAAATCGGTAAAAAAAAAGACCTGAAAGGGCTTCATCTGACCAAATTTTTATTGAACGGTTCAAATAAAAATTACTCAAATCAAGTCATTCCCGTTCTTTTCTTTTTCTTTTTGCTGATTTCTCGCGAATACCCTTAAAATCACGTTCTGAACACATTGAGCGGCTCAGATCATCGAAATTCGATCGAAAAAGAGGGGTTAACATTTTAAGAGGTCTACATGTGAAACAAACGGTCTATAATAATACCTTTACTGAGGCGTACCTGAAAATGATGACAATTTTAATATACTAGTTATAATTAATATCTTTTTGGATGATTTTAATATACTAGTTTTAATATAAATTTTGGATTAACTTAACTATGCATTTTTAAGTACTTTAAAAAGTTTATGGCGATAATATCTCAATTTCAAGTAAGCCGTGATTCAAAATCGAAACTAAACCACCTTTGAATGGTTTGGATTGGGTTTGGTTCTATGAATTTTGTGTGGCCCGGTGATCCTTGCTTTGAGCTCCTCTTCTATGGGTCTGTGGGTTGCCTAGCTTTCTTGTCCTAACTTGCACAATGAATGCATGACTAAGACCTGATCGGGGTTTGCCCGGCAAGGCCCTTCGGCTAGGATGAGAATGTGCAGAGAGCAAAGCAAGAGACTACGATTTTAGTGTGAGATTTGGTGTGTACCTCTTTAGGGCTGCATCACTTGATATTTATAGAGTATACTTAGCTTGTTCTCCAAGTACAGGCATGCGCCTTGCACGGGTTGGCTAGCGTCATTGTGATGTCACTGATAAGATCTGAAACTCGTTTCTGGGATGAGCTGGCGTCCCCATGTGCGCCAATTATTATCTCTTGGCTTAACCGTTTCTTGTGCGTGGGGTGGTACAGAGAAGGGCCGAGCCCCGTCTTCGGATGAGCCAAGTGGCGGGCGGCTTGGAGAGAGGAGAAAGCGACGAAGTCATTTATCTAGGTCTCGACTTTAGCCTAGCCGGAGATCCTTCTCCGAACTTCGGTTATTGCCGAGCCTGGACTTTGAAAGTACTATGACCTCCTTCAGCATAGCCTCGGTCAAATATTTGTTGGACATGTAGTCCAAGCCATTTTGTTCGGCCGGTACAAATTTTATAAGTTGATTTGATTTTCTAATTTCATAATCTGTAAGTACTAAAGTAGTTTGGTTCTTGCTTGGATTTTAT
Source organism: Rhododendron kiyosumense (assembly GCA_019656275.1). Taxonomy (NCBI): domain Eukaryota; kingdom Viridiplantae; phylum Streptophyta; class Magnoliopsida; order Ericales; family Ericaceae; genus Rhododendron; species Rhododendron kiyosumense. Next base: position 4,452,171 of record BPLS01000145.1, on the reverse strand, counting down.
TATACTCCCTCCGTCCCTTAATGTTTGGCATTTTCAGGAATGCGTGCCATTTTTAAATTACATATATCTTTTAATCCATAATATTTTAGGCGATTTTTTGAACTTTGTTTAATAGAACAAATTAAACTCTATCAAACAAGATCCATATTGCTTATAAAAAATATTATGGATTAAAAGATATAATCAATTTTTCCGTAAGGCTGAAATAGTGAAAGTGCCAAACATTATGGGACGGAGTGAGTATAAAAAACCGGACCAATCCGTGCTTCACTCCTACGGTCCTACTAAGCATTAAGAATTTGTTAACGTCAGAGGAAGAGGGAGAGAGGGTTTTACGGTTCAATCGAAAACGGCAACTGCTCGCATCTCCTATTCGCCGTCGATTTCCACCGCCTTTCTCCGGAGACCCCGTCTGCTGCTACGTCGTCTCTCGATGATCCGAACCCTAACTGACCTTCGTGAAAACCCTTGCAGGGAAGACGGTCAAGTTGAATCGAGTGATACCATCGACAATGTCACGGCCCAGGTTTAGGTCTCTTTCCTGTTTCCCTCTTTCTCTCTCTGTGTACGTTTGTATGTATTTTGCCCGTTAAACAGAGTTTGAATCTTATATCGAATTATGGGTCCTTCTACCTCTATATGGTTTCTCTATTCTTCTGATTCAGTAAAGCGCTCATTAATTCCTAATTTTTGGGTCTTTGATTTTTGTGACTCTCGGACAGAGCTAGATGTTTCCAGACGAGTTCCTTCGCGTACAATGGCAGAGGAAGAGGGACTACGGGTCAGAGTGGATCTGGGGAGAGGTTTGCTATCTTGAATGCATCTCCTCCGCTGCTCCTCTTCGCCGTCGACTTCCACCGCCGCCACGTCTGCGGCTACGCGACTGAAAAGACGTTCTCCTGATGATCCGAAACCCTAACTGACCTTCGTGAAAACCCCTACTGGGAAGACGGTCAAGTTGAATCGAGTGCTACCATCGACAATGTCAAGGCCAAGGTTTAGGTCTCTTTCCTGTTTCCCACTTTCTCTCTCTATGTACGTTTGTATGTATTTTGCACGTTAAACAGTGTTTGAATCTTATATCGAATGATGGGTCCTTCTACCTCTATATGGTTTCTCTATTCTTCTGATTCAGTAAAGCGCTCATTAATTCGTAATATATATTAGAATAGATTTGTGGGTCTTTGATTTTTGGAGTATGTCAATCCCTAATTTACTTTTGGGGTTTTCAATTTTACGGAGTACCAACTGCTCTTTTTATTTTCTACGTTGATGCAACTTTGTACCCTCATGTAACTTTGTACCTCAGTTTTTTGAATTTGATCTCAGGGTTAATTTCTTATCAAAGGGCTTCAAGCTGGTGCTATAATCTTACTGGAAGAGAATAGCAGTGAAGCTCTGTTGGATAGGTAGGTTAATGAATGGCATTTGTTGGGATCTCCATTTTATACGTCTTGGTTTGGTCTTATGACTCTTATTTGGTCTTAAAGCCCTTGTTTTACACTGCTCTGGTTAGAAGAATGAAGATTATCTTATCCTATTTGATTGCAATGGAATTTGGTAGTTCCTTGAGTATGTGAAGAAGATCGTCCTGCATCCCCTTCTCCCATCCGTTCCTTCCATTGTTCAACATTAGTCCATTAACCAATTTAATTATTCGACTTAGAAGTTTTTCACGGTAGACATCTAGTTTTTCTTAGGTCGATGCTGGAATGAGGGGAAAGAGTTGCATGGAAAGTTTTATGGTGCGAGTAAAGAAATTGGATGAGATGTGCTTTTTGTGATATTTACGCTTTTTATGGAAGAAAGTAAATTATAAATTAGGTTAAGGGTTGGGGGTTTATGGTTTATGGTTTATGGTTTTTGGATTGTAATCGGGTTGGTAAGGATTGAAAGCATAGTTGAAACCTGATAGGTGGTTACAAAGTATTCTGACAATTATTTATTAGATTTTTCAATCACAAACACCTTGCGCTCAACCTGGAATGGTGCTTTCAATATAGTTTTTATTTATTTTTATAAGGGATAATGTGCTGTTTATTGTAACAGTTTGGTATCTCGTGTTGATCAAGGGAGGGAGATGAAAACAGGTTTGGTGTAAAGACTAGGGCATTGACTGATCCATGGATATTCAGACTAATGGGCTTTCACATTCCTTTCATACTATACCCGTAGAGTATCTAAGTAAAGATGATGTAGCTAATTTACGTGTCCCACAAATTAAGCAATGAGATCTATGAGAGATTCAACTTGTTTCATGTGACGTTCAACCTGAAATCTTTTCAGAGTTATTATGGCTGATAAAATGTTGATTAGGATATTCTCTTCTTGCAGCTACTTTCAATTTGGGTATGGAAAGCTTGATATGACAGGCCAGGAAATTGACACTAATTAGCGAAAAATCAGCATTGATCCAGGTCATAGTCTATAAACTGTTTGTATTGGTAACAAACTTCTTGAGGTGACATTCTCCTGCAAGTCATAAGCGTTTCCATTTTGCTTTTTGAGACAGCTGCATGACTTTTAGGACATGTTTGGTATTTTTTTCTCATTACCCCTTCCCCTTATTTTCTTTCCCTACTTTTGTTTTTATCACTATTTTCCTTTCTTAGAACAGTCTCTCTCGCTCGTTTCGGAATATTGACGGCCTCATTCAAAGGTCTGGAACTCTCTCAGTAACAAAAGGTAAAATTTACAAATCTATTTGCCTTTTTGGATAGTATTTATCCAATATCTTGCCAAGATATGCGCACCAAGCCACTAACCATGTTTTGTCTTGTTTTTATCGCTAATTTTTTTCCAGTTATTGTGCGATCTCTTGCACTTTCATATTTGGGGCATCATCCAGAACCAGAAGGGAGTATTTTCTTTTGTGTATTGATTAATGTAGATGTTGCTCTCTTTGAGCTATTCTTTTATCATGATTAGTTGGTATTGAGTTATGAGATTTTTCATGTTAGATATGTAGTTTCTGGTGATATTTGTTTGGATTAGTTTTATCGGTAATATGTTTTGTTTGTTTTGTGTGTAAATGGTAGAGCATAATAAGGATTGCAATCTTCTATTCTACTGATTTACTCATTTCAATGTTGTTTTATTCTTTTAAAGTTGGCGATCTATTGCAACCACTTGGCTTCGGTTTCCTATTGTTTACCACCAATCAATTAAACAGTAAAAAAACAACGGGCACAATGTCTCGTGTTGGCACGAGTGGATCCACCTAGTTAAAGTACAAGAACATTGCGGAGAAATTAATCGATTGGCACTTTTTGGTCCAATTTTTCCAATTGAGCCCTTGGGTTGGATGACCACAAGGCCAAACGCGGGGGGCAAAATCTTCTTTTCCAAAATTGTTGGCAAAAAAAACACATTTTTGTTTTGTTTTCAACTTTAATTATTTGGTTAAATAATGTAGCTTTACTACCTTTTTGTCTTTAGATCCGCATAAAAAGAAGTTTTCCATATACATGTACGTCATCTATTTATGTGTTTGATTTTTTGTGTCATATTGGTGGGATTTCCCTATTGGGTTTTTTTAATTTTGCGGAGATTATCCAATTGTGTCATATTAGTTCATTGATCCATTCTGCTAGGGTAAGACCTTTTATGCAAAGATGTAGCTGATTTTACCTTGTAATTCCAGTGCTAATTTGATGTTTTGTCATTTTCATGTTGGATTTGATTCCGTTGCCTGATCTGAAGTTACCCAAGACATAAAAATGCGTATATATGTCAGCTTATACTTAATGGTGGTTTTGTTTTATTGGGCCAGAATTACACTCCCATCTATTTTCAACAGTTTTTGTTGCATTGAGAAGTTTGGTATAGGCTGATTTTGTTTTTGTTTTTTGTTGGTGGATCTACAGGTTCGTTGTTTAGAGAACTTGCTTCAGAGCACTCCAACACCGGCCTCCCCCTCCAATTGAATGCTCACTCCACCACCAAGGAATAGGCTTCCAGTTTTTGCAGTATTTTCTCAAAATGGGTATCTGATTTTTGCTCATAAATTGGCAAGTAATTTCAGCGATTCACATCTCACAATTGTACGGCTATTAAATATGTACTAGTTGGGTATCTTCTTTTATTGCAGACATTGGTTAGTTCTATAGATTTAAGGGGTTGAATGCTTGCGTTCATCTGCACTGAAAAGCTCTTCGCCACCAAGTGTTTCGTTCTCTTGATAAAACTTCAGGCAAGTTCTTTTATCACTTCTGGAAACTATCAAATATAAATTAGGGCTTTTGCTTAGTTTTTGTTGCCATTTTTATTACGTGAAGTTGAAAAAGAAAAGTTCGGGTAGTGATTTTTCTGTTACGTTTACTTTGCTCTGTTTTCTATATTTTGCAGAACTGTTTAGTTGTAGGAAATGCCTAAGTTGAAGGCGCTCTTGCTTAAGAAACGTGATTCCGCACTTCTAACTCAGAAACGCGACGGGAGCACGTTCCTGAGGGAGATGGGAGCTGGTCGAAGATGAAGAGAGAGGATCACCTGTGGAGCTCAAATCTGCCATTATCTTTTCTTCTTCTTCCCCTGTTTTCTTCTATTTCAGAGAGAGAGGGTGCATACGAACAGTTAGAAGAAAGAGGGATGGTGGATGGTTGGGAGGCCTTATGCACTTTATTGTAACTTTCCATCTTAGTTAATGAGAGAGAGAGAGAGAGAGAGAGAGAGAGACGTTAAAAAGTAAAAACAACTAGGCAAGCTATACACATTGAAGACAACCTTTTGACTTTTCAACTTTAGATGTTAGTAGTCTTAAATTCTCAATATTTTAATTGAAGTATAAATGACCAAAAGAAGATGGGAGGGGAAAGTTGAATCCACGTAATCTACTATCCTCTAAATATCGAAAAAATATCAAAATCAAATTTTTTAACACATTAATGTTTCCAAGTTTACTGCAATTTTAATTTTGTTTATATATTCATGCTTTTAAAGCGTGTATACATACATATATATATACATACACATATATATATACATACATATATACATACACATATATATA
>BPLS01000145.1:4406921-4434363 GCA_019656275.1 Rhododendron kiyosumense | reverse complement strand
GTGCGTTCACTATGCAGGTTAGGCGAGAAAGCTAGGCGACACTCGAACTAGTTGAAGAGGAGCTCAGACCAATGATCAACGGGCCATACATTATTTTTGAATGACATGAAGAAATTGGGCCCTCTTGTTTGGTGTTTATATGTAGTTACATTATGCTTTTTTAATAGTATTTCATATTTGCTATTTTGGCGGGTCGAAATGTTGTTTAATTTATAAATGATAACCCTTTTGACATTGAGGCAATGCCACTAAAATAATGTGCTCGTCCATTTGCAATTAGAACCTAGTAAATAATATAGGAAGGAAACATAAATGGATGGCAGAACTTCAACTAACTAACATCGTTTATGAAAAGACTAGGGTTTGTGCGTTCACTATGCAGGTTAGGCGAGAAAGCTAGGCGACACTCGAACTAGTTGAAGAGGAGCTCAGACCAATGATCAACGGGCCATACATTATTTTTGAATGACATGAAGAAATTGGGCCCTCTTGTTTGGTGTTTATATGTAGTTACATTATGCTTTTTTAATAGTATTTCATATTTGCTATTTTGGCGGGTCGAAATGTTGTTTAATTTATAAATGATAACCCTTTTGACATTGAGGCAATGCCACTAAAATAATGTGCTCGTCCATTTGCAATTAGAACCTAGTAAATAATATAGGAAGGAAACATAAATGGATGGCAGAACTTCAACTAACTAACATCGTTTATGAAAAGACTAGGGTTTGTGTACCTTGTAACTATTGCGACTCCTGATTTATTGGTTTTCATGTGCTGATTACATCTCTCAAGGCACTAGGGTGTTAGTATGTCTAGTTAAAATATGTGCCGATTACATCTCTAAAGGCACTAGGGTGTTAGTATGTCTAGTTAAAATTTGGCGGGCTAATAGTTTAGCCTACGGTGAACAATTCATGTTTTATTTACTTAGATGGATGCTCGTAGATGCATTTGTTGGGTTAAGTCCTCTATTATTTTTTTTTGGTTCGGCTTTGTTGTTGTTTGTTACATATTTCGGAATGTATAATTTCAGGACATTTACGGCGAGGACAATGCCGCCGAGAACCAACTCATCATACCCTAGAGCACCTATGTTGCCAGGTTCTATTCCTGTTTTTTGCCATGTGCTGGTTTATCTTGAGCCTTTTTTGTGTTATTTGGTAGTATGATTATGGCTATTTACTGTTAAATCAACATATGCTCCTCTCGCTATCTCTCTCTCTGACCTAAGAAACTATTCAACTTTTTGCTAGATAATTCTGTTTCCTTTCTTCAGATTTCTTATTTTCTTACTAATCTCATTGAAAGCCCTAATTTTTCTCACTTATTTCAAGATCAGACTAGTTCTTGATGCAAATATCACACACGAATGGAATCTCAGGCCATTCTTCCTATTGAGCCTTTTTTTTATTGCTTGAGAAGGTACGGTTTGGCTCCATTTCGAGACTATGATTTTACTCTTTCATGTATGCATAGGTAATTGGGTTTGTCCGATTTCCACTTTTATTTCGCTCATTGAACTAGATTTGTTATATTTTCGATCCTGGTTACGAAGAATTTACTATGCTATTGCAGGGAGGAACCGCGAAGAATAACTGTTGATGAAATCAACGGCTAGTAGATAGATAGCAGTCGCGCCTTCTGCTGTTGATGCCTATCCGGTTTGCTTACCTTTGTTTTTCCCTTTTCTGACTTGTTTTTTTTGCATTTTTTTTATGATGATTTATGCGAGATACTAGTTTGATGACAAGGGGTTCCCAAACATTAGTTTGCTTTGTACACCTTCGTTACACAATCAAGAGTTTAGGGATTCAAACAAATTCTATTTTTTGTTATTTATTTGATTAGAAAAAAATAATCAATTGTGATAAGCTCAAAATTTAGAGATAGTGGGCAAAATGCACAAAATTGGTCGTAATCTTATAAATGTTTTTTGCTGGAATAAATGAGGAAAAATTGTTTCGTTGAATGTTTGTTGCTTGAACCAAATTGAAACTAATTTTCTGACATAGTTTATAACCCGGGACCCTTTGCATGTTCCCTTCTGGCAACTAGGGATATTCTTGTATCAATTGTGTTGCCATTTGTGGTGTTAAGAAGTACAAAATTCTTTGGAACTATAAATATGAAGTCTTGAGGCAGGCTACAATTTATGTATGTATCCTGACCGCGTCTTTCCGTGTCAAAAATAAATTTATAAAAATCAAGAATTAACTACTACTCTGTAGAATAGTGGTTAAGACCGAGTATCATTCCGACGGAGACAGTATGGCTGAGTTACGACAAATTCGATTGGTTTGCAGATTAGTTCGGAAAGAAAAGAGTTGATTTGTTGATTTGTTTTGAAGAGCTAATTAAACTAAAGAGCAATTTAATTAAAAGATTTAGAAATGATGGAGGAAAATATCTAGGGTTTTGAATCTACCCCGATCGCGTAACAACAATATGGCATAGGTTAGGTTTATTTATTCGAATCAAAAGGGATTATCGCTACGGCTTGCAAATCCTAACGATAATCGTCAATAAAATAATCAGGTTGTTAAAAGGCATATAGACTATCCCATAGCACAGACCGTCTCTCAGTAGCACGATCTGGCCACCTAACGGTACGATCCGTCTTATGAGCATAATCTATCTCAGAACTCCAACCACAATCAGTGAAAACCATTGCAAAACTAGGTATTTGAAATCTAGAATACAAAAACTCAATTGATAGAAAGAATTAAAATCAATTCATTCAATTGAAACAAAAAGGATTCTGAGTTTTACAATCGATCCGAAAAACAAACCAAAACCCATGCATAAAAGAGGTTACTTAGCGCAGAGTTTCATCGTCCACTTAGATAAGGGGTTTAGCCGGCCATGAGAATGGGAACCGTAGAGGTATGGATTGATGAAGTCATGGTCGGAATGCTAGAAAATCCACCGATGTCAGTCGAGAGCTACTGCCTGATTACGCCCAAGAATAATTCCACCTGATCACATCCAAGAATATAATTTATACTTTATATTGTAGGGTTTTAACTTTTAAGCCTTGAATTACATTAAGCCCCTTTGGACTCTGGGTAATAATAGATTAATTATGCAACTTTAGACAATCTGCACTATGACCGCAAGCTTCTTTTAATCTTCTTATTACTCAACCCAATTTGCACATTTTCGCACTCATCAGTCTTTGAGGCCTGCAAACACCGTAAAACACTAAAACGCATCAAGTAACAAGGTAAACGGATAAACAAGGCATAAATTAGAGGGAGTAAATGGGTGCTTTCAGCGTCTATTACACCCCCCAACTTACAATCCCCAACTTACAATTTGCTAGTCCTCTAGCAAAGAAAATAAAATGCAACTAAAGAAAACAAATAAAATGGATAGTTCTTTTAAACCCTCGGGTGGCCCCGGTAGGACGAGTGAAATTGCGTGAGAGTTTTCAGCAGTGATAACCCACTAAACAGCATGAATCCTCTTACACGGAACCCACAACCTGCAAATAACTCATCAGTCCCTCAAGTCAAGGCACAAAGTCATTGCACAAGTATATTAGGCAACACCAGTTCAAAATGCTATCAAGACATGCATATAAACCATGACACCTAATTTATCGTGTGTGAACACTTGGACTTAGTCACCGATGAAATGCCACTCAAAGTTCTCTCCAGGCCGAGCTTCAACTTCAATTCTCACAGTGTTATGCACTCACAATCCAAAAAAAAAAAAAAAAAACTTGAAACAAGGTGCATTATGAATTCACAAGTGTGCGGTTTGGAAGTTATGTAATTGAAAGCAAAATACTTCGCACACTATGACACAAAAAGAACGCTTTATACGGTGGACACACGATCTCATGAACGGAACACAAAGCATTGGAACTCTCTCTCACCTCCATCAATCCACACCCCAACACCCCAAAGATCAAATAGGACTTCATTCAAGGTTATAGCATTGGGTAAATGGTCATGTTTCATGGCTAAGATAAATCAAATTCAAGTGTTCGAGAAAAGACAAGTATTGTAGGACCACTCAACGGGGCGAATATTAAATGTGTGCCCCTAACATTAAATCAATTCCACTTTGTCTCTCCTTGTAACCTTTCAACACCCATTCAATCATCAAACAAGGATTTTTCCTTTTCAAACATATCGGTGTCCCCTTTCTTGTTCTCTTTTTTTTTTTTGTTGTGTTTCTTTTTTTAAAGGACACCACCAATTCAAGCACAAAGTTTCACAATCTACCAAAAAAATAATTTCACCTTTATATTTTTGCCTTTCTCCAAACACAATATGGAAGGTGGAGCTAACCAAGAAAAGGCTTAGTACAAAAGGCTCAAAGTGGCTTGTAAGGGATAAATGTGACAACAATGGAACGAACTGGCCCAAGGATCAGGAAAATGCCTAAAATCCTCTCCCAAGGGTGTAACATCCATGTGGCAAACTAAAACCTAGAGATATTATCATGCGTTCAAGTTCCAACACTCAGCAATCAAGAATAATGAGACCATCAACAAATATATTCCTTTCATTGACAAACTGAGAAGTTACATGACACCACTCCAACAAAAAGCTAAGGCACGAAAACTCACTAGGGCATAAGTATCCACTAATCTTGCCATCGAGAACATTCAAACGACACTCACAAGCAAACTAAGTCCAAATTGACGTGAAGTGTAGAGATGTAAGTGTCATAGCTACATGCATTAACAAGATAGCATAAAGAACTAACAATCCACAAAATACCCAAACAATGCCAACATGCCTCAACTCAAGCAACCAATAAATACCTCGCAAATTTCAAGTTCCATGCAAGAAAGATCCCATTATTTTTGAACTTTTCAAATTTTTCAAATTTTTTTTTTTTAGATTTTAAAGGCTCTAAACATAAACAAGCACCAAAGGGTTCACTCCCCCCAACTTAAAACCGTTCAATGTCCGCATTGAAAACAAGCACACTAAAAGGTAAGACAAAAGCGGAAAAGAGAAGAAAGATATCACCTTAGGCACGGGGACACACAAACTAAAAAGATGCGGAAGAAAGTGGAACTTCCCCCCAACTTAAACAAGACAACCTGCAAAGCGTTAGGCTCCACAAAACAAGACACCAAAATACAGAAGGAAATGAACGGACAAAGTAAAAATTAAGGGGAAAAAAAAAAAACAAGGTTACCGGAGCAAGAAAGGGGTCGCCCAAAAAGGTGGCCGGAAAAAGAACGAAGACCTGTAGGTAAAAGCCCGCAAAAGATCTCGAATCAAAGTGGCGAAAACCTGTTTGTGGCCCGGATGGTCCACGGTCAAACAAGAGAAAGGGAGGCAAGTATATACAGTTGGGTTGTGTTGTTTTGTTTTTCTTTTTTTTTTTGAAAAACCCCGCTAGGCCGGACAACGGGCAAACTGGTCCGGACCAACCGAAACTGATGCGCACTCCTGAGCCCTCTGTTATTCCTGCTCGGACCATGGGTTTTCTGGTCCGGACCACGAGCACTTCTATGCGGAACAGAAGCTGTTGAAATTCCTGTCCGGACCACTAAATTTTCTGGTCCAGACCAGCCGTGCGCGAACCAAAACATGAGTAGCTTGTTATTTTCGTCTTGATCACGTGTTGGACTCCAACTTCGACATGTTATCGCATGCTTTTGCACCCAAAAATAAAATTCTAGATGGCAAATTTTAGTACGGAAAATTAAAAAAATGATAAAGACTGAACGAAAAGGCATAAAAACATGAACAAAAATTAAAAATCCACCACTTCCTTCACGCGAAAGACTCGGGTACTACTTTTCTCCCTTGTCAAAAACTGTGGTTTTCTACTTGTTGGAAGAGCAATATACGTAGGATTCAACGATATCTTGAGAAGTGGTGCCATCATCTAATAGGCTGTCACTCCCTCTGGGGTTTCAGATTCCTTACCTACCACCCGGCTTATGAAGCAATCTCCACCAAGTTGGACACTAAAGTCGGATGGTTTAGATAGATTTCTCGCTGCTAACTACGTGTGTGCCGCCAGATCCAACTTCCTAAGTACTACATACATAACTTTGACAAGGTGGCTATACCAGACCGTTGGAAGCCGTTCGAGCATGGCAAACACTGGAGGTATCTCATCATCCATGGATTTAAAGTCTCCTAGACTTGTCACGATCCACCTCACACTCAATGCTCTAAGAACAGTTTTATCCTCTTAAAATTTAATCGAGATGGATCATTCCAAAAGATATCATCCGACCCGACCAGACCAGGAAAATGAAAGATGGTTGATCACATAACCGAGTCAGAATTGTCCCTCTAGTCACCGTACGAATAAAATCATCATGCCAAGAAAAAATATGCTTAAATGGCAAAGTTTCGAAACTCAACCTAAAAATTAAGACCGGACAAGACACATTACTTTTCATCTCTCCATCTGAACCATGAATATTTGTGCAAGAACCACCTACCCCCCAACTTTGAATACACTCTGTATGTCCGCAATCTATCGTGATAGCCTCTACTAAATTAACACATGGAGCCATAGATTCAGGCGGCACATGCTGTAACCCAAGCTCTAATGGGGACCCTACAAAAGGAATGGGTGGTTCACTCAGAAGAATGGGTCCAGGGTCAACTTCGATTTCTTGAGGAGGGGTGACTATTATGTTGTGGAACCAAGTGTTAACCTCCTCGATAGACTGATCAATATCAAAATTCTCAAAGTCAAAATGAGCCAAACAAGCGGCCAGCGGGTCATCGGTCAAAATATTAGGCAATGCCTCCTCCACTAAGTCCTTTATGACATCACCTGCGAACCAGTCTTCTTCCACTAGAGGAGGTCTCATGGCCTTGTAAACATTAAGCTTAAGGGTCATGTTCCCAAAAGTCACCTCCATCTCCCCACTCCTCACATGAATGTTTGCATTAGCAGTTGCCAAGAAGGGACGACCAAAAATAACTGGAGTTTGCTTTTTAAGGGTTTGCACCAGTTCTGTGTCAAGAACTATAAAATCAGCTGGAAAGTAAAAATCATTAACCTTAACAAGAACGTCCTCAACTACTCCACATGGCACCTTAATGGATCTATCAGCTAATTGCAAGGTAACTGACGTGGGCTTCAACTCCCCAAGCCCCAACTGTTCATACACAGTGTATGGAATCAAGTTGATACTAGCCCCTAAGTTTAAAAGTGCGCGCTCTATGACATGTCTAACAATGACTATATCAATAGTCGGCATACCAGGATCTTGCATCTTAAAGGGAGCGTCCGACTAAAAAACTGAGCTCACTTGCTCGGTGAGAAGGACCTTTTTAGACACATTGGTTCTGTTTTTCCTCTTTTGAGTGCAGAGGTCTTTAAGAAATTTTGCATAGATTGGGACTTGTTTGATGGCATCTAGGAGTGGGATGTTAACTTTCACTTGCTTGAATACCTCAAGGGTATCCTCCATAGTTGCTCCCCTCTTAGGAAAGGGAGATGGTGCATTCAAACATGATGGGAACAGGGCTTTAGGGACATAGGGTGGTACCTTAGAGGCCTTTGACATGGGAGTGGGTGGTGCAGGTGTGATTGAAGGGGTTTCTTTCTTACTCTTGAACTCTCCTCCCCAAAGTCATTGGGGTCGGAAGGGGCCAAATGCTCCTTTGGCTTCTCTTTCTCTGGTCGAGTTTCGACCTCTCTTATTGCGCAATGTCATGACTACCTTTGCATCAGCAGGGGCAGTTTCATGAACCCCAAATGGTCCTTCAGGGGGTTGGACAGACTGACTAGGCAACCTACCTTCTTCCCTATGACTCAGCGCATTGGCTATTTGACCCACTTGGGTCTCTAACCTTGCGATGGACTGTGTGTTGGTATGCACCTGCTGTTGGGTGTCACTTAGTCTGTCAAGCGCTTGTAGCACCTTTTCCTCGAAGGATGGATCCCTCGGGGGCTAGGGAGGTGCTTGTTGGTGATTTTGTGAGCGATAGGCTGCAGGATTGAACGAATTATTAAAGGGCTGAGGCTGCTGGGCAGAAGAGCTGCCCTGCTCTTGCGATTTCCCCAAGAAGTTGGGGTGTTTGCTCCATCCCGGGTTGTAAGTACTAGAATATGGATCATTACCCGATTGGGAGAAACCCTGTGCAGCGTTAACTTGCTCCTCCACGAAAATGGGGAATTGTGGGGCCGCAAGACAATCAATAATGAAATGGGCCGGACTAGCACATAAAGAACATGCCCCTTGATAAGGTGGAGGCTGTGGGGTGGCCTACCCCATGTGAAGCAGCTTTTCAACCTTTTCAGTCAATATTTCTACTTTAGAATGGAGGTCATGAGATGGTTTAATCTCATTGATACCTCGTGGCTTATTAGAACCAGCAGTGTCTGACTTACCTCTCCTATCAAAAGAAACATTTTGTAGGGACCCTTCGCTCATAGTTTCGAACAACTGCCCGGCATCCTCTTCATTCTTAACCATCACAGAGCCTCCACATGAGGCATCAACCATCACACGATGCGGCAGAAGTAGCTCTGAATAAAAACTTTGTACTAATTGCCACTTAGGTATGTCATGGTGTGGACACTTACGAATGAGATCCCCATATCGCTCCCAAGCCCCATAGAACTGTTCATTCTCAGCTTGTTGGAAAGTGGTGATCTCCTGCCGAAGTCGGAGTGTTTTTCCTATGGGGAAGAATTTCTTAAGGAATGCTGCACTCATTTGCGCCCAAGATGTTATTGATTTAGCTGGCAAAGTACTAAGCCAATGTTTGGCGTTCCCTATCAAAGTGAATTGAAATAAAATCAATCTCAATGCATCCATCGGAAAAATATGAATTAAAAGCGTGGAACTGAGGGCTTCAAATTCAGTGATGTGTTGATATGGATCCTCTTGAGATTGCCCTTGAAACTTAGGGAGCATTTGGAGTGTACCAGGCTTAATCTCATAGTTGTTAGCCGTGATCGTGGGTAGTCGTACACATGATGGTGTAGTGTACGTTGTGGGGGTGAAGTGTGAGTTGAGAGGGAGGGGGTCAGGTACAACTAAGTCCGTCTGCTCATCAGCCATTGTGACTAAATTGGTCTTTTTGTGAACCCTGCGTCTCCTTTCTAAGTCTAGATAAAGAGGAATAAGTTCGGGTGCCAAAGACCGAAGACCAAGCATGCAAGTTCAATACCCCTTAATTGTAAGAACGGGGTACTCTAGACAAAAACGCAAAGTCACCAAAAAAAGAACAAAACTCACAGTAGGTCAACGAAATCGCTTTATATCACGGCACCACTTCCCCATTGTGATCTTTGCTCGTTTTGTCACCTCATAACCTGTAGCTAAGAGTACCAAAACTAACAAACAAAATTAAAATAAATAACAATGAACTAAATTAAAAAATAATTGAATTAATGCAACAGTGCAAACTGTCCCTGGCAACGGCGCAAAAATTTGACCGCGTCGTTCCGTGTCAAAAGTAAATTTATAAAAATCAAGAATTAACTACTACTCCATAGAATAGTGGTTAAGACTGAGTATCGTTCCGACGGAGACTGTATGGTTGAGTTACGACAAATTCGATTAGTTTGCAGATTAGTTCGGAAATAAAAGAGTTGATTTGTTTTGAAGTGCTAATTAAACTAAAGAGCAATTTAATTAAAAGATTTAGAAATGATGGAGGAAAATATCTAGGGTTTTGAATCCACCCCGAAGGCGTAACAACAATATGTGTAGGTTAGGTTTATTTATTCGAATCGAAAGGGATTATCGCTAGGGCTTGCAAATCCTAACGATAATCGTCAATAAAATAATCGGGTTGTTAAAAGGCATAGACTATCCCATAGCACGGACCGTCTCTTAGTAGCACGATCTGGCCACCTAACGGTACAATCCGTCTTACGAGCATAATCTATCTCAGAACTCCAACCACAATTAGTGAAAACCATTGCAAAACTAGGTATTTGAAATCTAGAATATAAATACTCAATCGATAGAAAGAATTAAAATCAATTCATTCAATTGAAACGAAAAGGATTCTGAGTTTTACAATCGATCCAAAAAACAAACCAAAACCCATGCATAAAAGAGGTTACTTAGCACAGAGTTTCATCGTCCCCCTAGACAAGGGGTTTAGCCGGCCATGAGAATGGGAACCGTAGAGGTATGGATTGATGAAGTCATGAAGTCATGGTTGGAATGCTAGAAAATCCACCGATGTCGGTCGAGAGCTACCGCCTGATCACGTCCAAGAATAATTCCGCCTGATCACGTCCAAGAATAATTCCGCCTCCTCACATTAGCATCATACTTTATACTTTATATTGTAGGTTTTAACTTTTAAGCCCTGAATTACTTTAAGCCCTTTCGGACTCTTGGTAAAATAATAGATTAATCATGCAACTCTTAGACAATCTGCACTATGACCCCAAGCTTCTTTTAATCTTCTTATTACTCAACCCAATTTGCGCATTTTCGCATCCATTAGCCTTTGAGGCCTGCAAACACCATAAAACACTAAAATGCATCAAGTAACAAAGTAAACGGACAAACAAGGCATAAATTAGAGGGAGTAAATGGGTGCTTTTCAACACCTATCATATCCATTTTCAGTGACACATGTTGGCTTTATGCTTGTTCATCATAATTCTTATCATTGATAACAAAAATAATTAGATCTATTGAGTGGCGGATGCAAGATTCGAGTGATTTGTACTCAGCAGGGGCACAAATCATGTGTTTCTACATTAATAGCAAAAAAATATTATCCAAAAATGATTGCTACTATCTAGTTCTAAGAATGAGATGGAATCATGTGAATATTTGTAACCGCCATTTCATATAATACCTACGATCGAAAAAACAGTTTGTAACTTGAAATTTTAGGAGATTTTTTTCACACATATAGGAACTTTTGAACTTTTTTGTCCATCAATAGACTTGCAGGGGCGATCATATAGAACTGTTTCACATTAACCTCAAAAACTAGTATGATTAATGGGAGTATTTGGAGCAGCGGCCCGGGCACCCCCGATGCTCTAGATTATCAATGAAGCATGGTATTGTGCACATAAATTAAATTGGGTCCCTAGGCCTGCCCTATCTGATGCCATTTGGCTTTGGTTTGGGGGCATAGTTCTGCAGCAAAACAGGTATAGGGGGGCTACTGTTTCAGTGGTATTCTGAGAGCAGTCACTTTGTGCATATTGCCAATGGTTACGTCTGTCTCCAATCCTCCCCCCACCCATACTCCTAATGATTGGGGACTACATGGGTTCTGTTGTTGTTGTAGTTTACTTGCTTATTGCTTGGGTGTGTTTACGAGTGAACTTTATGTTTTTTCGTATTATATTTTGAATATAAATATTGACAAGTCTTAAAAGAAGATCCGCCACTCTACTTGCTTTTGTGCACCATGAAGTTCAGTTTTACCGCTTCTTGGCTGTGCTTGTACGTACTTCACTTTAATTGTGATAGTTAATACTTATGGTGATGGGTCATATACACATTTTTTTAATAGAAGGAATTGCCGTCTATCTATGGAGTATTTCACAATATTAATTACCCGACTTCTTCATCTTCTTCTTTTTTGTTTCCTATTTATAGATACATTAAAGAATGATAACAAACTAAATTTTTAGTTGATCAACTGAAGTCAAGCGAATCGAGGCCAATATTGATTAATGACATTAGTAAAGGAGTATAGTTCAGATGTAGTTCAAATGATGCACAGGTCTCAGAGTACCAACCTTTCAATAACTTTTTAACCATGGAGCTGTTACGTACTGCCCTCTAATAATTTTCCGAGCAGAGGATTCAACTCTCTGTTCAACTTAACTCCCCTATGGATGCCAACCAACATCACTTTGTCAAACTCCTTAATAAAGCCAATATGATTGCTTTATGAGTGGCCAATTTTCTTCAGTTGATATTTGTGAGCAATTTCAAAACCAGGATTCCAACCTCTTTCAAAAAATTCCTTCAGTTGCCTCTTATATCATTTTTGGTTTCTTCTAGAGGTGGCAATTCTAACCCATATTTTGTAACCCTCCCAAATCCACCCACTTATAACCCAACCCAATCCAATCCGCCTATATTATATAATGGGTTGAACCCATATCAACCCATATTTATATGGGTTTAGGTGGGTTAAAAATAGGTTCAATATGGGTTGAACTTAAAAGACCCAAATTGACTTATTTTCTTATTCAAAACCCTTTTTTGTGTGACGGTCTAAATTAGCTTCCAACACATGCAAACAAAACTGGCCGTCGGCACCCACCGGAAATTAGAGAATGCGTGCACGGGCGCTCTCTCTCTCTCTCATACTTCCAAAACTAGACATCTGTGTCTTCTTGTTCTGAATGCATACGTGCAATCAAACGGAAAATTTGGAACAAACGGAGCCGGCTTTCCTTGAAATAACGAACGTTGGTTTCTTCCAAATTCAAAAGTGCTAAACTAATTAAGATTTTAATTCTGAAGATATCATTAGTGTTAGGAATTTTTATATCTAATCGAGTGTCCGAGACCTCGACTAATTTCGGGGTCTTAAAATTAACCATCGGGCAAATCCTCCGCTGACTCCAAAGTTTGGATTGTTTGGCCTCTGTAAAATTTGAGCATGCAACCTCATAAAATCGATAGTGTTAAGATCGAAACTTGTAATTTTTTTTAAAAAAACAAAAGTAAAAAAAAAATGTCACGGATAAGGAACCGTGTCGAAAAAAGGGAAAAAAAAAAAAAGGAAACGGGTTGGGTTGGGCGGGTTTGGGTTCGACTTGACTCATATTTGACCCGACCCGTTTCAACACATTTATTATTTGACCCATATTTGACCTGCGACCCGTTTCAACCCGCCCAGATCCGTCCATTTGCCACCTCTAGTTTCTTCCAATTTCATTCTTCTTTTTTTCCCTTCTTATTTGCCTTTGTTTATGAACTAACTTTAAGCTGTTTTAGCTGTTCATTTGATGGCGCAATCTGGTTTGGCACAGATCATGCCCTTTTACTAGTGGATGTTCAGTCTTTGGACTTATTTTAATTACCATTCTTGATGAATGTAGAATATTCTTAACATTGATTATTTTTCAGTGGTTTGAAACAAGAAGATTTGGCATTACTGGGTTGATGTCCTCTTTAAAGAGCTCATCATGCCCATGATCCCATCATTCTTGTGACATCAAGATACTTGCTAAGGCGATTCATTAATTTCTTATTCATTTGCTTCTCTTTGTCACTCTTGCTTTATTTGGTGTCACATTTCTTTGATGTTCCACCCATGATACGTGGCATACACAAAAAGGTTTTGCTTACGTTAACAAATTTCATCTCCCATTTCAGATCTTGCTGAGAGGTGATATAAACAAATTGTGTGTTGTGGGTGGGGCAATTTTTGTTCCTCTGTGGGCAAATAAAGGGTGTAGGTGATTTGGCTATACATTGGTGGGGTTCCAGTTGGTCTTGAGGTTCAGTCTAGCTAGTATGGGTTGGTCAGTTAAAGAAAGGGTCAATTTAGTTATAAAGATGGGGTAGTGTCGCAAACAAATCTCAAGCCTTGTTTTCATGGTTTGAGGCTGGGACAACTTAATTAATTTCAGCATTTGCAATCAATTCCTGCATTCTCTGCCATTCGTATTTGCTCACTTTCTACTATAGTATAGCTCAGTCATGCAATATGCCTCCACTAGATCAGATAGTCTGATAATGTTGATTCCATTCTACTGCTTTTATTCACGCTGTAAATTATACTTCCTGGAAACTCACCAGCTTTCCAACTTTAAGACTACAGATTATTGTAATTATAAACCCATGTAATTATAACTGCATTGTAAAACTGCATGTTTGACTTCTTGCTGTCCATGTACATAGCTTTATCTTCTCTTAGGTGCAATACAGGATAGAAAATTGAGACTTACAGGTGGCCAACTATCAAGAACCACTTCAGCCATAGTTGCTTCAGATCCTACCTCCGAACACCCCAAATAAACGCACCAAAACAATGGGCACAAACCATCCACCTAGTATCTAAATATATATGAAAGGTTTTTAATTTCTTTGAATGGATGCTATGCATTTTTTTGTTGTTAATTTCATGTTCTTCTTCAGCTTCTTTATTATGAATTAGGTTGATAGTTTCTTCATTAGTGGTTTCAGAGATGTACATAGTTGTCAGAATTGTACGATTCACGATTCATATTGTATGATTCGGTGGGTAATCGATACGAATAGGCTGTCGAATCGGAAATAGCTGAGAATCATAAGTGAATTGGTGATTTACGATTCGTATCGTACGATTCGATACGATTCGGTGGGTAGTTGATACGAATAGGCTGCCGAATCGGAAATAGCTGAGAATCGTAAGTGAATCAGTGAATCATTCGATTCACTTAAAATTTCTGAAATTCATTTTTTACTCTTGTTTTGCTTCTTTTGTTGTTTGAAAAGGGTTCAAATATTTTTTTAAGGTCTAGTATTGTTATATGTCATCTTTTGTCTATGTTATCTGGATAGATAATAAGAAAAAGAGATTTATTACGAGAGTGAATCGAAAATGAGGAAGATAAATGGAATATAACAACCCTACAGGCCTTCTAAGGGTTTGTTTTGTACTTATAACTCTTTCATACAAAAAGAACCATAAGTAGGCTTTACGAATCATCTCTTGGTAGTTGCAATAGAAGCAACTTACCTAATATTCCACGTTATTATCAAATCATCATTTAGAAGAAAGTATTTATTCATTTAGGCCTAAATCTTTCATTTGTAGTATATATTGTTGTTACCCTAATCAATAAGTATAGGTTTCTATGCATTATAGAAATCATGACCCAATCAAAGCGATTCACAATTCGAAAAATGACCGTTTCGATTCTCGATTCGATTCACGATTTGACAACTATGGAGATATATCTTTATTTCTGGTATTTGGGTATGGAAATATTCTGTTTGGGTGGATTGGGGGATTTTACCTTTTTTTCTATTGGGTAATGATCTTTTTTGTATTTACTAATGCATTAGCCTTTTTTTAGCAGCTACTTGTGGATTATTTTTTTCAAGTTTGTTATGAAATAGGTTGAATTGTTGTCATAGCTATGTGTGCTGACATCTTAGTGAGCATGCAACAAGACACTAAAAAATGATTGAAATATAACAACTGTTCATGTGCAACCTCTCTAGGATCCTCTATGGTGCCATCTTAATGAGTATAGAGTCCAAGGCATCCAAGTCTTTTTACTGTAACTTTGTAGCTGTCATTAGTATCATAAGAAATGCAAGTTATGTATCACAATTTGAAGTTCTTCTTTAAGTAGTGCATATTTGGGTTGCTTGGGAAGGAAATATAATGCATATACTCTGTGAGAGATCATGGGCACGTACTTAGTTTATGTGATGCTATAGCCTTTTGGTCCTTGTACTAGAATCTTGGGATAACTCATTTATGTTTTTTAACGTTTCTCTTCATTGATTGAGATCCATACGAAATTGCCTAGCAATGGTTGTTATAAAAGTAAAAGCACATTAAAAATATGTGATTTGGGCTAAGCTAAGAATAGATTACTCTCATTAGTTTCTTTTACTTTTTTTCCTTTACAAATTTGTCCATTTCTAGGTTTTTGGATTCTCATTTTAAAAGATGAAGCACAGTTACTTTTTTCTCCCTTGGGTTTTCATGTATTACTACATCCCTTGGGTTTGTCCACTTTCAGATCCCTCTTTTTTGCTTTCCACACTCTTCCTATCAATAAACCTCATCGGATTCGTCTAATGTTTGGAAGCAAAGTCTGTTTTTTACTTCAACCAAAGGTACCCAGTCCACTACTGCATATCTCAGATTGTTCTTTTTGATTGTTTTAGGTTTATTATTTTCGTGGATCTAATTTGGGTTATCTTCTCTAATCCAGTTTAACAGTTTGGTTTTTCTTGAATTTGTGTTTGGTACATGATCGACTCTACCTTTCAATCTCTGGGTTTTTGCTAGTACTATCTTCTCCCAGAAAGATTGTTCCGAAACGAGAACTTAAAAATAATGTACTTTTGTCGAGAAAGATTCATACTTTTTACCTTTAGTTACTAGATATCATTCTTTTATTAGTACATGATCGACTATGTACGTTTAGTTTGTTTTTGCTAGTACTATCTCCGTATTGTCCCGTACAGGAACTTAAAAATAATGTATTTTTGTCAAGAAAAGATTCAAACTTTTTACTATTAGTTACTAGAAATCAATGAGTTCTTTGTAATTATAAAAAGAGGTTGAATTTTTCTTTACAAAAAGTACATTTTTTGAAGTTTTCGTTTTGCGGACCAAACAATCTTTTAGGGAGGGTGGGAGTATTAATATTTTGATAGAATTCGTGTGACAGCTGCATTGAATCTCACAAGTTAGGTTTTGGTTATTGCTAGATTTTCATGTATTGGAGCAATGGTCAATTTGGGTATGATCTCTGGGAATAAGGGTACGAAATCTGTGGGGTTGAGTTTCAGAATCCCTTACTATACTCAATGGGGTCAGAGCCTGGTGGTTTGTGGATCGGAATCTGTGTTGGGTTCATGGAATGTGAATAGGGGTCTTGTGTTGAGCCCTTAACATCAAGGTGATGAGCTCATTTGGCGTGGAAGTACGGCTGTCTCGGCTGGGTTCAAATGTGAGTATAGTTATTATGTGGTGGATGATGATAGGAATGTTCTGAGATGGGAGGCAGGTAAGAAGAGGAAACTAGTGCTCCCTGATGGCCTTAAGGATGGAGAGGTGGTGGAACTTCGTGATCTATGGCAGGTCCTACTTTTACTTTATTATCATACCTCATTTTCTGATTTTTTATTTATTAACTATCTCTTTTAGGTTCTAGTGGTGCTATGAGTACAGAAAAAGTACATTGAAAAATTTACTCCATAATCAAAATACTTGTGGTCAATGGCGGACCCTGGAATTTGACATAGTGGGGGCACCAATTTTCTTTGTAACACGGTAATATATGAGTTTCAGTTAAGCACATTCATACCAAAATAATTTTAGCATTCATGATAATGTAATAATTTTAAAGTATATATGTATTTTAATAAAAGCTACTTAGGCAAACTGCACACCTCGACTATGAGTTAAAACAAAATTATTACATGTTCATCATCTATTTTCTAATTATTAACTCTACAAGTACAAGTTTCGGGGACCAAAATGTACAAATACAATGTGCGGGTTCATATTGAGTACTACACAAATGATTGGAGTTGTTGGAGGGTGGAAGAAACATTGGTTGTGAAAGAGTTCTAGTGTGTTTTGAAAAAAAACAAAAAAACTTAGAAGGAGTGGGGACTCAAACTCACGTCCTTTCTTTCCCAAAGAGTGCCACTTACCACTGCACCACACACTAACTTCTTGCACATGTAGGACATTATATACACACACACACAAGCACACAAAATCTGGAATTTTTTATTTAAAAAGGGTGTGGGGGGCATGTGACCTCACGTGCCCCAAGGTGGGTCCGCCCCTGGTTGTGGTTCCAACATAAAAACTTGAGATAGGCCAGAGCCCACACTATTGTGAGTATGGAGTAGATTTTTTGTTGTACTTTTTCAGTTCCCCTAACATTACTCTTTAGTCTTTAGGTTTCCTTTTGTTCCTATCACTATGGAAGTACTAACACTTTGGGTCCAGATTACTAGCTTAGTTATGGGTACTTTTGTTTGGGAATTATCGTCGTAATGAAGTACAAGTATAATAGGTTTGTTATGATTCAATGATTGGGTGATTTAGACAAATATCGAGTTTCAGCTTTTATTTTGCCGCTCAAAATAGAAAATAATGTCGTAGTATTGCGAAGGCACTTCAAGGTTACATAAGGCAGTGGTGTGTAGTTGTTATTATGTAATCTTTACGTTGACATTAATCATCCTAAGGGCGAAATCCAAAATTCTAATTTGCAAGAATTTGGGTACCAAAAGATGCTCTTTGACAATGTGGACCATGATTCCATGAATACACTAATTCATAGTTGTCTGTAGTTTTTATTTTTTGAGAGGTTCTTGTATTTCTCCATTAAGTTAAATCCTTGACCTTAACTGTAAAAAGAATTTCCTTTTCCGATGTAGACTAGTTTTGATGGCCTCCCTTGTACAAGTGCCTTCAGAAATGTCATCATTCACAAGACTTGGAGCACTGAGATTCGGAGGTCCCTTGGGGTAATTCAAACTAAGTTGGATGAAAAGGGTAATTCTTCTCGGTTTGACTTCATGTTGACTTAGATACTTATTTTCAAAAACATCATCTAGCCAAATTTGTTGCTTATAAATTAATGCTGTGAGCAAATTTAGTTGTAGTTCAGTTCAGAATTTGCTGCCCGAATATAGAGGAAGAAACATCAGTAAGGTCTTCTTTCCTGGATGAATATTACACAATTCTGTGCAAATATTTCAGTGCCTTCAGAGTTTTGCTGTGATGTCATTGAAATAGCTAGGATTTATGAAGTTGAACTCTTGACTTCACAACTTTCTGCAGATATATGTGATTGGCAGTTCTACGAAATTACGGCAGTGGAAGGTCTAGGATGGACTTAAACTCTATTATGCTGGTGATTCTATTTGGCAAGCAGATTGTGTTGTGCAAAAGGATGATTTTCCGATAAAATATCCTTGGCTTATTGTATGATTCAATATGTACTATTTGCTAGTTCTTATCATTTACCCAGTGTCATCTTTATTTGACCCTTCCTTAACAGCTCACGTACAAGTACAGTAAATATGGCAAGGCAGGAAACTTTTGTCCTGAAACTGGTCCAAATCGGGAACTTGATGAATTGTCAGAACCTCAACCAAGATCCATTATACTTTCAGATGGAATGATGCAGGTAAAGCAGCTTATAAAAAAATCAGTTCTTAGTTTGGCTTCCCTTTATAAAAAACTAAGGGTAAATTTCAGATACACCCCCTGTACTTTGGTCATTTTTCAACTACACCCCCTCTACTTCATTTTTAATCACTCGCACCCCTTGTACTTAAGACTAGTTTGAAACTGTTAGTATTTCCGTCCAAAGTAACGGAAAGACTGAAATACCCATTCATATTCCATTTCTTTTCCCGATTTTTATCATTTACGTATTATCCCTCTCTCCTTCTCCCTCTCTCTCTCCCTCTCCTGCTTCGGCCACTTAAGAAGAAATAAAAATCTTCTCTTAACCTTCCGGCATCCACCTCTCTAATCCAGTTTTGTATGTCGTGGTCTATCCGTGGTCTTCGCCGATTGCCGTGGTCTTGCCATCGAAACTATTCTCCTCCGATAAATTGTAAGTTTATTTGGGACTTTAAAATTGCATTCAAGGTGTTCGTAAGAATGCCTCAATAAAATAACGTGCATGATTTCATCCCCCATGATTTTATTCAATATCATATGGGTTTGCAATTTAAATACTTCATCACGGATCACAAGTACCGGATCTGAGATATACTTGAAAGTTCACTATTACTACAATCAAGTACTGGATGCGAGATATTCTTGAAAGTTCACTATTAAAATTGCATTCAAGGTGTTTGACATAGTTGTTTAAAGTAGACAGCCGATTACCAATCTCCATTCAAACCCCAATCTGTTGTTTTAAAAAATCTACCAAGCACACAACACAATTCCTATTAAAATAAACCTATCCTAATCCTAATTATGTACTACCACCAGTAACCACCAAAAATACAAAACCCGACTCATGCCTCCAATTCCATGTGCAATTCATCACCCGAACGACCACCCAAGCACATGACACATCACCATCACCCTAAGCACAAATCTTGACACCTGCTCACTCCCATATCTCCCACAACATCCACCACTAGTCCAATAAGTCAAATAGGATTAGAAGGAAAACCATTGGTGCCAAACCCATGAACGAAAAAGAATAATTATGAACGGCAAACAACCCAATTATCCTCACAATAATACCATTGTCTTATACCTTCCAAAAGTCAAGCCTCATATACCCCAATCCACGGACGACGAAGAATAGAAAAGGGACAGGAATAAAGGGAAACAAGTGCCGCTTACCCGATCACGAATCAGCCGAACTCAAACGTCTCTGAGGCTTTTGCCTTTTCCACACAAAGTTCTCTCAAACTTTTTATCTCGGACGTTCTCTCTAAATAAAAACCTCAATCCATGAAAATATCTTCCAACTTTCTAAAACTATCCACTACTCCCTATATTATAGCTAATTAGTTAATTATAGCTAAATAGTTAATTAGAATAAGATAGAACGTAACATAATTTATAAAATTACCATCCGGTACCACTAGTTTACCTAAAATCAATTTCATACCCCAAATATTACAATCGTGTCAACAATATCCATAGCGCGCACAAATTAATTAGTTGGGACCCAATCATAACACTAATTAATAATGGCTATATAACTATTTAAATAAATGAAAAAGCTAGGCCGTAACATTTCAACCTATGATGCACGGACACGGACACCGACACGGACACGGACACGAAACCGACACCGGGACACGGGAATTCTAAAAAAATGGGGACACGGACACCGCGAGGGACACGCCATGTGTATATTTATTTATTTATTTATATATATAAATAAATAAATAATTATAGTTTAGCACCCAGAAATTTTAAAAAATTTATAATTTGGCCCCAAATTTTATTTAAAAAAATTACAGTTTCACCCCCAATTTTTTCAAAAATTACAGTTTGGTCCCCAAAATTTTTAAAAAAATTACAGTTTGGCCCCTGCCGTGTCCCCATCGGTGTCCCCAGCCGTGTCCCCGCGGTGTCCCAGCCGTGTCCCCGCGGTGTCCCCGTCAAAAATTCAAATTAAATTATGGGACACGCCACATGGCGTGTCCCGTACGTATCTCGCGGTGTCCCCGCGGTGTCCCCGTGTCCCCGTGTCTGACACTGCGATACCTCGACTTTTAGAGGTGTTGGTGCTTCATAGATTTCAACCATTGAAGCATACCGAATTTGTTAACAAACAAATGAAATTCTCTCAATTCTTTTTTTGTCTTTCGTATCTTTTTTACTTTGGATTTATTTTGCTCATTCTAATATCTTTAGTAGTCTTTTGTTTTTTTTCCTTTTGCCTCTTACAACTATTATGAAAAGAAGGTTCAATAGCCCAAGAAAAAAAAGTACACGAATTGCTGGCAAGGAAGGGAAAGGAAAATGCACCGGTATGAGTCTTTGAATTTGTAAAGAGTTTTCATAAAAAAAAAAAAAATAAGGTTCAACCACCTCTTTCAAGTCTCTCTATTAACAAACACATGATCGAGCAATGAGGTAAGTCCATCAGTTACATTCTTACCTGTGGAGAAATGGGTGGATGATGCTTTGTTTTCCATTCTTACTTGAGGAGAATGGTATATATAGGATGTAAATGGGTTATGGGGGGCAATTTGGTCTAAAAAAGATGTTTTAGAAGGGAAAATTCCCGCCAACAATCCATTACCTGTTTTTTCGTTAGTTTGGACGGAAATACTAAAAGTTTCAAACCAGTCTTTAGTATAAGGGGTGTGAGTGATTAAAAATGAAGTAGGAGGGGTGCAGTTGAAAAATGACCAAAGTACAGGGGGTGTATCTGAATTTTACCCAAAAACTAACTAAATGGCTTTTTTTATTTGTTTGTTAGGAAATGCCATGGCGTGGTGCTGGTGTGGCAGTCCCAATGTTCTCTGTTAGATCAAAAGCCGATCTTGGAGTTGGAGAGTTCTTTGACCTGAAGATACTTGTAGACTGGGCTGTTGAACCGGGATTTCATCTGGTTCAGCTTTTACCAATCAATGATACATCAGTACATGGGATGAGGTGGGACTCATATCCATACAGGTATTAGATCATGTTATCATACTTGTATATTCTACGCAACGTTGAAGTTTGTTGCTGTTTCACCTTTCCTTCTCATCTCTCATTAGAGTGGAAAACATTTATTGAGGGTACTTGCCGAAGTACGTTCACTGATCTAATGTTCATCGACTAGGTCCATATCACAAGAGAATTATTTTGGACACCTACATTTATTGATTTTCAGTTATATCAGAAAGTAAATTGATCCCCTTGGGCTCCCTACATTTTGAACCAATGAGGATTAGGTAGAAGGTGAACAAAATTGGACTCATATTACAATCCTAGTCTTGCAAGAAGTACGTACACTAGAAAGTTGTTGGCCCACAGATGTGTGAGCTTTATTGTCTTGTACTGATCTAGGAGGCACGCACCAGGCACAAGTATGATATGGGAATGCTGCGATGACATTGGTCAGAAGTAGAACTACTTTGCCATCATATTTTTACAATCAAATTTTGACAATTTCAGAAGTGCATTATGCAGAACGATTGTAGACTAATTTTTAAATGATTTTTTGAAAGCTTGTTGTCGTTGAACACAAAATTCGAATCTATGGAAGCTGAAAATTTTACATGCCTACGGTCATTAAAGGATCCAACCTGCAAGCCTGGAGCTTGTGTCAAAAGTAAGGTACAAGCTAGAGTTTATTGCCATCACATTAGACAACCTACAAA
Organism: Rhododendron kiyosumense; assembly: GCA_019656275.1. NCBI lineage: Eukaryota > Viridiplantae > Streptophyta > Magnoliopsida > Ericales > Ericaceae > Rhododendron > Rhododendron kiyosumense. The sequence goes on along the minus strand of BPLS01000145.1, from coordinate 4,411,913 downwards.
CCAATGGTTAATTTGGAAAGCATCTTAAGCATCATAGAGAAATCTTATCAAGCCAACTTCATTTTTGAACAAAAGAAAGTCCTAATTAGGTGGTTTTATATTTTGAATGGCCCTGCTAACAACTGCTCACCAAGTGGGCGTTGGTTAAGGTTCAAACAAAGCCAAAAAATACTGATTTCACTAATAGCAATACATTTTGCAGATTCTGATGGACCAATCTTCCCAATTTCCAGCAATCTTTATTAACAGTACCACTTTGAAGGATGAGCCCTCAGCTTCACCAATACACCCATTATTACCCTACAATTAACAACTCCCTAGTGATCCCGTGTGAGGCCATAGGTTGCTCATACGCTGCATAACCTCACCTGAGGCATCAACCTTAGGGGGTCCCTAGGCCCTGTTCCCAATCTAGACAAGATATGTAGCCCAGGGTGTGAGTTTTAAGGTGAGCGGAGACATGGTGAGGTACGGCACTGAGGCCCACAAGCGGCGGTTAGGCCAAGATGCACTGAGTTTGATCTTTGATGAGTGTTTGAGGCCTACAAGGTGCTGAGGTCCACGAGATGGTGATGGAGAGGTATTTAGCAATCAAATGTATCAGCTGAAAACAGTGTTGATAGAGGACACATGGCATTAAAATGCATTGCATAAGCATGCTGGCTAAGAATTATGATAACTGTGATCATGTGACTTATGTACTACCTTGATAAAAGGCTATGGTTGTGGCCTTGTGGGTCGACAAATTACAGAATTGCCACCGAAATCTTATGATGAATTTGGTGGCCAATGTATTGCATGTTCAGACTCTTTTATAGTAAATTGAGGTCCAAAAGAGCTCCATGAGGAAAGTGGTGAACCAAGATGTTAACAAGTGGGTTGGCATTTTGCTGCTCCAATTGTTTAGTGTCTAAATGCACCTGAAGGTTAAATTTTTCTTATCCATTCTACTTACTAAGTTGTAATTATATTTCCTCTCTCATTTTGGTCATGCAGCTCTCTCTCTCTCTCTCTCTCTCTCTCTCTCTCTCTGTGTGTTTGCATTGCACCCATTGTACTTGAGAGTACAGTCGCTTTCAGAAAAAATTCCAGAGGAGATGAAAGGTTATCTGCATACCCTTCTCTGCCATTGTATATGCAATCATAGATAACAATAGTGTTGCCTACCTGTTGAAATGTCAATTCTGGGTGCCTGATAATTGTATAAATAATTGCGTTCTGCTCATTGTATATCCACCATGTGGAAAGATTCAGATGATTCCATACTGATACGAGTGGTTGTACCACTAGACTCTACCAAAACAGTCATCTTATGGATAACGATTTATCTTGATATGTCCCTAATCACTTGATTATTTGTTTTGTTTTTTTCTGCTGTATTTATTTTGGTATTTCTTTGTCTCTGATGCTTTTCGCAGGAAGAAATTCAAAGAGCGAAAGCACAGTTGGATGGGAAGGTATTTTGTTGCTTCATCGATTATACATTACAATTGTTGAAAGACACTGAGATTTACTGTAGAGGTACTACTAAGTAGTAATGTAATGTATCTCATTTCTCAATAATTTATCTGAAGCATGCAGCTTTATAAGCAACATTAGTTGACCTAAGAAATTTCTAGTATGAGTCGCCACTATAACAACATTGCTCCTCGCTTCATAATCATAAACCAGAAAAATCTTTGATCCTCTGCAGCTTCTTCCTTGCCTACTTATACTATGCTTGCATAAGACTGTCTCAAATGGCAGTGCATCTCTTCAAAAAATCCCAATATTTGGCAAGAGGTTTCATTTTGTGCACTCCAAGGCAAAACCATTTTGTTGAGCAAAATAATGGCTTTGCCATTTTCTAAGCTAAATATAGCTGGAGCCATTTCTTGCCGCTTCACATTTTGCTTCTTTCATTTTCAACTACCAAATCAAAAACATTAGGTGAGACTTCAAAAAACCCGCATATGAGACGTTCCCTAAAATAAGAAAACACAAAATTTGTTATCCCGGACAAAACTTGAAATAGAAACTGAGGTTCTAGAGCAGTAGAGATTTCAAAATTCTGTTCAAAATTCCTAGAAAAACGACAAAAAAAGAGAGAGAAATAAAATTGCGAATTTGCCATTCTTCATCGGAATTCCAATGACGTTGAGCACTCAAGCTCATGAAGATTTGAAGGTGTTTCTCCCAACCAAACTTGGACCATTTTAGCATATGAAGGCGCCCCGATTTGTTTTATTTGTTTGAGAGAAGGTGATATTGCATGGGTTCCCATGTCTTCCAGATTATTCCTAGTGATCTAATGATTAAGATTAGATGCACAACGGGTGGCCAAGATTAATTTAATAGAGTGATCCCATAGCCTAGGGACTAGGGTAATTTAATGGTATGGCTGTGATTAGGACTTATGAGTGATCAGAGAGCTGTGATTGTTTATGACTAATAAAAAAGGTCTGTGATTGTGTATGACTCTTTGAAAGGCTGTGATGATGTGGGAGTGCTCCACTGGCGGCAAGAGATGGTTGGGCAAAAAATGAGTCTGGCACCATTGGAGCAATTTTGTAGAAATTTATCCAAATGGCAACTTCCCATTTTAGAAACGTCTTTGGCTCAGGTCATTGGAGTTTCTCTTAGATGCCTCTCCAAAGATTGTGTCATCAGATATAGATCAAACCATTTTAGCTAAAGGGCTTTAGGCACTGATCGCACTTACCATCACCAATCAACTTCTCCCGTACATAAGTTGTTGCATTCATTGCTCTCGGAGCATGATTGCACTTACCATCAACAATCAACTTCCCCCGTACATAAGTTGTTGCACTCATTTCTCTTGTGCTACCTCTAAAAAATAACGTCTTTATTTCTAGGTGACTTCTATTGCTCTCGGAGCATAATTGCAGATAAAAAAATGTGCCTGGATAACGAAGGTTGAATTGAGGCTTTCCTACCCAATGTGGCATATTTAGCTTCTCTAGTAATTAAACTTCGTATTTTCCCTTTAACGAATTGGACTCGGGTCTATTCTGATAAACATTGGTTGAGGAGGTAATAATGCTATATTACCTTGTCAAGATTCTGTATTCTGATATTAGTACCTTCTTTTTTGGTAATAATACTCCCTTGATTCAATTTTGCACAAAAGCTGGCTCAATATAAACTAGACTCTGTCCTCACAACACCATTTGAAAATAAGGAAAGGAAATGAGATTAAACCAAACCAAACCAAACCAAACCGAGCCTTATGTCCCAATCATTTGGGGTCGGCTACATGAATCCATTTCCTCCATTGAGCTCTGTTTAGGGCCACTGGTTCACCAATACAAATTATACTCGTATTTTTGCGCACTACAGCATCTAATGTCAATTTAGGTCTACCCCTCCCCATAACATTGATATCTAGAGCTATTTTATCCACTCTCTTAACTACTGCATTTTTTGGTCTACGGTAGACATGCCCAAACCACCTTAGCCTATTTTCCCTCAACTTCTCCTCTATAGGTGCTACACCTACCATCTCACGAACTGTTTCATGTCTAATCTTGTCTTGTCTAGTCTTACCACACATCCGCCTCAACATTCTCATTTCCTCTACACTCATCTTGTTCACATGTTTCTTAATAGGCCAACATTCTGTCCCATAAAGTATCGCTAGTCTTATGACAGTTCCATAGAATTTTCCTTTCAATTTTGTGGGTACCCTCCTGTCACATAGTACACCAGTAGCGCTTCTTCACTTGAGCCCCCCCACTTGGATCCTATGGGTCACATCATCAGCAATCTCTCCATCTCTACTAATAATTGAGCCTAAATACCTAAAATGATCACTCTTTGTTATCTCTTGGTCTTTGATCATCACTCTTTCTTCATGCGCACTACTGGTACCACTAAACTTGCATACCATATACTCAGTTTTACTCCTACTTATTCGAAAATCCTTTGACACTAATGCTTCCCTCCAAATTTCTAGTTTCGTATTAACACCTTTAGTGGTTTCATCTACGAGGACAATGTCATCTGCAAACATCATACACCATGGAATATCCTCTTGAAATTGTCTAGTCAATTCAGTCATAACTAAGGCAAAGAGGTATGGGCACAGGGCTGACCCTTGATGCAATCCTACGGTGATTTGAAATTCACTTGTTTCCCCTACTGGTGATCTAATGGTAGTGATGACACCTTCATACATGTCTCTAATCACTTTGATATACCCTTTGGTCACTCCTTTTCTCTTCAGAACCCACCATATGATGTCTCTAGGCACTCTATCATAAGCCTTTTCCAAGTCTATGAAAACCATATGGAGATCCTTCTTCTTTGCTCTGTGTTTTTCTACCAATCTCCTTAATAGGTAGATAACTTCCATAGTTGATCTTCCAGGCATGAACCTAAACTGTTTCTTTGACACCGTAGTCACCATCCTCAAGCGATGCTCAATAACTCTTTTCCACAACTTCATCTTATGACTCATCAATTTAACAGAGTTATTAAATTGATGAGTCATACGATGAAGTTGTGGGAAAGAGTTATTGAGCATCGCTTGAGGATGGTGACTACGGTGTCAAGGGAGAAACATAGGGCCTTGCACATATTTGTGGAGGTAGCCATTACACACATGCTAAGCTATGTGTGTGTTTAAGCCGACAGACACATTAATAACTATTGTGCACTTTTTTGTGAATTTTTTGCACCAATCTCAAGATCAATGTAACAGGCTGTAACAATTGTTGTCTTTCATGTTTTATTATGGGCAACTAATTTGTTAAATCAAATGAATTGTATGCACACGGCTAGAACATTTTGGACTTGTTTCCATAGTTATAGAAGCATCTCGATTATTTTTTCTGCTTAAATTTTTTTACTGCTCCCCACATGTTTTATTTGCTTGCATAGTTAAACACAATCTTCGCTAAGATATTGTGTGGCGTGTTGGATTGGCTTGTCTAAGTGATGCACCATCTAAATTTGATTTGTTAAGATTATTATTATTATATTTTTTTTGGG
>BPLS01000145.1:4363410-4405084 GCA_019656275.1 Rhododendron kiyosumense | reverse complement strand
GAGAGAGAGAGAGAGAGAGAGAGAGAGAGAGAGAGAGAGAGAGAGAGAGAGAAGAGGAGGCTGGAGACTCTGATGTGTTCTTTACGAAATTATTCAAGGTACTTAGAGATCTTGCAAATTTCTGTAATTTTTATTGGATGTTCATTTATGTGTCTAGTATCTGGTGGTAAAGTTTCATAATTTTCTGAGAAGTGTGGAAAAAGATAAAAATCATTAACTAAGCTGTGGTCGGATTGCTGGTTTTGCTCAAACAGCTTACGGATCTGCGTCTTTCATCAATTTTTTTATAGTTAAGCGACCCTCCTGGTTATGGGTCCTTGTGATTCTGAAAGATTGATAAGTTGGTGATATTTTGGCGTTGGAATTACCAAAAAGTATTAAGTATTCGATTTTTAATGAATTTTCGAACACAGACTGTTCTGCTGGAAATTGTGCTTTGCTGCACAAAATTTCTGAGTTTGGAGGTGATTTTGACTAGGTTCCTTTATAGTGAAAAATCAAGGAAAAATCAGGGATAAACTTTGATATGTTGTTATGATCTCTGCCAAATTTTAGATCTTGTTGAGGTATAGTCTAGTATTGGCAGATTTTACAAGTTGGTGTGTTCCTGCTGAGTTTTGAATTTGCTGCACTGACACATTTTGGAAAAATGGTCATATCTTTTAGCTCGGGTATCGGATTAATGCACGGGTTGTTGATTCTGAAACTAGACTCGTATAATTTTTGGAATATGTAGGGGTTGTGGCTTGTTTTGTACTGGATTAAATTAGTTTTTTATTTGAAATTGATAGACGTGCAGAATCTGCAATTTTGGGCAGTTATGTGTGTAGTTTCGGACGAGCATAACTTTGTCGTCCGGACTCTATATTGGGCAAATTTTATATCAAAATCTGTGTACTGAAAGTCTACTTTCTAATGGTGGTAGTCTTATGATCTGAATCTGAACCTATAAGAAGTTAGAGGCAAAATACGATAGGCTGGTCATAGGATTTGAAACCAGTTTTGAGAGATATGTTGTGTTTGAACTTCAAGTATGTTTTGGCACACATCTAGGTCTTTGAGATGAACATATTTGTATGCATTAAGCATCGTTAAACCTATTGTTGGTGTTATAGATTGTTATCAGAAGTTGGTTGTAACGTTTAAGCGTTCAATAAACTGATATGGTTAACTTGTGGCAAGGTGTCAAGCCAGTCAATTGGGAGGTGCCGAAACCGTGAGTTTGGCGTACCTCGGTCGATACAAAGGTGAGTGTGTTTGATATCTTATATCTTCAATAAGATGTTAACATGTTGGTTGTGTATCATGCTATGGTTGGTTTAGTTATTTGGTGTGCGTGATTGGTGTATGTTGATTGTACGCGTATAAGGTTTGTGGAGTGAGTCACACCTTGTCGTGAGCCGTGCCGTTTTATTTACGGTGAATGGGAGCTTGGTGTGCGAGACACAATACCTTGGGTACATGGGATGTGGCAGACGTGTCACTGCATGTGTTGTGAATATGAATTGTAGTTGTTCAGATAGTTGTTTATGTTGAGTTTTATTGGATTTATTCTATATCTCACACACTCCTGGTTTTCCTTTGGATTGTCAGATAGCAGGGTTCGTAGGATTGTCCACTACCAGTCGGCGTTTTGGGGTTGGCTTTGAGGTTGTTGATTGTGGGCAGTAGTGAGTTGTCTTGTACATATTATCGACTCATTTTGTGACAAGGATGTCGTGTATTTTAGTATGTCAAGCATGTAATGTTATGGGTATAACGTCGACTCGCTTGTTAATATTAATGTTAAGTCTTCCGTTGGTTTATTCTGAGTTGATATCTATTGTTAAGTGATTGTTTGGTTGGCGTTTGGGAATGCCACGTGGCCGCGCTGACTCGGGCCCACAATGGGTGTCGTTTTGTGGGGCGGGGCGTGACACTATCAATCTTTGAGTACATGAGGTTTTGTTTTCTGTTACTGTATGATATTTTTCTTGGCTTCAGCATCGGCATTTGTGAAGGTGTGTGAGAGGCGGTGTGTAACGTAGAGTAGTCAAATTGACAAGATAAAGACATCCCGGATAGAGTGATTCACAAAAATGAGTTAGGCTTTTTCCCAACTTTGGATATGTTTTGAATCATCACTTCTCAGCTTTGCTTTGTTTTGTTCTCTTCTCTTGAACTTTCTTCTTGTTTAAGTAATCTTCTCCTTTTTTAAGTAGTGTCATGGATCTTGTATCTTCTATTTTTAAAAAGGAAGTTCTTCCTATTCATGTATGTTGTCTATCTTTTTTGTTATATTTTCTTTGTCATATTGGTGGGATTCCCCGATTGGGGATTTAGTTAATTTACTAAGATTTTCCAATTGTGCCATTTTATCTCGCCGTAATACGTTGTTTTTTTCTCTCTCTGAGGAAGGAATTCCTCCACACCATTGCGCCATTGTTCTTGAATTGGAGAAGATCAGGAACATTAAGTTTGAAAGATTTCGGGAATGGAAACAGTAGATTGCGATGAGAGGGTTGTAGATCTGAGTTTTTAGTTGACTCTTTTTAAGGTTTTTTCCTCCAATACATTGGTCCTCCTTTTGTTTTATTTTAAGTTTGTTCTTTTATGAGTGTTACTTTGATTTTTGCTTCATTTATTGTAGTGTGTTCTGAGTCACAGGAGCACTGGAGCTTCCGCAGGTAATTTTGATCATCTACTTTTGTATATCATACAATCTTCAAGCTTGGTTGTTTAGATATTTTGAGTTTCCTACAAACTAAGAACTCTTATTACCTAGATCCCTAGCCTGATGAACTCTAAGTGTGAATGAGATTCTAGAGTTATTTCGTCACCTTTTGTTGTTGTGGGTTGCTGTAAGACCCGTATTTTGAACAATCTGATTATTAAGTGGTTCTTTTAGTGGCTTTAATTGGCTTCCTATGTAGTGTGGTATGAGTTGAGCGTAGATACAAATTAATAGCTTACTTTGCATGAAACACGTGTAAGTTATGGGGTTAATAGCTTAATTTCCCAGGTGTATCACTACAGGGTTTCTATTTTGTATCATTTTTATTAATGGTATGGGAACCCTTCTTTGCTGATTCAAAAAAAAAGAGCTTAATTTGCATGAGTGTACAAATAGCTTAATTTGCATGAAAGACATATAAGTCATGTGGTTGTGTGTACACATGAAGGCCTGATGCAATGTGTGCATTTTGTGAGTTATAGATATGTTTGCTTCTTATGGAAAGAGAGAGAGAAATGAACAAGTGGTAACCTTTTGGACTATTCTTTGTGACTCAATAGTTTCTTATGAAGATGAGAATGTGGATCTAGAAGGAAGGAAAGGGAGAGAACAAAAGGGGAATTGAAACTCTAGATAGAGTTTTGGGGGTGGTAGGGCTTTGAGAAGTAGAGTGGTATTAGGAATGGCAGTGAACTGGTTCGACAAGTTTTCTTGTGCTAATTTCAAGCTCAAATATGACATATGCATTTCCTTATGATTTGTTGCTGGTTACAATCCAGTAAGATACATTAGTCATTCTGTCTTTGATCCTGTGGTAGTATACAGAGGGTGTTTGAGCTTGAATTGAGATGCTTTAGTCATTCACTATTTGGCTTAATTTCTAGAATTGGCGAATTAGTTTTTTTCTCTGAGGTTAGTTTTTTCCTTTTGAGGTTAAAAGTTATGGATACTCTAATTGGTAAATTGGAAATAAGACTTCCGTCCTAGAATAATGGAGTCTAAATTGCATTAGGTTTTAGCTTTTTGGTGAAAAAAAGGTGGCCAAATTGCTTACTATTGGAAAGGAGCTTGAATAATGGATGATAGGTGTATATTTTTGTGTTAAATGTGTGGGCTTGCTTCTTTTTGGTAAAAACTTATGCAAGTGTGTGACTACGTTTTCCTTTGTTCAGAGCAATGAGGAAAGGATCTACATGGTGGCTGTTCTAACCAAACCCTCAATGGCCCTCTCAAATGCTAGCGAGTGGATAGGTAACTTCAACTCTGTTTAGTTGGGTATCTCTCAGTCTCTTCTCAGGATTGAGTTTGTAGTTGGGTATTTTTGTTCCCCACTCATTCTTTGGTTCATATTTTGTTCGTGGGTTTGAAAAGGTGTACTCTATTAGTTTGAGTGTGAGAAAAAATATATCTTCTTAGGAAGATGAAACTATGATCAAACCCCTAAAAAACTCTTAGGATGTGAAGGCATGATAGATTTATAAGCACTGATTCATGATAAAAATCAGTTGTCATACACTTAGCCATTCAATTAAGGCATGATAGTTTGTAGACTGTATATGCTTAAAATGAACACATGCAGAATTCAAACAACGAGTTATCTACTTTAAGTTTCGGCCTTGACTTTTCAGACATAAAGTCCCTTGCTTAACTACTCTTTCCTTTGCATTTTGCTCGTCATTCTGTTATCCTTTCTATTAAATGAAATATAGAAGGAAAATAAAAGGATGGCAAAACTTCAATTTATAGATATCATCTATTGATGGAACTTAGGTTTTGAGGTTTCTTGATGTCCTAACTCCTGGTTTACCTTTTACATTTGTGGTTATTTGTACCTATAATGTCAATTCCACTTTTAAAATTTGGCAAGCTGATATTTTAGCATGATGTCTATATTTTGTCTTTTATTTCCTCACATGGATGTTATTTTTCCATGCATTTGTTGTGTTAAGTCGATTGTTTTTTATTCTGTTATGTTGCTCTATTATGACTCTTGGTGACTTATTTATTTTGCGGGTTCTGTGATATTCTTTATTCTTGCATGTTTGGGATTGTTTAATATTTAGTAATTTAAGCTGAAGTGTTCTATTGGCTTTGTCGTGGAATCTTTTTTTCTTTTTTTCTTCCTGCCTTGCTTTTCTTTATAGACGTGCTTTCTCGTGGATTCTGTTTCCTATTTTCTCCCTGACTTGCTTTTCTTTTTAGACTTGCTTTCTTGTGGATTATGTTTCCTATTTTCTCCTTGACTTGCTTTTCTTTATAGACGTAAATAGTCATTCCCATAATGTCTTAGTTGTTTGTGTTATGATTGGACAGACTTTATTTGCCTGTAAGGAAAACTGATGGAATTTGTTTGTCCATGTGCAACCACTCTTCAATCATCGCCATGTAGAGATATCTTATTTAAGTATGGTATCCAATTGTTCAATTAATTATGGGTGCGGAATAACATAATTGACTGTTATATACTATGGCAAGTTGCGTATGGAAAATTAAGGGCATATTGTGGTTTGGTTTGAATGGGAACTTTGATGCATACATTATTTGAGGAGAGTGTGTTTGGAAAAGACTTCTTTTGAACAAATGGAGTCAGGGAGGAGCAAAAGAGCTACATTTTGTCTTGCAACTTCAACTTTTGGGGTACAACATGAGTAAGTTTACATACCCCGCTCTAACTGCCGAGACATCTCGCCCAATTTATCATTCATCTGGTCATATGTAGGATTAAAAGCCAGGTAGGCGCGTGCCTCCCTTTACTCAATGCTCCTGAAGTCCGAAAAGGTGCCCTATAACATAAGGTGTGGACAGGCCCTGAAACAGTATTCCTCGACAACTTTTCATACCTGCTTGTACAAATAAGTCAAGCTTTGGTACTTGCTCTTGACGAAGCTAACTTGGCTTCCTCTGGACGAAACTTAAGCCTACTCAGGCAGTAGTTAAGGAGGAACAAGACGTACAATACCTGAAGTCTTTCTCATAAAGGTCAAGCTTTCCTCTCTTCTTTTGTCATGTTGTGCTATTTGAACTTTTGATAGATCATAACAGTTCTTGATTTGTTATTTTCATATTGTGCTTCGAGGATAGTTTACAAAGATGACACTAGCAAAGACCTGCTTGAATGAACTTTTAGGGCATCAACCGCCCCCACATTCCCAATGTAAGTTCTTCGCACTGTATTGTGAAGAGGATCAACTAACATATTTATGCTTCCCTAAGATATTTTGGAAATCATTTGCTTGAGTGTGTTGTGAAGTCCCACATCGCTTGGGTACCAAAGCAATATGAAGAATATAAGTGTGAGGGCACCCTCACTAAAATAGCTGGCTTTTGGGGTTGGGTTCTACTCAAGACCGTGTAAGAAGGTATCAGTATTAGAGCCGGGTACGCCAATGATGGGTAGAGGGTGTGTCCCTAGCTTGCCCGTGGCAGATGATGCCGAGTGAGCACGCTGGGCGTGAGGGAGGTTGTGAAGTGAATTCCCACATCGCTTGGGTACCAAAGTAATATGAAGTATATAAGCGTGAAGGCATCCTCATTTCAAAAGCTAGCTTTTGGAGTTGAGTTCTATCCAAAACCGTGTAACGTGTGTAAATTGGAGTTTGTGATAGTGGGTGCGTTAGTATTTGTGAGTGTGTTCTTCCTACATTTCTATCCGGTTGAGTGGAAGTTTGTAGCTTTGAAAATTAGAGAGTACGAGTGTTTTGGGTGAACTATTATTTATGAGTGCTCAATTTGTGTGGGACGTGAATACTTGGGGGTATTCGTGCGCTTGCGACAATGGGTGTTTGTGTGCTTCTATGTGGGTGCGTGTTTGCAACTAATTATCAATAGTAAGGATCGAACTTGAAGTTACTGATGTACAAGTTTTAATGGTTGATCAATGCGTTGTAGCATTTTGAGCTTCTCAGACTTTTCTTGTATTTTTTGCTAGATTTACTTTCCTGATACTCTATTTCTTGGTGTTGCAGACAATTCATTTTTGGAATATGTTTGATAGTGGGAACTCTGGTGGTTAGGTTGTAGCCATATATAGAGGGATCATTTTGCCGAAACTAACAGGTCATTATTTAGTTGATTCTTTTAAGTATTGTATTTTCATACTGTTACGTCACCCTGGAATTTAGTTGGTTCTTTGTTTGAACAGATTCTAGCTTTTGTTTTATTCGTGATGGTGTAAAGAATTTTCTATAACAAGGAGTGTGGTCCAATGTTGCTGGATTGGCACTACCTTCTTGGATCTTAGCATGGATGTTCACTTATAAGCTTTCACACTTGACATGCTTACGTCACTTGTATCTAAGGTGCTGAATAACTTATTAAGACACCAAAAGTTGAGGATGCAGGATATGCTATTTTCAACCCTAAGACAGTAGTCATCGAGGTTGGTTGGAATTATCGGGTCTAGCATTTGCAGCATGCTTGAGTGCTGCTCCAACAAATCTCTCTCAATTTTCTTAGGTGCAAGTTTGAGTTGCAAAGTAATTTTTGTACTTTGTTATTGATTTTTCCTACGCTCACTTTTTGGTTTACAATTTCTCTTATGTGCAAATGTCTACATGTTTGTTTGTTGCTATTGGTGTCAGCAACAAAGATTGACGAGGAAGGTGAGCACATAGAACTGTGTGCCTTCAATTTTAATCACTATTTTGTGGCTTTGTGTGACTGGACTCTACTAATCAACTATTCTCCTATATGATACTGTTTTTCGCATTGCACTACACATGCTAATCTAAAACGTGTTTTCACAACCAAAGTTTGGTATGGTTCATATAGAATACGTGGTAAGTTAAGTACGTAACATTTGGTAATTGTGTTAGGTACTAGTCAACTTTGTTGCATTTGAAGTCACGTTGAACCATGAATTGGTTTTAGAATTTCAAAAGATCTTACTCCCTGAACAATATAATTTTACATGCTTGTGCATTATCAAGTAACTATTTTCACTTTTACATATATTAGTACAAGTTGTGAGCATTTCAGGGGTGTTAACGCAAATTTGTTAAGGAATAAATGTGGATGACTTGGATTATTCGTTTTTTTATTTTATGATTTCAAGTTATGTTTGACATTATTTATGGTCACAGTTTCTAGCAACCTGTGTTCGAAATTGGAATTTTTTTTTTGCATATGTATGTTAGATTTGTATTTATTTTAGATGCAACTAATGCAAAACTATACTAATATGAAGGGAGAGAACAAGTTGGTGTTTGCCTCTTATCGAACCCATATTAGGTTTTCTCCATAATGCTTGTTGCTAGAAGGCGCAACGACAACACAGGAAGATGATCGAAATTTGTAAAGCTAAAGCATGTAAGCCTTCTCTATTCGTGTATCATAAATAATTTTGAAGAAGTGTTCTTAGATACTGATACTAATTTTGAAATAGCAACAAAACAAGTATTTTGAGGTGGCTTTGCTAACTTTTGAAAGATTTAGAAATATCCATATGAATTATTCTAATGGTTTCCGATCTTCTCTTTATTAGTTCTAGGGGAGTTCAAAATGAGGAGGGAAAAGTACAAATGATTCAAGATCATTTATGAACACTATAAAGTAAGTAGGAGAACTTGCTTATTGGTTAAAACTTCTAAATATAAACACTACTCCTTTAGCTCATTGTAAAAATACTCGTCATCATTTTGTGAAGAAAAAGTATCGTCTTTACATGTTTGTTGGTCAAGATTCTGTTTGTTCTCTTTTTGATTTTATATTTTAGGCTAATAAAGATTTCTATCCCATTGTTTGGTTTTAGGTCCGTTGAAGGGCACCCTCAGGGCCAGTCCTGAAGTAAAGCTAAAGGTGCGGCAAAAATCAAGGCCTCATTGTCCATATAATACAATACATATAATTTTTTTCGCCGTACAAACAAGAGTAGTTCTAGCCAAGTAGTGCGTGCAGCCTAGTTAAAACTAGGTCTCCTCAGTTCGAAACCCAAGAGCTTTGTTTTTGGCACTTTTGTTTTCCGTTCTTATTTTCCTGTTGGATCTTGGTGTAGACAATGTACGACTCTTACACCTCTTATATGATAAAACATAAACTACTTGGGTTTTAGTGAATGTAGATGTTACTTAGGACCAAGGTTCAAATCTTTTTTGCACCATAATGTTTTGATAAGTTCTTTTTGTATGTTTTAACTTGAATATCAAATTCACAATAAAACAGAATTTACTAAAATTAAACCAAAATAATTTATCATCACTCACAAAACATTAATTAAAAAAATGTTTAAATAACTGCTAGAGAAAACGCATGTATGACCAATACTTCGTTATTTTTTATTCATATTTTTCACAATGCTATTATTTTTTAAAAACTGTCTTAAATTACCAAGGTAAAATACCATATTTTGTTTTTATACCTTAGCAACAAAAAAAAAAAATAACTTTTTACCTTATACTAGCCACATATATTGTTTTTTTTTTTGCTAAAAAGAATAAGGCCAAATTTTAAAATTTGCTTTAGGCCTTTTAAATATCAAGCCGGCCTTGGGCACCCTTGGAAGTATCAACATTTAACTTCTTTGGTGCTTGTTTCAGGTGAGACACTGGATGGGTTTTCGTTTGCTATCGACCAATAAACAAGGGCATTTCTGTTTACTCAAGTTAATTTCTTGAATTACTTAGAAGTTAGAAGAATTAGAAGGACTTTCCAGTATATACTCCCTCCGTCCCATTTTTATTGTCAATTTTTGAATTGCGTATCATTTTTTAATTGCTTATATCTTTCAATTTATAATATTTTTCATAATTTTGAAATTTTGTATTATAGAATTAATCGAGATCTATCAAATAAGATCTATATTGCATATTTTTCAAAATTCACACTAAAAGATATAGGCAAAAGACATAAAAGAGACAAACAGAATAATGGACAATGAAAATCGGTTCAATTTGGTCTCTCTTTTCCATTTTTACCACCAAACGAACCGTTTGGTTTTCTTCTTTCCAAATCGACACCGACCGATTCTGTCCAAAAACTGCTCGGTTCAGTTTAAGAATTATCGGTTTGGTTCGGTCGGTTTCCATGATGCAAACCAAATAAACAATAGATTAATTTAGAGAGAGAAACTCCCAAAAGGGTTTCAAAAGACATAAGTACCCTTTCTACTAAAGCGCAAAATGACATAAGTACCCTTACTACATGCTACATACTACATCATACTCCCCTACTAAAAAGAAACTTTTCCTCAAGTTACGGTTGTAGTGCTACAACTTGACATGACCCTCGTAGCACATCCAATCTTAAACATCAGCTTGTTTTTGTGCACGTCCAGTGCACCGCATCCATGCTTGTGTGTGAGTGAGGAATCCTCTTGGCATGTCTTGAGCAAGCCAAAGTTACATCAAAGTATTTTCTAACAGATCCTCCCAAAAGGTACCTTTACCAATCACCATTTGAAGACTTTCTTGAGTGAAGACCATTCCCAAGGGATCTTCAAGTTGTACCGTGAAGCCTAGTTTGGTCACCAATTCTTCACAAACTTGTATATCATGCATTGGGGGCAATGTGTAAGGCAAAACTGGAAAACAATTCACACCCTTTGGCTCTACAAGGTCTTCAAACTTAGTGGATCTTCCACAATCTCATACTTTGAATATGAATCGAATGCACTTCGATGGCTTTCTTGTACCACTTGCCCCACATCCTCGAACCCTTCGTTGTCATCAGAATACTCACCAAAGATAGGGAAATCTTCGAAGTGATTCTCAAACTCTTCATTGTTAGCTCTTGACCAAACACAATATTATCATTGCTTTACCTTTTACTTTCTATTTTTGTCCAGTTAATGAAGTGCAATTTGACATGGTATCCTGTTTTGATTAAAATCACACAATAACTTTTGTCTGCTTAATAAAGTGCAATTTGAATATACAATAATTAGTTGTTGATAGATTTGAATTTTTTTACCGC
The DNA here is from genome assembly GCA_019656275.1 of Rhododendron kiyosumense. Lineage (NCBI taxonomy): Eukaryota > Viridiplantae > Streptophyta > Magnoliopsida > Ericales > Ericaceae > Rhododendron > Rhododendron kiyosumense. The sequence continues at coordinate 4,394,463 of BPLS01000145.1, read as the reverse complement.
TCCTATATCTATCTAGTTGTTTTCACTTCAAGCAGAATTGGTACTTTGATACCAAGAATTGATGGGTTATAGCCAAACAAAATTTGCCCAACATGTCTCTTCGAACCTACATTAATGTGGATGAAGTTAATAATGCTGGATTTTAATGTTTATTCAGTTATTTTTGCCTACTTGCATTACCTTTGGTGGTAGTTTAAAGTCGATTGTTTACAATACTCGTAAAATATGTATTTATTGGGCTTTGTTTAAAGTTCCTCCTCGTCTCTCGGACTTGATGTTGCTGCAGAGGGTGACGGGTCTTAAATTTAAGTTAGTTGCATTGCTTTTCACGATCCGGTCTATGAGGATATTGCTAAAGCTTATTGCATCCCCGCAAGTTCATTTGCTAACAAATGTAGTTGTCTTCTTTCACGCTCACCCAGTTTTTGTATCCTTCAGGATGCACTGGAGGAACTATTGGCACGTTGCTTCTCTCTTAATGGTCGTAGGGAAGTTTGTTTCAAGCCTTTAGAAGTGATGTCTGATTTTCTGTTATAGATTTACTTTGTGAATCCATGCATCTGTTTTGATTTACAGCTAAATACACTGACCTCCCCTAAGGCTTCTCACAATCCTGTCTTTGGGTTTTGTAGAAGTTCGCATTGACAGTTTTTTTTCCCCTGACAATAAACACCTCTGAAGCACAGATTCGAACATTGAAAATAGGCACGATGTGGCTACAGGCAAGGGACGTTGCGTCATGTAGTTGACCAACCCCTTCTATTCTGAATATAAGGAGCTTGCAGTTGCTCTTTAGCCCCCCTACTCTCAAATCTGGCCTTACCTTTCCACCAAACCACCTCATCCATCAAACTACCACATCTTAGGTACGTCAGAGCGAGAGTGATTTGTCATCACTAGATTGGACAGCCCTTGTAAAAATAGCTCCCCCTTCCGGCGGTGATGAACCTTCGATCTTTTGTGCTCACTTCCAACTCATATGCTTCCTCTCTGTGTTTACCATACAGTGCCTTCAATCTAGAAGAAACCTGCCACCATAGGCTAATAATTCAGTAAATTTGGATACAAGAATATTGGTTTTAGATATAATGTCTGTACAAAGACGTGTGAATCAAAATCCATGAAAAATGTTAGCATGTAAGATTGAAAGTTCTGATGATTAGATTTCTCAGTTTCCTAAAGAACATGTTGATGGAAAATGAACTCTTAGCTGCTTGCCTATTTCATTACTTTGGTTAGCTCAAGAATCACGGTCTCTCCTCCCTTGGTTGGATATTTTGTTTTTCTGCAGAAATGAATGCAAGAGAATTTTTGAAATTTGTAAAGCAGCAAATAGTCTCACTATATGTTTCTTCTTTTCCGTCAAACATATTGAATATATGCTTTCCTTGCCATCAAACGTAATGATATACGCATGGAATGTGTCGTGTATAAAATGTCACACATTGAATGGTTAGAGATAGTAATTGAGATGGGAAGGGGGAGAAGGGGAATGATCGAAGATAAGAGAAAGAGTATGTCGCTGGATTTTGTGCAAATTCATTTAGTAGATTTGAAACATAAGGTGGGTTGAGGTTGTTAATGGTATGTGTCAAGTTAGACTAATGAGAGGTGAGTGACCAAAGACAGAGGTGACAAGGGACGGGTACGGGGAAAATTTTGGTTCCAAATAGGGGAGGAGAGGTGATTCTTTGGGGTATATTATCTTTTGCTTTTTTATAGGTTCAACAAGGAGAACGCTTCCACGTAGATTGACATGTGTCTCATTCATCATATAAACTACACGTCACTGTTTATGTGTTCTTGACATGTGGTGGTATATTACAGGTGTATGTAGTACTAAAAGTTATTTGAGCATGAGCTACAAATTGCTAAGGCCGTTAGTTTTTGCATTGGGTGGAGACAAAAGAAGAGATACCTAACCATGGTTCAGTCGAATAGTTGTAAACTAGAACCCAGTGATTTTGCCATCTCGAAGAAAATAATTGGATGTTAGTAATTGTAGTTTACGTCAATAGGGTATTTTCTTAGTGCAGAGTATCAACTTTGTGTTAAATTACTTGAAACTTCTTGCACTCCCTATCTTCCACAGAGAGACTGTAGATGGGAAGAGATTCTTCTTTTCTATCTAAGGGTGAAGGTGATGATTTAAGTTTGATCAATTCTATCAAGCAATTGCTTTTGGAGTCAATTGATGGCCTCCGATGGTTAGCATATTATCTTTGGTATTAGTTAAATGTAGCATTCTTGTCCATTTTTCGTCATGTGCATGAATAACCTTTGGCATACACAAACTTTAGCACGTACTTGTATAAAACTGAAGAAAAAGGACGATCATATTCGTTGTGGATAATTGGCTTTTCTTTACTTCAACTCGTATTTACAAACCTAATATAGAAGTTGAACATACTCCCTCTGAAAAGGAAATTTTTCCATGGCATTCCGTCTGTTGAATTTAATGTGCCCAGCTCTACGAAGATTTCAGCAAGCCACTATGGGATGTTACTGCGAGTGTGGTGTCCAATGTACCTCTGCCTACTCCTGCAAAGGATCGAGTTTTGTTTGCTATTGAGAATAGCCTGCTTGCTGTTGAAGTTCTGCCAAAGGATGGCGTGCCAATTTATGTTTCCAAATATCAATTTTTTCTCCGCAATGTGCTTCTGACTTTCAATTTAGCATGATTCAGAAGTGATTGAAAGTTAACTCTTTCATTTGATTGTAGTTTTCTCTTGATGCAAATATCTTTCGGCCGCTGGTATAGTGTTTGGATGTTGACAATTCCCTTCAACTTTTTACTGCTGTGTTGCTAGAATGGAGGATTTTGTTTCAATCAAACAAGTAAATTCTAACTTCAGTTAGTTGGACCATTTTTCTTATTAGATCATTCACAGTTATGTCTACTTGTGCTTGTGATCTGAATTGTCTATGGCTTCTATTGTCTTTCTTTTCACAACCATTCTAAAAAAAAAGGCAAAACATCAGAAGTAACGTTCAAGGTTGCAAAGATCAAAAGCGAATTAGCTATTATTTTCCCTCCCTATTGCCATAAAGGAAATCAATTAAAGTTTCCAAAGGGTGGACATTCCATGAGTTTTTCAGAGACCCCAAATCTCTCTCTCTCTCTCTCTCTCTCTCTCGGTTCCTCCACGTCCTTCTCCTCCGCCTCCTTTTATTGGCAAGAACCAACCAAATAAAGTTTAGGGAGAACTACTAAATACAAATGACACTTGCAAGGAAATAAAATGCTAATATATCAACAGAAAATGTGGTCCCCTATTTGGAGCGCAAAACCTTCCCTTACGGAGAAACAAGGCAAACCTGTATAGAACCACAAAATCAAGATCACAAATGGGAAGCAACCAGAGGCTCCTTCTGGTGGTCGTCCTCCTCGTCATCCTTCCTGTGCTTTGAGTTGTGCGGATCATTAGCATCCATCAGCTCACCGTCTCCAAGCTCCTCCTTCGAGCTGTTCCCTGAACTCCTGCTCCTCTGTTTTGGGCTCTGTCTCTGCCTCTGCCTCCTGCTCCAGCTCTACAATGGTCACGCGCCTAGCATATGTGAAAACGCTACAATCATACCTCAAGAGGGCAGCTAGCTATCGCTGCCAAGCTCTCCAGCTGAGAACCTCCAGAAACGGAAAAAGGCGTCCTTTGCATGATCAGCCTCACCAACATTTGCAAACTGCCACTAAGGCACAATCACTTTTTTACATACTCTCTAGAGATCTGAAAAGAAGAAAGTATGAGAAAAGGAGCATCCAAAAGTGCAAGATTTAAATGAAAGCAAGATTCGGAAGGTATGCCTGAGCAAGCTCTGGCGGCAAAGGAAAAGGGGGAAACATCCAGAAGAGGGACCTCCATAACTTGATTAGCTCCGGTTGGTGTAGTCCCGACCACTCTCTAGTCCAACGCGAGGACGCCCCTGCACCCTCTGCCTCTACATCTAGGGGCACCCCTCCTCATAGAAGACTAAAAAGTCATTTGAGCAATACGGTACTCAATGTTACGCCCCAGTATTTTTATTTAATTATATTGCCATTTTATTAATTGGGCGTTGTAATCGGATCTTAATTAATTATTTTGCACGCGTTATGGGTACAATTGTTGCTATTATAGTTTTAAGCAATTGTCTCTCTTGTCTTCTTTTAAGGAATCAATTAGGTCCATGAATGAGCACTAGTATAGAATTTTTATATGGGTTTTTATTAGTGGATGTGAGTGTGATGAAAGAGAGAACACGAGAGAGAGGGTGTGCGTGGTTGTGGCATGGGATTGTGGTGTGTGTGTGTTGTGTGATTTGTGGGCTATAAAATTATGCACGTGGGGACAAAGTTTGAATGGTAAAGTTTAGGAATGGAGATCAAGAGGTGAGGTGTATGCATGCAGATTGGGCGCATGAAGTTTGGGCTTTGTAGTTTGGTGGCTATCGTTGTTATAGTCATTTAGGAGAAATTTTAATGGTATCTAATATTCATAGTTTATCGAGTTAGTACTAAACCTTGAATAGTTAGTCATTTAGTATTGTTCTTTTGTTCAGGTTAGCTTCCTTTTTGCGTATTCGATTGCATTACTTTTGTGATTGTAGAGACCCGAAAATTTCTTTAAATATTGAAATGTTTGTTAAGGGCAAATTTGGAAAATATGATATAATTGGTGATTATTTGATTCGAGGACCGAAGTGAAAGAAGTGAGACTTGAGGGAGTGTTTGTGTGATTTGAAAATGTGGGAGTATAAATAGTGGGTGGGTGGGTGTAGGGGATTATTTCATCCCCAAATATCTCTCTCTCATCCGTTCTCCCTCTCTCACTAGCCGGCCTTCTCTCTCTCTCCTCTCATCTCACACAAAACTCCACTCCATCTCTCAAGATCTTCAAGAATCCACCTCCCTCCGGCCTTGCAATCTCGTTCCTAAGCTTGAAAATCCTTGGGTTTCACCGAGTAAGGCTTGAATCGAAGTTTTGAAGTTCGAGGAGGCTAGGGCTTGCTCAAACCTTGTAGATCTCGGTTATCGTCGCGAGGTAGGGACTTCTTTACCTCTTTTATATGTTTATATGATGATTTGATGCAAGAATCGAGCTTGGTTTGTCTTCCTTTGATCATCTCGAACGCTGTCGAAATCTGCAGAAAATCGCCAAAATCGCGTAGGGATCGATCCCTAAACTTAGGGGATCGATCCCCCTTTGTTTTCTGGTCCAGTAAGCCCAGGGATCGATCCCTGGTGATGGGGGGATCGATCCCTCCCCTCTCTGGAAGTTCTGCCCGTCTTTTGAGTTTCAGCTCAACTTCAAACGGCCATAACTTCTTCGTCCGATGTCCATTTCATGCAAATTTGATACCGATTCGAAGGTCTTGAAGTCAGCTTTCCATTGCCACCAAAATCACCTAAAAATTCCAAGTACACAGAAAGTTATGAGCATTAGAGTGGAGGTGTGTCGGTCTCCCAACATCCGTTGGCTACCCCTAAGATCCTCATTCTATTGTTTCGATTTCCTATGATTAGTGGATGATATTCGTGACCCATTGGCCTTCCGTTAGTGAGGAACGACTAAGGAATTACTAAGCTAAAGCTTCGTTTAAATACTTTCTATTGATTGTTGGCATTTGTGAATGTTTATGGCACATTTGTGATAACGTGGCATATTGTATGAAGTCTCATCTATAAATGTGAACATGGGGGAGTCTTAACTTGCATATTGTGTGAGAAGGTAGTAGTTTGAGTCGGAAGTTGGTTTAGGAAGTCTCGTAACGCAAGGGGTGGTAATACGGAGACTCAGACGGGTCACGTAACGCAAGGGGTGGTAATACGGTGACTCAAGTCGTTAGGGATCACTGTGACGCAAGGGGTGGTAACACGGTAATCCTCGTGGTGTTATACGGTAACTCAAGGGGTGGAAATACCGATGGTGGAAATTTGGGATAACAAGTCGTGTTGAGGTAGTAGAGTGCATGAGTCTTGTGAATTGTGTGGTCATTTGTGATAATAGCATATCCTTAAATGATCGAAATGAATGTCGATACACCTACGAGTTCATTGTTATCTCTTGATTGAACTATATCTCCTTGTTATCTCATTTGCACTCGGCTTCATATTTATACATAGAATTGGTAAAGATTTTCCTACTGGGCTAGTGTAGCTCAACCTAATCCTTCTTTTCAGGTTCAAACACTGGACAATAGTCTGCGCGCATTCATGTGCTTGGATGTGGAAGACTCTTAGAAGCTAATTTCATTGAGTTACTTAATCGGCTTTGTAATGACTTCTTTTTTATCAAAATGAGTTGTAACTAATTATCAATTTCTTTGGATTAAATCGTTTTGTAACTTAGTAATTGGTTGTACATGTATTTAGACTTGTTTGGGGCCGGAGTGCCAATGTAGTATATTTTTAAACTTGGGGACTTGTTTGTAAAGTTAAACAGGTGGGAACTCTTTTGGGTATTATTTACTTTATGCGAGTATCTTTTATTGAAATGAATTATTTATTTATATTGAAAATCGAGGGCGTGACAGTGATCACCACTAAGAATTATTATTGATTAAATGATTCATTGGCCTTATTTGTTGGTTTGCTGTACACTCGTATGCCAAAATATATTGACATGATAATCTATTTTTAGCCCCAGCTTTAGAACTTTATTTAATATATACGTGTTTTGCCACTCACTGATCTCGTCATCTGACGAATTTTTATCCAATTTTTTTTTCAGGCAAGTTAGTGAGTTAGGCAAGGATTCAGGTGGTATCTTGAGAATTTTTATATTGACCTCCATAGGATGTTGAATTTATGGCCCGTTTGGATGCTAGGAAAGAATTGGGGGTATTAGTTAATGAGGGGGGATAAGATAGTAGGGGATATTAGTTAATAAGAGATGACCCACAGTGATGTGATGTTTATGGAGGGGGGATTAAATAGTAGGTTGTTTGGATGAGGTATTAGAGAATGGGAATTAAATAATACTTCGTTTGGATGGAGAATTAATAGGGGGTATAAAGAAGGGGGATAATGTAAAAAATTGTCAAATGACCGTTTTGCCCTTGTGCAATATTAAATTACATTATTCATTAAATTAAATATATAATTATGAAATTCAACTTTTTTTTTTCACACATGATTAATCAAAAATTATTTAAGTAATATAATAATTATATAAAATAAATAAAATATTAACATTTCATTTTTTAAGTGCTTTATTATATTTATATTATATTTTTAAAATTTCTTAAATATGAAATTTTAAAATGCTAAATTACATACCTATTATTTGGATAAAATAAATTCATTTTATCTTTAAAATGTTTAAATCGGATATTTGTTTGAAAATATTTAATAAAAATACTTAATAATTTTAATCGGTGGGCCTATTGCTTTGTTTGTCAGGAGAACTAGAAGTTCAAATTTTAAGGCGAGCGTTGGAAGAATAAATTAAAAGTTGTGATAATAAATGTATTGACGAATAAATTTGTAGCCTTCCTAATGTATCTCAACTATTTAATTTTATTTGAGATTAGTACTGTTTGTCTACATAATACAGTCTTCATTTCCAAATTTATGAAATTAAACTTAAAACTTGATTACGAATCGAATTGATGTGTGAACAAAATACAACATACATAACCTAAGAAAAAAAATACAATAAAGAAGTTACAAATATTTGACTCCTTAACTTGGACTTCAGTTGCCTCCCAAGTTGTATAGATTCCCAGATTATGCCGTATGAAAACCACTCAATAGCACTCTTTTCTATTGACCTGTCATTGACTTATTTAATCCAAAACAAAGATAAACAACACATTTCAATGACAATGAATTCTATCAATTGGCTCAGATATTTCAATGGGAATGAATTCTTGGTTACTACTTATGTAAAGTCCATATTTTGGCAATTCTCATGACAAAATCTCTTTTGATTTATATCCCATTAATTATGCTGTAACGTATTATTCTAGCGCACCTGTTTTAAGAAAGACCTTCAATTATATTTTGTAATTGGTAGACAGAGGTTATCAAAGGAAAGTAGATTGTAAGGAAATTCTATTTAAAGAGGAATTGGCGGTAGTAGCAGCTGTCTAAGGAAAGGAGATCTTGCAATCAGTGGAGGAAATAAGAAAACATGCATTATTCCAGTGCTTGAGCAATGCTGAAAGTGTTAATTATCTTCTGTGCTTGAGCAATTGGACAATTATTTTGCCTTTACCTATTTATATACGGTTGGCTGGGATCTTGAGGGAACAAAAGATTTGAGAGCTATTCATTTTTGTCTCCAATACCAAGAAATATCTAATGGTGATTGATTCTTATTACTTGGAGTTACACATGATTCGATGATCATGAACCTTTCTACATAAACGCCAAGTGTTCTTTTTCAACCATTATATTGTACCTACTGCTTGAAACTTTCTCCGGTGGATTCTGGAAGTAAACTGGAGGACTTGTGGATTCAAGGCGTGCGGCAATCAACCACTTGGTGCAGTGTACGTGGATTCGACAAATCGATCTTTCGTCAGTTGGTGAGGATTCACTATTGTTTAATTAAGATCGTTTGTAACTGCACAATGATTACTTTTAGTGGTTTGATTTCCTCCCGTGGTTTTTACCCTTTTTAACGGGTTTTCCACGTATATTCTTGTGTTCACCTGTTATTGTTTTTCGTTCCTTTATTTGTTGCTTTTGAGTAGTTCATAGCGAAAAAGGAATTTCAACTTATGTTGCCAAACGGTCGTTAACCCATTGACCCCCACAAGTGTCCTACCAAGATGAGTGTCTACCCTTGAAATTTATTTCCATATCATCATAGCCATACAATAGTAGCACACTACAGTGCACAAAACTGCACTTACACAACAATATTATGCTATTTGGCTCAGACAAATGTCATCATAGCCACTTGTACATAGGACCATAGATAAGCCAACAACAAAACTGCTGAAAATAGCATGCCAAACCAGCAGCAGCACACATAGCTTGGACACAATTTTAGGACATAGCTTGGACACAGCACCACACACAGGTAGCCAAAATCTGAAAACCAAAGCAAACAGTGGCTGGCATGCATTTTTTCTGTAGTTTGCATACACAAACTGTCCAGCGGCCAACAATCTGCACAAACCAAGCTAAGTGCAGAAACAACAGCAATAACAAACCAAGCTAAGTGTAGAAAATTGCCAGTTGCACACAAACACACACACGGTACTCGTGGTTGTCTAATGTTCTTAATTACTAAAGATTTAGCTCAGATTGACACCTTTTCAAATCACTTAAAGGCTGGAACATTAGTTGCCAATTGGCCGTCTAATATTACCCCGCCTAAGTGCCGAATGTGTCTTATACAAAAAATTCATCATAGCCAATAAATAATGGAAAATGGTCCAAACCACACATCTGTAGCAGCACACATTAGGACACAGTTAGGTCACAGGACATAGTTTGGACACAACTTGGACACACACACACATACACTGTCTAGTGGCTAGCAAAACACATGCCACTGGACAGGCTTTCACTCTTCTTTCCTCCTTCCACACTACCCAAAGTGCATCTACGGATCCCAATCGAAGGACAAAAGGGAACAACAAAGTCGATGATGTAACTTCCTTCGATACAAAACAATGTACAACTAATCAAAAGGTGTTCTGTAAGGACACAAGTGGAAATACTTTCACAAAAATGCCAAAGAGAATTCCTTCATGGTTGGGTCCGATTAAAGAACTTGAACCAACAACTGAGATATAACATTTCAATACATAATAGTTCCAACTGATTTCCATTAACAATTTTAAATCTTTAGATTACTACACAAATTCCCTGCACAGTCCATTTATTTTTCCAGTTTTTCAGATAAGTTTCCATTTTAGGTACTTCATTTGATTCCATATTCCTTCTAGTAATGTCTTTGGAAAGAAAAATTTATTTCCAAAATGATACACCTACAATGTACGTTCCCTTGACCGTATCGTACATCTTAAATATTTTCCTTACATATTTTGCTAAAAGAAAAACTCAATAGGAAACTTTCTTCCATTTCAAGGTCAAAAACATGTCTTCCACTCTATAACACAACTGGTCTATATTCTTTGATATAGACCCATCTTGGTCGTGCCGCCTAAGACCAGATCCACACCCTTTTTCTTTGGCAATCACAACCATTATATCTGTGTTGATCAATAAAATCGATCAACACAGCCATACCCATAACATAATTTGTATCTTATATAAATTTATTTAACCTTATGAAAAAGAATTGGACACAACATCAAGGAGATTGAATGGCTAATTGCAGTTTGTACTTCTTATGAAGGAGATTGAATGAGGCATGGATTTTTTCTTCTTACTCAGCCACCAAAAAAGGACAACATGCATGTTTTTTGGTAATATACGATTTTTTCTTTTTACACAGCCACAACCATGTGGTTTTGGGTTCAATCGAAAGAATGGAGCAAGAGAGAGAGGGGGGTTTAACACATAAATCGTAGGTACAGTACACAAATCCATGGAGTAACACACAAATATCTGGTATAGTCTCGAAAATCAGCAAAAAAATAATCACATAAACATTAATCGGTTAATCGAACCTCATACCTGAGTTCATCCAGCCTAAAATCAGATGCACTCACCAAATCGCCATTGCTGTCAAAACAAAAACAGAAATGGAGGGCGGCAGAAATGGGAAGCTGGAGATGAGAGAAGGGGGATATGGAGGGGTGGAATTGTCCAGTTTCAAGGGGGATTGGGGGGGATAAATTATGGGGACCTTGAACCCTGTCCGAAAATTATACCGCTGGATCCCCCCTTCTCCGGTATTAGCTAAGAAACGGTACAAATCAAAACCCCACACTTTGTGGTTGCCAAACGGGGGTAAACAGTGGGCCCTAGGTCTTATACAGGGGTCAAAAATAATCCCTCCCCCTATGGACTTATCCAAACGGGGCCTTAGTATAAGAATTTTAATCATCGCTTCCGCACTTTGTATACTCTTTGGGTAAAAATTGAATTCTTATTTTGTTGGTGGTTAATTTTCATTGGTTGGTTCATGAGATGGTTGTGCCCCATACTTACGATTGAGATTTAGTTGGCTTTGTTTTCATTTAATAACGAAAAAGCATCTATTGTTCGGTGACTTATTTTATTCTAGACTGCGTGTTCTCATTTTGGGGTGTGACAGTCGAGGACTCCAATAGGAGGAGCAAGAGAACTTGTCGTAAAAGCCTCGTAGTCTGCATCTAGAACAAGGAAGTCCTCAACCGGCACACCAGCAAGTGTTGTGCTACCTAGGGCTGTCCACCAAACCAACCCACCCGATCCGACCCGAAAATAGACTAAGTGTCACGCCCCGCCCCGGAACGACACCCAAAGTGGGCCCGAACCGACACGGCCACGTGGCATTCCACACAAAAGACCAAGCCACACCTCACTACCTATCAGAATAAATACCCAGCGGAAGACTTCTCACAAAAAAAATATTAAAGTGTCAACGTTTAACCTCAAATAGAACGTCGGCATCAACTAAACTTAATTACAACATATACAATTTAGAAGCTCCAAATATCCTTAGCTACAACTCTTTTATGAACAAATTCTGCACCAGCTAAGACACTCCACAATAACGAAATCAATCCCCACTCGACGCTAGTGAAACACCACCAATGTTGACCAGTAGTGGACTCACTCTAAGCAACCTGCTACCTGGCAGACCAAAAAGGAAAGCCAGAGTGTGTGAGATATAGAAGTGCTCAACATAATACCACACTACCTGAAGGAATATCAACATGAATACACATCACCAACGTAACTAAAATACTCAAATGAGTACAATAGTTATAACCACAACATCCTCCAAACATAGCAGTATTATCCAATAAACAACCACATAACAATAACTGAAACAATAACAGCACGAATGTAAATCAAACGAGCATGTAGTGACACGTCTGCCACATTCCCATGTACCCAAGGCATTGTGTCCCGTAAACCATGCTCCCAACCTCCGTTAATTAGACGGAATGGCATACGACATGGCGTGACTCACTCCACAATCCTTTCGCGGGTACAATCAACATACAACAAGCATGCATACCATTAGCTAAAACAACATATAGCATGATATACAATCTCCACCACATATATCCATATCCATAGCTAAACCTCGGTTAGCATGATATCATTGATATACAATCACCTCCACCGCATTATCTACATAACGATAATCATATCGAAAGCTAAAATACCATTAACAAGATATACACTTACCACCACAACAATATTTTATTGAGAAGAAGAACCATATCAGACACACTCACCTTCGATTCGACTGTAGTACCAACTTACGGTTACGACACCTCCCATTAAACCAGCTCGCTACCTAGCCACAGGCTAACTCATATTAGCATACTTCTCCATTGGAATGATCAAACAAATGTATGATAACAATCCAAAACATTTTACCAAGCTAACACATGCCCAAAGGTTAACAAGGTCACCAAACGTCCTCTAATCCATTTTACAACCATCTAATATCAAATTATAGAGCTAACAATGTATTAAATGGTATCCAACAAACTTAAACATAACATCTCAAAGACCTCTAAGTGTCCCCAAGCAAACATAGCGCTTAACATAACATATTCCCAAAATCGGTAAAGAATCCAATGACTACACCACTGTCTTCTGACCTTAACTTCTTTTAGGATTAGAATTAGGTCATGAAACCATCACCATTAAAAAGTACGTCTTTAGTACATCAATTTCGATATATAATTTACCCAAAAAGGAGTCCAGATGAAAAAGATATGATCGTCCGAAGTTTTACAACAGTTACTGAAAATTACCCGAGAGGTACAGGTACCACAAAAACTCGGTACAGGTACCCACACAAAAACGACACAAATGTTTCAGTTCTGCCCTGCCGGTACAGGTACCACCAAAAAGTGGTACAGGTACCAACTGGGTTTTTCAGCGAAAATCCAGCTTGTTCATCCTTCGATTCCCAATCTTTTCTCAACTCAAATCTTATCTAAAACTCACCAAAACTTCACAAAATCATGCTCAAACTCATTTATAACAAAGAGCTACTCAAAAACATCAAAACCCACGAATCAATTCAAGTTCTAAACACCAAATTCAAGAGATTTAAGACTATATTCTTAATTTCTCCAAGAACTCTAACCCACATCCAAATTAATCCAAATTCATCTATTCTAAGCATGAATTCGACCTCCAAACATATGAATTCAACAAAATAAACATGAAATCAAATATAAGAAAGCATGAATTACCATGTTAGGACTTCAATTCTAGGAAAGAATGATCACCTCCAAGCAAATCCTCTTCTCTTCTCTTCTTTTCCTCTTTCTGTCGTCTCTCTCTCTCTTTCTCTCTCCGTAAATTGATAAGAGTGAGGGAGAAAATATCTCCCTGGATATTTATTTGGTCCAAAGGAAAATTATCGTATGCAAGCGAAACCATGTATAACTTATATTCCAACTCACAAATCACATACAAGGCCCTCGAGGTTTTACTACATACAGTTCAACCTCATAAACATCTAATTTCATTCAAAATATGAGTTTAAAATATGAAATATTCGGGGCGGGTATTACACTAAGACACAATGGACAATTCCGATTAGCCATTCGGGTCGGATTTGGGTCGATTTCGTCGAATTTCACATTTAGTCGGTTGGCTGGGATGCACCAGATTACTTCTCGGGTGACCCAACCTGACCAACGAATTTCGTATAAAATTGAAGAAAAAAAAGACCTAATCCCCATTCCCAAACTTTCCCAATCGCAACCCACACTCCACACCACTCCTCCATTCAAAATACAAACTTCACGCGCGCACACAAACACACACACACACACACACTCTCTCTCTCTCTCTCTCTCTCTCTCTCTCTCTCTCTGTATGTATGTGTCATACTACAAGGCATATGAAATCATACTCCAGTCACACCCCACCTCGTTCACTCCTCCGCTGGCTACGGCGGCGTCTCCACCTTATTGTCAATGACCTCAATGACGTGCTTGTTGTAGTCATTCCCAGCCGTCGAGAAGGAGAAGAAGGAAGGTTTGTAAATCTATAAAAGAACAAAGGTTTGTAGTCATTCCTCGTCCTCTTTGACACAGTAATTTTGGAATCAAAATTTTGATTTTCAGAATTTTTTTGGTAGATCTGTGATTGGTAATCACGATTTTGTAATATTTTGCTATGAATAGTGATTGTGATATGGACTGTGATTGTGATTTCTATATCTATGATTGAGTTTGTGATTTTGTGCAACCCGTCGTCTAATCGAACCCAACCCAAACCAAACAGCAATCGGTTCGGTTGGGACCTGACAAGTATTTTGGTCGAGCTCAGGTGGCCATTTCAACAATCTGACTAAAGTCGGGTTAGGTCCAATCCGACCCAAATCTGAGAAAATCCTACCCTGAATAGCCTTGGTGCTACCTCCTCACTAGTCATATCATTCCCTTGAAACATTTCTATAGAAGGAGGCGCAGAAACCACTAGACTGGGTAAACAAAGAGACTGTCGGATCACAAGCTCCCCAAGGCACACTGCCAGCCAAGGGAGCCCTCAAAACGGGGAAAGCAGCCCAACAATTGCAACTGTACATTGCTTCTCTCATTAGCTTCGCTATCAGAAGGGATAGGCAAGCCACCTACCTACAAACCTGCGATTCCCGCTTACAAACTTATGAGCATACTTACCATGGTTCTTGGCAAAATTACCATGTTTACCATTAATGTACGTTTTTTTGTTGAGATTAGTTTTTTCACAGACGTTCCGTGAATAGGAAGTTTGCAGCATCCAATAATGAATTGCCACATCAAACAATAGTGTACTCCCATCAAAAACCCACATGCACCCTCCACATATGATCCCCTCCCCTCTCTCTCTTCCCAAAATGTTCTGTCATCTCAATCTTGTTCATCTTCCAACCACCGACGACGGAGCACCGCCACCTCGTCTCTTACCTTCCTTCCTAACCGCCTCAAGGAACTAGCTATTCATCAAATTCTCTATTTCTTCCCCCAAATATTCTCTCTCTCTCTCTCTGTATCTGTCTGCATTGTCGATTCGATTCATCTCAGAAACTTCACCACAAAATCCAACAAACACCACAAGAAAAGCCAGACAGATCATCACACCCTATAAGAAAAACTACAACCATAATGATTAATTCGTCATTAATTCACAGATCGATCCCCATTTCCCTCTCTCCAACCCTCCACACCAAATAGCTGCCGACACACCGTTCTCAACCCTCTCTGACGAAGTCGTCCTCAACAACTTCGCCAAGCTCAAAGACGACCCCTGTAACTGGGCCCACCTCACTTGTGAAAGCCAATTTTTTGTTTGTAAGAGAAGGAAAATTTGCAGATCGCTTAGGTCACATTTAGTGTCTGTGTCACACCCCAAAATGAGAAGTGATCGGCCATGAACCACGAGACCAATTCATGGAACATGCAGCCTAAAATAAAATAAGTCGTCGATCAATAAATATTTTTTTGATATTAAATAAATCTCAATCATAAGCATGGGGCACAAACATCCCATGAACCAAACAATCTCAAAAAAAATCCAAACATATGACAAAGTGTTTCAAATGTGGAAGCAATTAATAAAATAAAAATATGACGAGACACTCTAAGGAGGTCAAACTAAAAGAACACGCCGAGATACCGCCAGAGTCCTCCTAATTGCCCAACTTGCCTGAAAAAGAAGTTGGAATAAATCCGTCAGCTAACGAGCTCAGTGAGAAGCAAAACATGAATATTAGAATAAAGTTCTGAAACAGGGATCAAAATAATTTACCATGTCAATATAAATTTGGCATATGCGATGAATAACAAAATAATCCATTAATCCAATTAACGATTCATCCGATAAATCTTAATGGTGTTCTCAATCCAATCTCCAACAACAATGGGGAACCACAACCAAAATCAATAGTATCAAGTGCCAATGAACAAATATCTCAAAATTAGATCCAATATCGTATCTTAGAGTCAGCACAAGTAGGCAGCCTGTGGAACTTTTCCCGAAAAACGACCCGGCAAAAGGAAGCCGTTGAGCATTAGAGCCACCGGCCTAACCGGGTCTCTTCTCTAATGGCCAGAGTCACCCGCACACAAAGGATTAATTTCCCTGGACTTTCCAAAAAATGTTCCCAACAATATTCACAAAGTTCTCACCAAAAAGATTATTAGAACAATAAAGGATTTCACCAAATATTTTACCGCATGCCTATTTAAGTAACCAAATAAACAATTACAGGTTTCCAATTCTAATTATAAAATCTTCTAAACAATACTTTAAGGGACACGGGGAAGTTCGAAAATACGTAATATGCTTAACCACTCACCTGTGTCCAAAACTAATGTGACCAAACAACTCGAAATCAAGTTAACCTGAACGACCTGATAATTCACATAGGGTTATTACTGTATCAACTAACGATTACCATTACATCTTAGGTTTAAAATAAAAATTTCAATGACCTAAACCTATACTAGACCCAATCTCAATCACCAGAAGCTTACAAAACCCAATTTGTTTATCCCAAGTCCAAGTAATTATTCTCTCACGTACACACCACCCGTCAACATCTAAAACACCTTAACCAACCATCCTCAATATATACAATATAAAAACTAGTTCCTACATATGCTATAACCCAAAATATGTCTTCACCTTCACACCACCAAATCTCCACGACAACAGATCACCACCCGCACACACCGCACAAACTACCAACCCGATTCACGTCCAAACTCCATGGTCCAATAGTATGATGAAATGAAAATAATTCTCGCCAGAGAACTTGTGCAAAACTTCAAACAAAACCCATTTATTCCATTGTTAACTCCATTGATCTACACCACTAATAAACCCAAGTGTTGTTTTCTAGTTAAACCTATAAACTATTGAAACTATTGTAACGAGGGAAAAGGAAAAGAAGGAAAAGAGATCAAGAATGAAAAGGAACAAACCACTTAGGCAAATCTCCAACTTGACTGCTTCGGCCTCTCTCTCTCTCTCTCTCTCTCTCTCTCTCTCTCTCTCTCTCTCTCCTCCAAGACCCAGAACCCTAGCTTATATTTCTACGTATAGGTATATATGTAAAACCAACGGTCTCTCCTAAATTATAGCTAATTAGTTAATTAGAATTAGATAAAACGTAACACAATTTATAAAATTACCATCCGGTACTACTATTTTACCCAAAATCAATCTCACACCCAAAATATTACAATCGTGACAATAATACCCATAGCGCTCGCAAAGTAATTAATTGGGACCCAATCATAACACCAATTAATAACGGCAATATGACTAATTAAATAAATGAAAATGCTAGGCCATATCATCTTTCCCCCCTTAAAATAAATTTCGTCCTTGAAATTGCATACTAACCTCATTCATACAAATGTGGGTACTTCTCGCGCATCTCCTCATCACGCTCCCAAGTGATTTCCTCAACCACATGGTTGCGCCACAAAACTTTGACCAGTAGAATCGTTTTGTTGCGAAACACCTTCTCCTTCGTATCTAGAATCTCTACGGGGTGCTCATCATAGGTTAAATTATCCCGAACATGAAGTGGCTCATAATCAATAACATGGGATGGACTATGCACATAGTCACATACCTCTTGAACATCGACACATGAAAAACAATATGTACTTTGGCCAAACTAGGCGGCAATGCCAAACGATAAGCCACCTCACCAATCCTTTCTAAAACCTCAAAAGCCCCAAAATAGTGAGAACTCAACTTTTCCCTTTTGCCAAACCGGATAACATCTTTCTATGGGGACACCTTAAGAAATTCAATCTTTAGTTACAAAACTCCAAATCCCTCGAATGACTGTTCAAATCAGTATCCCTTACAATATGATCAGAAATTGAACTAGCCCAAATCTATCAAAGAAGTAAATCAACCAACATCATCAATCAAATTAAGACTACCAGAATTGTAAAAGAATGTCAAAATAATAGTCACTAGTTTACCATCGTTTCAAAAATATTTATAGGGCCATCAAATTACTCCAAATCCCTCCTACAATAATCTGCATAACTTTTCTATCTATTCCGAGTAGTTACAAACCCAAATAGTTTTTTTTTGCATCCTCCACCAAGTCAAGTCCTAAAAGTCACCTTTCTCCAACCTCATACCAACAAATAGGGGATATACACTTCGATCCATACAAAACCTCATATGGAACAATTCCCAAACTCGAATGATAACTATTATTGTACACAAATTCCATTAGCGGCAATTGATCATCCCAATTTTCTTTTCACTCTAAGGTACATGGTCTCAATAAATCCTCCAAAGTCTGTATAGTCTTCTCACTTTGATCATCGATAAGCAAAACTAAAAAAAAAAAAAAATCGAGTATCCATCGCTATCTTTAAGGCACCCAAAATTTAGATAGAAAATGGGAAAATGATCTGACACCAGTGATACAGGTGCACCATGGAGTCTAACAATCTCCCTAACATACTACCATGCCAAATAAATCCAATGTATATGTCAGCTTAATAGCAACAAAATGCGTTAACTTAGTGAGCCAATCAACTACAACCCCCAATTCGATATTCATGTAACCGTTCCCATCTCTCTACAACTCCATATCACTCACATCGAGATCAAACAAATGTAAGTAGTTATTTGGAACTCCGAAAAGAATTATGTCTCCATAAGATTGATCATATCGAATATCCAAGAACTCCAAAAAAAAATTCCAACCATTTAATAGTTACCGCCTCATTATGTCTGATATTAGTCCATCCAAAAGCATCAAATCTCGTTCCACGTGGATCATCCGTACGTAAAATTTGGCATCAATGGTGCAATTCAAACAAAAGGATGATTCTAACCAATGTCATCATGTCTTCTAAAACTCCAAAATCTCAATGGTTCATCTCATTAACCTCTTCATTACACACCGACACAGTTTTCAATAGGCACTCAAAGTATAGCACAAAACACTAATGAAATATTTGAATAAGATCATCATACCCAATTCTACCATATTCTCCAAACTCCATAATTAATATTTTAAACAATAGTGCATCCTCCTATCTAGTTGAACACCTACTAAAGCACCAGTTAGACTATACCAAATCACATACGGAAATCCAATTCTTAATCTTCCACCAAGACATTAACCACACTCAAGAAGAACATACTCAATAAACTCAAAATGACCACTTAGTGAATATCTGTTGCACCAAACTTTTATGGCTATCACAAAAACTACTAACCCAAACAGATTAAATCTATAAACTGCCTACATCATCGATCCCCAAAATCTTCTCTCTCCCTTTTTTTTTTAACTTAAGTTATACGTCAAGGTTGAATATTCCATTTCTAGCTATCAAATTTTTCTTTCTCATCCAACTCCATAACAGTCAAGTTTTCAAAATACATTGGGTCCTCCCAAGATGAGTGTTTTTTTTTTTTTTTTTTTGGGTAACATCTTACTACCATCCTCCACTACAAACCAACAGGAATACTTCCACAAAAATCTCCCACTTCACCTAAAAGGAACTAACTTAAAACTAACAAATAAGATATTCTACCAACTAATCAATCACGGTTAGAATTAGTAGCCGAGGGAAGAATCAAAATAATCACAGCTCAAACCAAGTAAGCCATGCTCTAAGGATTGGTGATTAACAGTTACCTATAATCCACTCACACACAAAAACTAAAAAGTCTACTAATGAACTCCTTAAACCTCTAACCTTTGATTTATTACAATACCACAAGTCATATGGCTCAACAGATCACCTCTTATTATGATTGGTTTACCAATCAGCTACACATCATACACCTATACCCTCCAAACAGTTTTGGTGAAACATTCTCAAATTAGTCTTCACTAGAGTCCAAACAAATAACCAAGTCCAGATTAAAACTTTAGGTAACAAATAAGGCTCCCGTATTTCATACCTATTCCACATATTCAACAATGGTGGCAAGAGTAGAATTATCAAATAAATGCAGTCTAATCTAATCACCTCAACCAAAGTTTCGAGACGGTTAACAATAACATTGCTGAAGTATAAACAAGATTTTACTCCATTGAATCATCCAAATATTTCACGAGTCATTATTCATATATCCGCAGCCTTTATCAATTACCCAAACTCAATTGTGTCTTCAGAACTAATAATCAAACTAATTAGCCGCTAGTCTCACTTCCAAACTAACGCAAAATACACATCACAACCTAAAGATCCTACAATTCACCTTGCAACTTGAAGACCAACTCCATGCACTAACCCAAAATTTAATACCACAGAATATTCCCTTGTCATTCCAAAACCATGTCTCTAAATTATCCCCAAAAGTAAGAGTTTTAATGTTTCACCGCAAATAAACTAAGAACCCCAAAACTTCTAATGATCAAGTAAGTAACACTCCATATTTACCTCAAATGGCACGAAAACAACTCTAATCACATACGTTTACCCACACAAATTTTCTCCTTCCTTAACTTCCCATAATTCCACAATAGCAATACTATAATGCATTAAAATTTCAAAGCACCACCAGTGCACTCCATAACCTCATTGTCTAATCACTAAACATATTGTAACAATTCTTTTCCATAAACTCAAACCAACCAAAGCACTCACATGTCGATACAGCCATAGCCCAATGCATGCCAATACCAATAAAGCGACCGTACCCTTGCCAAAGCCAATCTATTTACTCTCTAACCCTCAAAACCGAATAGCTACTACTACATTTAGAAAAACTCACTTTCAACGATCAACTACTCCCACTTTACATCCACCTGGTCATCTAAGTTTTTTTTTTTTTTGAATTGAGATGAAACACAGGAATCCTGACCATCAACGAGTTCATTGCTAGGGTATTCATCTCCTAATAAACATCAAAGAATTCATAGGGTGTCTCTTCAGACAAGCCTTACTATTAACCTCTCTAATAGAACATAACCAAATATCTACTAGGATCTCAAGTATAGGAACGAAGGACCAAGAAGCCAAGACTATCCAGAATGTATAGAGTATTACAAGTAAGAAAATCTTAGCACAAACTCACACAATTATACTAGCCATCCTCAATACCAACTTGTAGCAGTCCTATAAGTTACATACTTTAAGGCCTTGTTCTTCTAAAAAAGCCAATGGCTTTCCCGCCAAAAATGAGCCAAACAAACTCACAAAAAAACGAAAATAAGTCAATAAGCCAATTGTTTCGTCTTTATTCAAAAAAAATTGGATTTCGGTCAAAAAATTTTACTTTTTAGATTCCTCTTGTCATGAGGATACAATAATTCCCAAAAAATTAACAATAAGCCAAGTGATACGAAAAAAATTTGAATAAAGACAAAAAATAAGCCATTTTGACTTATTTATCCGAACACCCCTAAGTCAACCTCTAAGTATACTACCACCAATACTAGTTCTTCATATTCAATAACACCATACTCCAACTACATTCCGTGACCAACGTACTTGTAAAATGACGGTGACGATCCAAATAACGAATAAAATCACATATGCTACATTCTCCACCAATACCCTATCCAAAGTCTACAGAAAAATAATGTTCCCACCTAATGACTACTATCTCCATAATACTATGTGGGTACCGATACACATCAAATAACAAACACTCTCATAAATGGCAATAGGACTATGGGAACTTGAACCTCCACTAAATGAACATGATACAAAATGAATGTAAAAGATTTTTTTTTTTTATATTTATAAAATCGTAGCTCTGATACCACAGTCTGGGGATTTGAAACCTAAGTGGGGAGTAGGGCAACAAATTGCTGGCGAGCACACTATTGTTTGTAAGAGAAAGAAAATTTACAGGCTTTTCAGGTGTGACCCGAGGCGGTGCTCCGTCATGGGTTGAGATGAGAGAACGTTTTGGGGAAAAGAGAGAGGAGGGGATTAGACGTGGAGGGTGCATGTGGGTTATTGATAGGAAGTAAACTATTGTCTGATGTGGCAATTCATTATTGGAGGCTGCAAAATTTCTAATCAAGAATTCTGTGAAAAAGATAATCTCATTTTTTATCATGATTCCAAGATGATGTGTCATGTTTTTATGGAATTACACTATATCAAACCAAAAGATTTCATCTTCTTGATTTCATGTTTTAAATCTGTAATGTTTTTTATGGAATTGATTTCATGATAGAATATACGGTGTATCAAACCAAAAGATTTCATCTTCTTTTTAGATACATGGTTTGAATGATAAATATTGTGGGGCCTTAATTGTCATAGTAATTTTACAGAAATAATTCATGATAATCATGCTTGATTTAGATGTGGTTAATCTGAATGATTTTGTATTGAAATATATCATGATAATAAATGGTGGATTCAGATAAATTGGCCAAAAAAATCGACCCATCGGTTCGGTTTTCGGTCAGGGTGATGGCGAAATTTTTCCAAAACGTACAGGACTAAACCGAAGTTGGTTCGTTCTCGATTTCATGGAATTTTCGCTTGACCGAACCGATCGACTATATATTTTATATTTTTTACAATAAAAATATATAAAATATTAATATAGATATATTTTACATATATATCTTTCAATTCAATGGAAATTTTATATTTCGAGCGGACTGAAATCCCTGACCGAATCGATCCCACCCTGAACCGAACTCAACTCCGGTTGGGGTCGGTCTTGGAAATATTTGGATCGAACCGAATCGATCTTCAAAAATTTCACCCCGAATCAAACTGAACTGAACATAACCGAAATCACCCCTAGTGCATGAGATGTCATACCAGGTGTGATTGACATGTTACTGAGATGAAGAGAGTATGAGACTAAAGACGACTTCTTGTTACAGATTGTTATGGTCAAAAAAGGCTATCTTGTAATTTTGGATGCCTTATTTAGGTTTTACATTTAAGGATACATGAAATCTTAATAAGTTGTCACAGATGAAGATTGTCACAAAAATGTAGAATTAGTGACAAGGTGGTGATTTTGTCACAATTGGTGACCTTTTGTGACACTTTCTTATGTTATCACAAAATTCTTGTCACTAATTGATCGTGGTGCCCATTTTAATTTTCCGCCAAGCTTTTAATGATGCCTTCTTTGTGACAACATGACAAAATTGTCACTAAATAATTAATTTTAGTGACAATATCCGAAATTGTAACAAAATAACCACTTTCTATGACAATTTGCAATCTTGGCACTATATAGCTATTTTTAATAACAATGGAGTACAAAATTTGCCACATCATTTTTGTCACTAATAACAAAGCTCAAATTTGTTGCAGTGCATGCATTTAGTTGGAGTACCAATCAAACTTAACTTTAAGATCACAGCCCCTGCCAGCATTTTGGGCCCCACAAAACTAATACAGTAAATTACGCAGGGCCCCACTTTCACCCACTTTATCTCTCTATTAAAGAGTCTAAGACCACACAAAGGAGTACGATCGATCATAAATGTTCCCCCAACTGTCCTCCTATACCTGTAAAACCACCTCCTTAATCAGGGATAACAAGGTAATTTACTACTCCAATACACACACAGCCCACCACAAAATCCCATCCTTTTTCAACACTTATTGGGGCTGAACCCCACAACGGAGTTGGCCACGTCGTAACTGACACGGGTCCCCTGCTGCTGTATGTTACCAATGATCGAGAGGGGCCCATCCGTGGGGGCAAACGCGAAGCACACCTTCCCGGCCGAATCCACCGGTATCATGTAATTCTCCGGTGGCAGCGTCAGCGACTTCCCTCCCGCGAACCGAAACGACACCGTCGGAATAGATACCTGCTTGAACGACGAGAGATCGTAACACGTGTCGAAGATCGCGTAGGAGCTCGAAGAAGGAAGGTTCGTCGTCAGCCGCGCGAACGCGTCGCGCACCGCGGTATACGCCTCCGTTTTGAGCCGAGTCACGGCAGTGCCCGAGTCGACGATGATCCCTCCGCGGCCGCTCTCATCCACAGCGAACACCGACGGCGACACCGCCACCGGCTGCCCGCCGACGCTTAAACCGGCCAGGCCAACGTAGAAGAACGTCTTGTACTTCGAGTTTCTCAGCAGCGGCGCGGTGACCGAGTCGCCCGGTCGGGCCGAGTTGAACTCGAGAGTGGAGGACGCGGCCGAGTCGCGGTTGACAAGGCAGTAAGAGAACGACGTCGCTCTCAGCTGGGACGGAAGCGAGAGGGAGCCACCGCCCATCCCTAGCAGCCCCGCGGCGGCGGCGAACAGCCCCTCGTTGTCCCTGCCGCAGCCGATAGCGATGTTGTTAACGGTTCCGGTGTTGCCAAACGATAGCGTTTCGGTGGCAAAGTCGCCCACGGTGAAGGACCCGTCCCCGTAGGAGACCTGGTAGAGGCAGGAGTCGACTCGGCAAGCGGACACCTACAAAAATGAATGAATTATTTTTTCATACAAACCACCATATAGAACAAATACATTTATTTTTCGGTTGAAAATTTATTGGGCTTAATTTATTTTATTTTTGTAGAGTTATATGATCTAACTTGTTAACAAATTTAATCAAATTACCACCGCTATAAGTGTGAGGGTTCGATTCCTCGCAGGGGTTGATACCCGAGATGTACATGGTGGGTGGGGGCAGTGGCATGCTTCATTTGCCTGGAGATTTACGCTCTATAGATAGGTCCAATTAGTGGTCTGTGGGGTGGTTCAAAAAAAATAAATAAACTGAATTTTCATTTACCTGGAGAGCGGTACACTGAGGTGAGCTACAGGACAGAGAGTGGTAACTGGAGGACGTAGACGGGTCGAATATCGGGTCGGACTGCTGGTAGCAGTCGAAACAGGGCTTGCATTGTATCCAGCTAACGTCACTCCCCGTGTCGATCACCATGTAGTACTGCCTCGCCGGACGTCCGACACCGACCCGGGAGAAGTACTCGCCGCTTCCCAATTTCTCGCCGGAGGTGACCGGCGTCTGGAGCGCCTCCGGCAGGAGTGACGTCTCGTTGGCGATACCGAGCTGGGGCTTGAGGTCCGACGTCTTGACGCCGCTCAGGGCCAGTTCGAGGTTCGCGGCGATAGATTGGACCCGGGCCGAGTCGCGGGCGAGGCGGGAGCGGGTCAGGGAGGTGTAGTCCTTGTGGTGGTGTTTGTGGAGGGAGGAACGGGGGTGGAGAGAGACGGAGAAGGAAGAAGATTGAGTGATGGAATTTTGTTGTTCTTCTTGTTGATTTGGGTTTATGGTTTGAGGATCGAAGGAGAGGACGTCGAGAGTTCGTTGAATCGAAGCTGATACGTCTAGGACGGTTGTGGTGTAGTGGGTACGGGAGATGGCGGATTGAAGGTGGAGAGAGAGAGCAATGACGAAGAGAATGGGGTGTAGGAAGCTCTTTTCCGCCATGTTAGTGTGCGTGTGCGTGTGTGTGTGTGTGAGAGAGAGAGAGAGAGAGAGAGAGAGAGTGCTGCAAGGAGTATTAGGGTTTGGGATTTTAAAGCGGGAGAGAGAGAAAAGAGTGGCAGATGGACTTCTGTTGGAGATATTATCAACTGCATCTTGCTTTACTTCGATTACATTACACTTGGGGTTGGGGATCAATTCCTCTGAACACTCCAAATTTCCATACCCTTCATACTCTCCCCTTATGGCTATCCCTCCTGAGCCGGCACTAAGAATCAAAACCGTTCATATTCATCTTGTAAAACTCGCAGTTACCTATGTTTGAAATAAAAATAGATTCATTGGACATTTAAAAACATATGACTAAATCACATTTTGTTTTAGACATTGAACAAACAAAGCTTTTCAGTCTGTGAAATAAAATATAATTTGTTTATATATTTTATAAATTTTCAATGACTGATTTCTATCCACGGACGTTGACAATTTTGGCTTTTATGAGATGAACAGTTTCGATCATTAATATTGGCATAAGAGTGGAAGGCACAAGGAGAGTGTGAAGGAGTGTAGAGAGAGAGAGTGTGTGGAGAGGAATTGATCCGGGGCCTGTATTTTGTATGGATCAGATAGAGAAGCTTAAGGATCTAGATAATGTGTGGCTAAGAAATGATGTGGGAAAGCTGTGGAAGTAGTGAATAATCAGTTGGGCGTAAAAAACAAGAAGATATTATTATAGTAAAGGCATTAAAGTGGGAAAGGAGGCATGGTACCTACTCATAATCAATCAAAAAGGTGGGGTTACTATTCGTAACGTATTGCAGGAAAACAGTAAGCATACCGACAATAGAAAATTACTAGGGGAAATTGCGTGTCAGTGCAAAAAGGGGCAAACAATGCCCAAGTGATGAAGAGGTTTTTTTAGAATTACATAAATATGGAACGGAGGAAAAAAATTTTTTCAGACATGAAACGGAGGAAAAGTTATTCCCCATACATGGAGTCAGTTGGGACCCGGGGGCTCTGCTGCCCCATGGGCGCAGTAGCCTGCCCAGGCTCAAGAAACCGCACCGTTTGCTTTAAAAAAAAAAAATTTCAACCCACCAATTTGCAATCCTATAGAGCAGAAATATGATTATGAGAGCTCTAGAGACAAAATTTGATTATGTCTCTTTAGAATAATATGATCAAAATAATAAGATCCTTACACCTGTTCAAACGGATTAAAAATTGGAGCACTTAATTTTTTGTAGACCATTTATATATTAAAAAATATAGTTAAAAAATTAAGTGCTCCAATTTTTAATCCGTTTGAACAGGTGTGAAGATCTTATTATTTTGATCATATTATTCTAAAGAGACATAATCAAATTTTGTCTCTAAAATTTTATAATCACGTTTCTACTCCATAGGATTACAAATTGATGGTTTAAAATTTTTTTTTAAGGCAAACGGTGCCGTTACTGGAGCTTGGGCAGGGGCTACTGCGCCCATAGGGCAGCAGAGCCCGCGCGTCCAGTCAGTTGTAATCGAATTTGGGTTTCCTAAGTTGCCCCTTATATGAATTTAAGTTGCCCTTTCTGTGACCTAAGTTACCCATTCTATGAACCTAAATTGCCCCTTCTATAAACTTCATGGGTATTCAATTTTTTGAGTATTTCTTCAATCTCCTTACCATTTCTATTATTTTCTAAGAAATTTGGAATTTGGGTTATTTGCAAATTTGCATGAAACGGACCAACTGAAATTTTCTATGCATGAAATGGAGGAAA
Organism: Rhododendron kiyosumense; assembly: GCA_019656275.1. Classification (NCBI taxonomy): domain Eukaryota; kingdom Viridiplantae; phylum Streptophyta; class Magnoliopsida; order Ericales; family Ericaceae; genus Rhododendron; species Rhododendron kiyosumense. Next base: position 4,367,305 of record BPLS01000145.1, on the reverse strand, counting down.
AAAAAATCCCAAAATATGAAGTCGGTTTGTAGTCAAATATGAGTTTGAACCTAAGTTGTCCCTTCTATGAATTTTAGTTGCCCATTGTATGGATCTAAATTGCTTTTTTTATGAATCTAAGTTGCCCCCTCTATGAACTTCCTAAGTATTCAATTTCTTGAATATTTCTTCAATCTCCTTACCATTTCTATTATTTTTTGAGAAATTTGAGATTTGGGTTACTCGCAGATTTGAGTTTTTAAATTACTTCGAGATTAGTGTATTTTGGGTAATTTTTTAGAAAGAGAAATGATAAAAAAAAAAATAAGATGTATGTTTTCTAGCATCCACTTTATACTTTTGCTTTTAGATTCTAAGAATTATCACTTGAACTTTCTTGTTTGGTTTTACTTGAAAAATGTGGAGAAGTTATGCTACTAGCTACTAATTTACTACACTTGTTGCTTTTCTTAGAAAAAATAAGGTGCAACTTAAGTTCATAGAAGGGACAACTTAGATCCATAGAATGAGTAACTTAGATCCATAGAAAAGGCAGCTTAGGTTCAAACTCAGATTTGACAACAAGCCGACTTCATGTTTTGAGAATTTTTTTTCCTCCGTTTCGTGCATGGAGAATTTTAGTTGGTCCGTTTCATGTAAATCTGCAAGTAACCAAAATCCCAAATTTCTTAGAAAATAATAGAAATGGTAAAGAGATTGAAAAAATGCTTAAAAATTGAATATCCAGAAAGTTTATAGAAGGGGCAACTTAGTTTCATAGAATAGACAATTTAGGTCACAGAAAGGGCAACTTAAATTCATATAAGGGGCAACTTAGGAAACCCAAATTTGAATACAACTAACTCCATGTATGGGGAATAACTTTTCCTCCGTTTCATGTCTAGAAAATTCTTTTTCCTCCGTTCCATATTTATGTAATTCCAAAAAAACCACTTCATCACTTGGGCATTATTTACCCCTTTCACCACTTATATGCAATTTCCCCAAATTACTACTACATACTACAATACTTCACCACAGTGCTTCGGATCAGGACCCCTAACGCTTACGGTTAGGCTGGCCTTTCCAATTTTTCTACTTCTGATAATAATAAACATAACCATCTACTTGCACAAAGAACACACTAGTAAGTTTAAGTGCTACAAGGACCTTCCTATCACACAGTTGTGATTGCTACTGACGTTTTCGTAATCGGATCGCTGCGTGGATGGGTAAAGGGGGAGGGCAAACAAGTCATCAATTCCATCACGGTTGAATTGGAATCAATTCACCCCATCTGGTGGCAATTTTTAAAATCTTAACTACGTACAAAGATCTTTCTATCACATAATTGTGAACCCGTCACAAAGTGTGTGAATTTCACAAAAGTTGATAATAAAGAGACTCCACTCCAAGAGCATTGGACAATCTTTTCAATTACACACAAAGATGATTGGAGACCCATACGCTCAAAGGGATTATGAAATTTAGTCAATATGTGTATGTGTATGCGTATTTGTATATGTGCATGGCATTTTCTTTTTAAATTTATAGTGGGTGTTTTGGTAGTATCATTTTTACTACATAAAGCTTTGATGGAAAATAGGAGTAGATAATTATGGATTACGATTAAAATTTGTGAACTGTTTATAAGATACTCCGTATGTAATAAATAATGGCTAGAATTACATGATCATCCATCATCAAATTACTACTTTAAATAATCTATGCGAGAAGTATTAAAGCCCGTAGGATTGTATGACGATAAAACTTTGAAGATCATTGGTCCCCAACTAATCTGTATGGCCCTTGCTTAAATAACAAGGGGTATTGCAACCTCATAAAGGAGATTTCCAAACTTATGGAGTACTATTTTGGAGGCTCTCGAAGGTTTAGCGTAAGAATATTGACCATTTCCATCGCTTGCCAATGGAGTGCAATTTTGTTTATCCTTCTTAAAAAAAGGTGAACATTATCCTCTTTTTTATTGGTTGAAATGGTGTAGGCTCTTCCCATACAATATATTTTGTAATAAGCATGACATCACTTTGTGGTGTAATCCACACCATTTCAACTAATAAGAAGAAGAGTAATATTCACCCTCTTAGCCTCGTTCAGTTATCAGAAAAGTACAAGAAATGATGGGAAAATTAACTTTCCCATAACTTTTGTATTGTTCAGTTGGCAGGAATATAGTGGGAAACTTGTTTTTAAGTTTTCCAGCAAAATTTACTTTCTTGCAAAAATGATTCGGCCAAAAGCATAGTATTTTGTGTCACGGAAAAAGTTTTCTTCATTGTGGGGCCAAAATAATTGGCGGGTAAGAAAAAAAGTGAATGACGCCAATATCAAAAAAATACGAATTAGGTTCTTAGAAAGACACTTTGAGATTTACGTGAGTAACAAAAATTTCGACTATTATGGTGCTTTCTGAGATAATTGTTTTGAAAAAAAATTGGTAGTTTATTTTTTTTGAAGTATTTATTTATCTTGTCATTAGTCTTCAATTTTGTTTTGTACTATCTAATTTTCAATGAGTTTTTGCATCGGTAACTAATCAAGCATGACTGTTTAATATTTATTTATTTAGTTATCATCTACTTATTTTTTAAACTTCATTGTATGGTTGATTAACAGAGAATGCCAATTTAAATGGGGAATTTGTATGACCATTCAGAATATAGCAAATTGAATAGAGAATTGCAAGTCGATTTTTTCATTTCATGTTAAGGCTTTGCATTCGATAAACTATATTTTTCATATGTGTTAATTTTTGAAATATGATAGACTATTATTTAGCTCTCAAAGTTAATTTTATTTGAAATTAGCCATGAGAATAAAAATAAAGAAGTTTCTCATAAATGTCTTTTCCCGGCAAATGAACCACTAAACTTTAGTTTTCCAGCAAAAAAAAATTGTCAAATGAACACTCATAGGAAAATAGATTTCTCTTTCCTTTACTTCACTTTACTTAACTTTTTCTGAGAATAATTTTCCAGTACAACATTTCTAACAACTAAACGGAGCCTTAGGGGGTGAACAAAACTCAACTCTTGGCGAGGAGTGCTTTGTCAGTCTTTATGCAGAATCCAGTTATAGAATGGCATCATATATATTTTGAATAGAGTTAAGAGGTATTTTGGACTACAAACTTTTTGTTTGGTTCTTATTCAATTTTTTTTTTTTGGCTTTGTTAGTTTTGTGCCAAGTTTTTATGTATTATTAGTTAGTCTCGTCAAGAAGTATCGCAAAAGTAAAAAATTTTGACTTTTACCCAAATTTTTTGAAAAATTCCCAAGAAAAAGCCCAATATTTGACTTTGTGGGGTTTTTTTTTTTGGATTTCAAAAAATACTTCTGTAAACCAATAATACTTAAAAGCTTGATGCACATGCAATTAACAAATGCAAAAAAAAATAATTTAATAAAGACAAAATAAAAAGTCTGTAATCTACAACTTGGATTAGTGGAAACACCCCTACTATTGTTGCCTTGGTCTATTCCTTTTGCAACTCATTTTTTGTGTTTGCTTTATCTTGCAAACTACTTATCTCATTAATTGTGAAATTCTTGCTCTTTCTAAAAAAAAAGAAGAGGGTTTATGCATTTAACACAATTTGATTTTGTTACTCAAAATAAATGACAACCATTATTATTAAAACAAATTAGATTTAGCTAATTATAATAAGGAATATTTAAATATTCATCATCTTTATCCATGTCATGTAAGAATTCATCCCGCCCTTTTTTCATGCTTATGTTTTCATCCTCTTAGTGTGTGAATTACCTTTCTTACCCTTTTCACTATGATATACATATATTATGTTATATTGTTTTCCTAATTTAATGGGATTGGACTGGATTGTTTTCCTAATTCAATGGGATTTGGTAAATTTAAATATAATTGATTACTTTTA
>BPLS01000145.1:4307211-4338410 GCA_019656275.1 Rhododendron kiyosumense | reverse complement strand
TTAATTAGTTAGTTAAATAATTATTATGTAACAAAATTTAATCGATTTCATGTTAGCTTTTATAATTAACTGTAACCTTCTATAAATTTGTAATGATATATGTATATGTACATATATAGTAAATGTAGCAATGGTTTGTTTCCTGAAAATGAGGAATTATGCTCCATCTCTCTTATCTCCCGAATCTCTCTCTCTCTCTCTCTCTCTCTCTCTCTCTCTCTCTCCATATTTTCCGCCACGACCACTGCCATACTCATCCTTTTCCACTACCCACTCTCCAAATCACAACTACCATTATCACCACCTCTCCCTCTCTCTCCAATCTCCTCTATATAAATACACCCTCATCTTCCTCCGAAAATTTCACACAAAAGCACACCACCACACTCACTGGAAATTCAGAGAAGAAAGGGAGAAAGCTTGAGTTTCACCCATGGTGGTCTAAAGATTGAATGCGAAGTGGGTTCCGGTTCCGCGCATACCCGAACACAAATCCGAGATACAACAACTCTAGCACGACACGGATCATTCCAGAACCATCCTAAAATCAACCGAGATCAGCCCGACGTTCCGTTTCTCCGTCGTCTCCCCCATTTGGCCGGAAATCGTCCGAAACCGTTACCCGCTTTTTCGCCCGGAACCGAGGTAGAATAATCACTTCTCTACTCTCTCCTAAGTATATTAAGTATTTACGAATTGGTTTTAATGTTTCGGAGTAAAAGAAATCGATCCAAATGACGGACGGCCGGAATCAGTTGGTTCTCTGGGTTTTCGGCAATGAACAGTTCAAGAAACGTAATGGGTTTTGAATTATAAGGTTAATATATATTATACTTGCCCCTGCTATTATCCTAGTTTCAGTTTTTGTTCAAACCATGTGTTGACTTATGTTTCTTTTTACCAACACTTGTACGTTTTAAAATTTTAGATTGACAGATGCATGTTATGACTAAATTGTCTTTGTGTAATATTTTTAGTTAATATTTATGCAAGTATACATCAACTGAAATTTATTATAATGATCATGTTATAATCAAATGACAAAATTTACCAATGGAGAATAAAAATAGAAAATAGTACATTATTGTATTTAGAATAACTATAGATATATATATATTTTTTTCATCTTGTTAGTAATCAGTAGGTAGGCTTGTGGTGAATAAAATGATACTACTATGTAAGTGAAAAAGGGAGAGTGGATTTAATTACTAAGTAAAACGTTGAGGGTGATAAATTAGTTAGTGAAATATTATTTTATTTAAAAAGAATATAACGTTATCCTTTAGTCTAATACTTAATTAGAGAAAGTTTATTTACAAACAATAACATACTAAAGTAGTTAAGGCTTTCATCTTAACAAATTAAGGACTTACAAAAAATGTCTTTCTTTAAGTCTGTTATTAATTTTTACTAAGTTAGAGGAAGAGTTCAGTGAGTGGAATTTATAACTTATAAATAATAAAAGTCCACCTAGACTTTTTTTTTTTTGGACTTAAAGTTACTGTAATGAAATTAATTTCACTCAATATCTTAAAAAGCTCTATAAGATACACATTTAATTTTGTTAGCCTCTAAGAATTGTTTTAAAAGATCCGTTTGGTCTACGAAATTACTAACAGCCCTACGAAAGTTGATAACTAGTATGACTAACCTACCTTAGAAATAACTTAAATATTTGAAAGGGCATCGGTCTAGTCTAAATTCCTTATGTGTTTAATTAATTGCACCTATCAATTGTTATATTGTCATCTCATTGAAATGTATTATGTTTGAGTTGTTATTGATTGTATCATGTTCAACGTGCTAGAATGGACTTAGGTTCACGGGGTGGTTACGAGTAGTGAATCATGCAGACGATGATAAGTAATGGAAAAATGGTAAAGTGTTGTAAAGTGTGAGTGTGTGGATTGTGATTTGAGCCATGGTGATGGCAAGGGTAACCAATGGGGCCCTGTGTTGAAATGGGTAACCAATAGGGCCCAGTGTTGAGAAGTTGTTGTGACGTTAATGTATGATACGTCATGGGAAGTTTCTCTTGAGAAAGAGAATGGGTCCCATGAGACGGTTATAGTTAGCGTGGGGTAGGGATGTCCGACCCTAATGTACGATGCGTCATGGGATGACTCGATCCTCCTGTTATGGTCTTAAGTGAGAACATGCTCGGTACATAACTTAGGTGCACTCACCTAGGACCCTGGTACAGGATAAGCAAGAGGAAGGATGGACCCATGCGACGGTTGTAGTTAGTGGATGTGGGAGGAAAGGATCTCGTGGAGAGGATCCTTAGATTACATGTAAGATGATGGATAGTAAAGAAAAGATGATGTGTTATTATTCTGCACCTTCTGTGTATTATAATTTATTATATTGTTGATCTGCTAATTGTAGAGTAAGGGGTTGGTAGGATTGAGATTATTCTACTGGGTGAATTATCACTCACGGATACATTTGTATTCTGGCAAATCGTTTGCTTCGGCATTCAATTTGCCAGAGTGTGCAGGATTCTACTGTGGAGCAGTTGATAAAAGTGGGATTCCTGGGACGGAGTCCGGGCCAACGTTGCTTGGAATTCGTGTCAAAACTAGAGTCGCTCTGGAGTTGCTTTTGTTAAATAAATGTACATAGATTTTCTGTATTATTTTGAAATTGTAATTTTTGTATAAGGATAAATGGGGGCCTAAAAGTTTGTAAAATTCAGCGTATTTTAAGAATAATGCGCCCGAAATTCCTTGAAAAATCGGGGCGTTACAAATGATGAGAAAATGAGAATGATTATGAGAATGCGAAAGATTGGGGAATCATATGTGATGTGACAAAACGATTGAGAAACCAAATATTGATTATTTGTGATTGATGTAGGAATGTTAGTGGCACTGGTATGACGTGTGAGATGATAGATATTGCATATAGGATTGTCTAGAATTCTTTGGCCATAGTGAGCTACTTGTTGATAGCCATATAAACCTTGGGCATATCTATCTATACCCATTCACTCTAGATGTATAAATCAGCATATTTTCTTATAACTTGTGTATAGATTTTTCTACTGGGCTAATGTAACTCAGCCTATCATTTTCAAGTATATCGCAGGTCACTATTATGGAGTGCTTGGAGTGCATACTGATGTTATTGATTAAGGCTATTTTCGGAGAATGGTTAAAAATCTTTGTATAACAAACCACATTGTATTGTTTTTATCTACTTTGGAACTCTGTAACTTATTGAGTTGGTTTGTGGATTTGGGTACTGTATTGTATTTTGGGGTACTGTATGTACTTTTGTGAGGATTTTCATACATCGATCAAATGTATTTAATATTTGTTTTGAAAATCGAAGGCGTAACAATATAAAGGAAGTGATGCAACCCTAAGAGGTACACAATCTTCTCCACTCACAAACCGTAGTAATTTCCTTCCTTGCTTTGCACTTTTTGATTCTCTTGCCGGACGACCATTTCGGAGTTCTATCGGTGTGGTTTTTAGTCGAGCTTCCCTGTGCAGGCTACGCGAAAGTACTAGCGCAAGTCACAGCAGAATAAGAGGCTCAAGAGGTTACCTAACCCAGATCAGTGAACCCCACAAATTACACAGGAGTATTAATATTCAAATTTACGTCCACAACATTATTTACCAAAATCAATAACAAAAATGCCATTAATCAAATACAACATCCAACTATAGAACCATTCGCTCAAGCTATATGAGTAATAGGGAGAGAGCTTGAGGAAGAAAGTACCTGGTTTAGGATGAAAAGCATGATCGGGAGAAAGAGCCACTCACCGACCGCATAGGGACACCATGGCCTCTCTCTCTACCACTCACTCAAACAGACACCTGTTCTCTCCCCCTCTATCTTGTCTTATGATTTATCGAGATTTGTATCAAGAAAATCAACTGATATGGAGTATTCATTTGTTAGCAGTGTTTCAGGGCCAGTCCTGATGTTTGAATTGCTCAAGCTCAACCCCAAGTTTGGTTGTCCACATACTATTAAGTCATAAAAAATAGAATGATGTACAAGTAAAAAAAAAATTATTAACGTTACATTGTGCTTATAACTTAAATTACATTAAAAAATTAAAATCAAAATGTAACTCGAGCTATATTGCTTTATGGTTACCACAATCCAATTCAAAGAAAAAATAATTTCTCCTTGCATTTCTTATAGTAAAATTTTCAGTAAAGTTGTCGTACTTTAGCTTATCTATGCACTCATTTTCAATTAAAATCATTGTCAATCCACTTAATCTCTCGCGTGACCTAGCAATCCGAAGATAAATTTTTATGCGATTTCAACTAACAAAAATTACTCTTTGCCAAAACAATTGTTTTTATAAATTCTTTTTAGCAAAAAGCCTACTATATAAAGTTAAAATTAAGCGAGTACTAATATTTACCCATATAGACTTTTTAACGTCTATACTAGTTTGACCAAAACAAAAATGATATATTGCAACAAAGTTTATTTACCAAATAAATCCTTTAACTTTTAATAGTAGAGGTCACATGAAAAATAAAATGAAAAGAAGTAATAGCAGGAGGCTTAAGCAAATAAAAAAAAAAAAATTCGTTCTATGGAGAGACAAAGAAGAAGGGGGGCTCCCTTGGGCAGATAAAAAATGGAAAAATGAAATTCAATACATTAGGGTGTTTGGTTACTCTACTTTTTGATTTTTGATTTTTGCATTTTGATTATTGATTTTTTAGCCTTTTTAATTTTGGTCATAATGTGTTTTAAAAATGGTAAAGTGTTTGGGAGATATGTGCAGAATGTATTTTGCAACATAATTAGTGTTTAGGACATATATGTAGAAGGTATTTTGCAACATGATTAGTGTTTGGAAGATATATACAAAATACATTCTATAAGTCTTTTTGTTAACTTAAGTAAAAAAAGTGAAAAATGAGAAGTCAAAAAGCTCATCTTCATATACTTCTTACTTCTCTAAACCCAAAAACCAAAAACCAAAAACTCTTTTTCACATAATGAGTTCTAGCATGAAGGAGCCAAACGATCAAAACTAAAAAATGAGAAAAAATGAAAATGTAAAAAGTAGATAATCAAACAGGCCCATTGTGACTCGAACCTGTGCTAGTGCTATGGAAAAACACTGCCAAAGATCTTAACTATGCTTATAGCGCTAAATTAAATATTTATTACATACTTGATGGTTAATTTTTTTGGAGAGTTGTCCTGTGATAGGGATTTATCCAAGCCTGGAGGCTTGTATATAGGGCTTACCAATTACCCCAGGACCAACTTAACGGTGTTAGAGCATCCACAATGAATTAGGAAAAAATAAATTCACCAACCAATGTTTAATATAGACCACCAACAATTTCATTTTTTCTATTGGTACGAATCACTAAAAATACACCACGTTTCTTTTAGCCCCAAGCTCATTCTACACACCCAGAATACATGTGAGTATCTGCATTTTTAAAAGGTTTGTTTTAAGTATAAATGGTGCATAGTATGTTAATATGTGCATTTAAGAGAAATGCTATAATCACAAACACTTGGAGCATCTCCAAGTATGTACATTGTACACCATGTATTTTAGTTTTCGAAATAAGTATAATGAATTCATGTATTCATTGATGCACTGGACAACAATTATCAAAATATATAGTGTATAATACTAGAAAACAAAAAGAAAATATCAATATAGAGAGTTTATTTTTCGAATGAAAAAAATTATCCTCACCCGACCCCTCTCGAATCAAAATCATGCTCCCTCAAGTTTGAATAAAAACTTTATTAATAACGTGGTTGTAAATTTCATAGAGAATCCCCGTTCTGTTAAAATTCTTATTTTTTAAGTATTTATTTTTTATTTTACGGGACATATCATTCTCACAGTACATTTAATTTTAATTCAAATTTGTATGTGCACTGGGCAAGTGTTTGTTTTTGCAAAATTTTTTTCTTAAACTACTACTAAGAGCATCCGCAATGTAATAATCAAAACTTGCCACGCCAGTTTTTGATTATTCATTTAGAAGGTTGCTAAAGTTAGCAATGTGAAGTCTCACATTATTCATTTTGTACCCATAATCAAAATCAATGGGTCCACAGCCAACTCTTCATTCCCTCCAAACTTTTACCCTTCATTTCATCCGAAAAAAAATTCCCGCCGGTTTGTCCCTCCAATTATTTTCCCGTCCCCTCCAATTCTTTCATGCCTACTGTCATTCTTGCCTATTTATTCTTTTTTCTTCCATCAATGGAAAATCACCATTCTCAATCATCTCTAACTATGAAATCAGAATAATATTAACAAAAAAAAAACTATGGAATCAGAATCACAATTGTAATAATAATTTGAATAGTTTTTTTGAAAAAAAAGAGTTTAGGGAAAATTTTAGTTTTTTCAAAAAGAATTTTTTTTTTTTTTGTGTAAAAACAGTTTTTGAAAACAGTTTTTTTTTTAAAAAAAAAAAAATTTTATAAAATTTTCTAAAAAAAATTGTTTTAAAAGTTATTTTTTGAAAACATTGTTGAGAGAGAGAATGTTTTGTGTAATGATGAGTGTATTTGATTGAGAAAATGTGGGGATCATTAGATTTGATTATTGGCAAAAAGTTGTTAATTTTGATTATTCAAAGGCCAAAAGTTGATGAGTTGCTAAGACATTGCTAAGTTTGGTTATTACAATGTGAACACTTTTTTTAGCAAATATTGTTAACTTTAGCAACATTTTAGTTTTGATTATTACATTGCTGATGCTCTAAGTTCTTCCCCACGTTTAAGTTGAACCATTTCCGTTCACTTTGTCTCGGTCTCTTCTTCTTCTTCTTCTTCTTCTTCAATGGGCTGCAGCAGAGACGCCGCCTCCTCATGGTTCTGCACTCGACCTCGTTCAAGTTGAAACCTTTCTTCTTGAAACCAGCCATCTCCTGCTCCATCAGATTCCACCTCATCATCATCCGCGGCGTCCTCTTACAGGCTACAGCCCCCATCGGATTAGGAAATTTGGTCGACGGCTGCCGGATATCGTTCGACATTGGGTCCAAGCGGATTCTCCCATTCCATCTGATGATAAAGGTGTGTATATTCACTCTCCACTGCATAGCTGCACTAGCAGGTACTCCGAACCCTGTGCCCCACGCATCTAACCAGCTCACATGGGTTCATCGGTTCCTCCTAAGCCCGGAAAAAAAACAAACAAACAAACCGAAACATTGATGCATAGAGTTAATTTCATTTATCTTCTATTTTCCTTTCCCTGGACAAATCCAAGGTATCGTAGAACTAAATTATCTACCACATAAAGAATTTCATTTTCGTTTCCTATTTTATTACATATCGCGGTACGCTGCTATGCCAAATGAAAAGTAATCTTCCAGGATGACTAGATTAACTGTTGTGGTCGGTTGGGTTGATTTATGCAATCTTTGGCAATAACATCTTGTAGATTATGAGGGAAGTTAAGATCCATACTCTTCGTCTACTTCGTATTTCCTGCCCAATTTTTTCCCTCCACATTGCACTAGTTTTGTCTAATGTTTAAGTGGAAAAAAATGTTTCATCCCTTTGTACATTCAATTTTGCTTTTCGACATAGATAATGGTTAACTGTGACATTTGCTTTAGCGTATGCTACAGAAAGATTTATGGTTGTCTCGTACAACATATTGGGGGACAGAAATGCTTCAAAACATAAAGATTTATACCGCAATGTTCCTTCACTTTACATGAATTGGGATCGCCGCAAGAGAATTATATGCGAGGAACTCATAGGATGGAAACCAGATATAATCTGTTTGCAAGTAAGTTTTTCATTTTCTCGGTTTTCTAATGTTTGCATGTAAGTGGGGTCTTCTAGTGTTTTCAGTTTTCTCAAACAAATTAAGAAAAGATTGAAGATGCTAAACAAGACTATGAATGGAACCCGTCCTTTTTGTTTTATAAAGAACAAGCCGAATATAATTTTGTGCTTGACACGAACTTCAGTATGAGTTAAAACATATTTTGTTGGCTTTCATTAGGAGGTTGACAGGTACTTTGATCTCTTGAACATTATGCAAAAAGCAGGATATATTGGTTCGTTTAAGGTTAGTTTGCTTTTCTGGGTCCTAGTTTGTGTGTGAGTCTGACTGTAAGTGATTTCAGATTGGATATGTTGCTCTAAATTCATTTGAAAGATTCTAAATCAGCTAAATTCATTTTTAGAGACGCAAAGGAGACTCCATTGATGGTTGTGCAATGCTTTGGAAAGCTGATAAGTAAGATTTGCATAAGGTCTTTTATATTGATAATGCTATACGTATTCAATTACCAAATTTTGGTTAGGTTAATCTAATTAGATATTAATTTTGTTCCATTTTGCTAGGTTTCGGCTATTAGAGTGTGAGAGTATTGAATTTAAGAGATACAATCTCCATGACAGTGTTGCTCAACTCTCTGTTTTTGTGGTACCAATTCATATGCATAAAACAACACTTCAGTTGTGTTTGATAAATGGTTCTTTACGTCGTTGGTTCAACTCTTTGTTTGATAAATGGTTCTTTACATTAAGTAAGTAGTATTAATGATTATGCATTTACTTCTATTAAGAAGCGAAACTTGGATAACAGAGGGGCATATCCTCTTTTATTTGGAATTTGACAATGCCTTTTTTCCTTATTCTATGCCAATATATGTATATTGCAGTCACAATAAATGGCACAAAATAGGATGTTATTACTTATAACTCCAAATTGGCAATCTATCTCTACAATATGCATGGTTGTTATGCTACATTACATCTGCTAATTTACTTCAGGGATCGATTAATTGGGCAGCTCCTTCATGAGAGGGTGTACTGCAAAAAAATATTCGAGTGTAATCATGATTTCTGAAAAATTGCAAGTACTAGTTTTCTGAGAACTTAGATAGACCTTTTCTTCAAGATTCATTTCCATCAAATCAGAACTATTGTCCAATGTCCCCTACAAGCTACAGAGAATGCAGAACATCTAGCAATATAATTTCTAAAGCTGGAAAACGTGTAGATAAATTTCCTGATGAAACCAAACACAAGGAAGCCAGCATAGACAGCTGTCAGCTTCATCTGATTGGACTTTTCTGATTATGTGCCCCCCAGGTTTTCTGAGTATAGTTGAAATTATAAAAGATGCTGGAACCAGCTCTTGGTGCCTAGGGCCTTTGAATAACTGTTTGGACATAAAAAAGGAGATCTAAGGAACATACTCTGACCAATGCTATGGTTTCAGACTCTCAGTCTAGAACAAGGGGTTCTAAATATTGGGAGCTTAATAATACTAAGGTTCAAGCATAAATCACCTGCAGGTTGTTGGCTTTCCTTGTTCTTTTCCTTGGTAGTTGTGCATGAACTCTACAATTATTTGAATGCCTTTGTAATGAAAGACTTGGGCAGGCTGCAGTTTTGCGTTTATGTAGTTGATAGCCTCTGATGTAAGCATCATCTTTGAAGCACTTGATGTTACTCTTTGCACTTGTTGCTGTATAAGATTTCAGCAGTTTGGCTTTTCTGCAATATTCTTATCCATTTATTTGTGGTGCTTTTCCCTTACCCTTTTCCCATATGAAATGATCATATTAACGTCCTCATTTTGAATGATTACTTATCAGTGACTCATAACCTTTATGACTGATTAGTGATGACCTCCCCCAATTCTTTTTGATGGTGTGTTGGGGCCCTCTATTAGATTCCTGATTTGTGTATTGTTTGTTACAGCGAGCCTGCTGAGCGTAATTTAGGTGGACTACTAGCTTAAATCCCTTAGCCATGTGACTCTATCGGACAAGACGTTGGATATCACATATAAACCGAACAAGGTTTGATGAACACTTTGTTGCTCGACTATAGTTTAAATTTTTTTAAAAAGACAGTGATTACGTAGGACTTGCTTAATCTGGTTGAATTGAGAAACGAATTTGTTTGGTGATTATCATGTCATGCATCCATGCATTTAATTGCTCATGAGCATAAGTTATAGTTAAAGAATACTGTTGGAATATTATTAGTAGTCATTAGTCTTGTCCCACATTGGGTAATGTATTCTAGTGTCAAGATATGACATAATATAAATAGACTTTAATTGATATCCTATACACTTTTCCCTCTCTCCGATAACATGGTTATCAGAGCATAACCCTAACCCACCTTAGATTACCGAAACCCTAACACCTGCCACCATCCTGCTGCCGTCTTCCATCGCCAGTGTCACCCAACCACTTAAACCCCTAAATTGACCTTCATCCATAACTTAAAACCCTAAATCAACCTCCATCGATACCTTAAAACCCTAAATTGGACTCCATTGTAACTACTAATGTCAAAACCCCTGCCTATTGATGACCGAAACTCTCAATCAACCCTAAAACCCTTTGAAACCCTTAGAAATCTCAGACGCAGTCATTTTCGGCCCCTAAAACTCTTTGAAATCACATACCCAGTCATTTTCGAACCCTAGAACCTGTTGAAGTACATACCCAGTGATAGTCTGACCTTCAAAAACCATCCCTGACCCTTCGTCTGCCTCCAGTAAACCATCTCCAGGCGCCTAAAAGCATTGCCGACCTTCGGCGAACAATCTTCAGGTGTCGACAAGTATCACCGGGCCTTGTTTTTTGTGAGTTCCAGTTATGTTTGTGGTTTCCTACATTGTGAGTTCCAGTTTCGCAAAACTATTTACCATGTTGTTCGTGTTGAATAGCTATATCATGTGGTGTATTGGTTAATATAATGGGTCTATTATGTTGGGTTTGATTGTTCAGTTGATCGCATGTGTTCCTTGCTGCTTTTGATGGTATTGGTGTTGGGTAACTGTCATTTTTGGTAATTAGTTGGTGTAGACACCTTAATGTCCACAGTTGGTAGTTGTTGCTCCTGCTAGTTGCTTTTATTGGTTCTTATTGGTGGTTGTTAATTCAGTACAATGGATGAGAGTGCAAAGTAAGTCTGGTTCTACTTCTAGTTCCACTATTGTTGGTAGTTCGTCGGGTTCTTCTCGATTTCGTGAAAGGTTTTCCATTACTTCCACACCATTGAATGGCAAAAATTATGTTGTTTGGGCTAAAGCAGTCGAGGTTTATTATCTGGGTGAGACACAATATCATTATTTTATTTGACCGACCCCCCCCGGGGCAATGATTGCTTCCACCTTTCAGGCATGGGTAGTTGAGGATGCCCAGATTTGATCTAAGTTATGGAATAGCATGGAAGAGCATATTGCTAGCACGCTTATCTATGGCCAAACAAGTATGGACACAGGCTCAAGAGATGTATTCTGGTGTTAACAATCTCTGTCGCACATATGATCTTCAACGGTCCTTATTTTCTATCTTCCAGGGTGATTTATCTTTGGAAGCTTATTATGTTAAATTTTGTGGTATCTGCGAGGAGCTCAATATTTATAAGCCGATTTCCTCTAATGTTTCGGTTATGCGGCACCAGCGTGAGCATATGTAGGTTGCTCTGTTTATATATGATGTATCGTCCCCTTATGGTTCTGTAAGTAATCAGCTCTTGGGGTCTCGGGATTTACATTCTGTCAGCAAGGTTTTTAATCGACTTCATTAGTCTTTTGTATCCGTGTCTGCGCCTTCTCCTGATCATTCAGCATTAGTTTCTGCTGTTTCTGGTATTTTTGGTTCTTCATTTGCTGTGGTCATGCGGCCATGATTCTACGTTTAATGGTCACAGTTGTGATTCTGGGTTTAGTGGTCGTGGCTTTAGCTATGACTTTGGTAGTCATGAGTGGTCATGGGGGTCGCACGTCGGGGGAGGTGGTCCTGGTCGCGGCCGTAGTTTCGGATTTTGTACACATTGTGGGGAAACAAATCATATGATGGAGTATTGTTATGATCTGAATGGTTTTCCTCAAGCTCATCAGGTTGCTATCTCTCAAGATGCTAGCAGCGTACTCATTCTTCTGCCGATAATGTGGTGACTATCTCTGCAGAAGAGTACCAACTAGTGCCTTGTGTCAATTCAGTTTCATCTGCGAGTCCTTCCTCCACTTCTACACTTGCTCAGATAGGTCCCTCTATTGTTTGTGTTGCATCTTCTCTTACTTCTACTCCTTGGGTTATTGATTCTGGTGCACCTGATCATATGACTTCTACTATTTTTTCTGGTCGTTAGTTGGTAAACCATCTCGTGTTACGTTAGCAGATGGTTCCACTACTGAGATTACTGATTTGGATTTTGTTTCTGTCACTTCATCTCTTACTTTGGACTCTATGTTACATGTTCCTTGTCTTCCCTTTAATTTTATGTCTGTTAGTAAACTTACGAAGTCCTTAAATTGCTCCGTCATATTTCTTCCTTATGGCTGTGTTTCAAGATATTATTCTTGGTGAAGTGAAACTTACACAGTTCTTGGTGGTCAGATACCCATACATTCTTGTTCCCTAGTAATTGTCTCCACTCATTACCCCCTTGGGTATTCGGGTGCACGTATTACGTTCATGCTCTCGATCCTAACCGAGGTAAACTTGAACCACAATCCATTCGATATGTCTTTCTTGTTCATTTGCGCACTCAGAAAGGGTATAAATGTTACTCACCATCTTTACAATGTCATTTTGTGTGTGCTACTGTCACGTTTAATGAGTCACTGCTGTTCTTTTCGGGTCCACATTATGAGGCAATTCTTAGAATTGTGAACTATCTTAAGTCATGTCGGTTTGCTTTATCAAGCTAGTAGACACTTGCGCGTTGAGGCGTTCACTGATTTTGATTGGGCAGGAGAACCATCTGATAGGAGATCCACTACTGGATATTGTGTTTCCTTGGTAGAAATCTTGTCAATTGGAAGAGTAAGAAGCAGACAATGGTTGCCCGGTCTAGTGCAACAGCGGAGTATAGAGCAATGACACACAACGTGTGAGATTGTATGGTTACAGTCGTTTCTCAAGGAGATAGGATTCAGTGTGCAGATGCCTATGCCTTCGTACTGTGATAACCAAATAGCTATTCACATTGTATCTAATCTTGTATTTCATGAGAGGACTAAGCATATTGAAGTTGATTGTCATATAGTATGTTAGAAGTAACGGGAGGTGTGATAGCTACTCCATTCGTATCTACGGGTGCTCAATTTACTGTCAAGTCATTGTTCAAGCCATGGTTAGAGTTGCTATGTAACAAGCTGGGACTTGTGATATTTATTTTTCAAATTGAGGGGGAGTGTTAGAATATTATTAGCAGTCATTAGTCTTGTCCCACATTGGTTAATGTATTTTAGCGTCAAGATATGACATAATATAAATAACAAGTCTTTGTGTTGGGGTTAATTAACACCCTATACGCTTTTCCCTCTTTCTAATAACAAATACTATCACACATTGCTTGGGTATGATCACTTAATATAATGTTGGGACCTCTCCGCCTAATAGTTTAAGCTTTTGGGTTGGAATTAAAGTTTCTACTTGGTATCAGAGAAAGGCCCAATTCATGCCACTTTTTTATAAAAAAAAATAGAAAGAATCCACACCTTACGATGAGAGACACAGTTTAAATGTTGCACGATGATAAACTCAAAAAGGCTACACGTGATAGTCCTCAAATCATGCCACTTTTTAAAAAACAATTAGAAAGAATCCACACCTTCCGATGAGAGACCCCAATTTAAATGTTGCACGACTATAAACTCAAAAAAAGACTATATATGACAGGCCTCAAACGCGGTTGCACATAGGGGTTGTTAAAGAATACAATCCCACATTGCTTAGGTGTAAATGGGTGATAACTTAATGTAATATTGGGACATCTCTATCTAATAACTTAAACTTTTGGACACGATGTAGAGTTTCTACAGTATTTTCTAGATGAAATTACGTTCTTAGATATATAATGTGGGGGAGATTTTTTAACAGTATATTTTTTTTGTTTGCTAAAGTCTCAAATTCTATGCCAGCTGCATCATCCACCAAGAACTCCATCACTTCATCTAGGGATCTTGAGCTGCAAGAAAAGAACACTCCGGCAGACCTCCAAAATAGCATCACTCAAATCACCTCTTTATCTCTGATGGCCCCCCACACCCAGCTGCTCCTTGACTGCCCATGGAGCTTCCATCGGTATTCAACTTGAGCAAACCAAATGGAAAATTCTTGCTCAAGTGGAAATTCCATTAATTGCTCTAATGTTTCTGTATTTAACTGGAATATGCATATGCAATTTAACAGTCTCCTTCATTTCATTAGCATACTTAAAGATATTGGACCTCAATATCACAACTAGAGTTCTCAAAGGTGTTCCTGTTTGTAATAGTATATGCAGTTAACATGCTGGGCATCTCTTCAACTATGCTTGAAATTGAAACCATTAATGGCCTGGAAAAGCAATCCTGGAGAAATATGCATTCTAAGTGGATATCTATGTTCTGGTTTTTGAGTTTTAATCGAAAAATATTTTGTGGTCGTATTGGAAGAGAGAGTTCATCTGTCCATATGTGTTCTCTGTTGATGTTTGATGAAAGTTGGAAGTAATGTCATGACCCAGTTCATTTGTGCATATCTGTGCCCTTGTTGATGTTTGCTGAAAGTTGAATTAATGTCACCAACCAATTTTAGTATATAAATGTGGTGCAGTTGAATAAAAATGTAATGCAATAACTGGACGGTTTTAACACATAATGCTTCACCCATTCAGGTTTCTTAATCTTCTAGTGGATGTGTTGTTTGTCACTTGATCATGTTAATTCAGTTGCAACCATTGCACCTGGATGATTGGTTACGTATTCAGCTAGTTCCCACATTGTAATTGCATGAAAATGGTTGTACAAAAGTAATATTCCTGTAGGTCATCTGTACAATAACAAATATGTATGTGGTTTCTGTTTAAACATTATCTGTATTGCGGTGTATGCTGTTCAATGCCAGACTACCTGCATCTTACTTCATCTGATGCAGACAGATGTGTAACGCTGAGTCAAGGAGACTTCTATTTGGCAACATTCACGTTCTTTACAACCCAAGCAGGGGGGATGTTAAACTGGGTCAAGTAAGTCCTTAAGCATATGCAAGTTAATTGAACAGGCCATGACCATGTGTCTTGTGCTGTCAACCTTATACAGTACTTTGATATATGTACTGTCAATGTTCTAAAAGTCGCTAGGCGCTAGTCAGGCGGTCGGCCACTTTCGAGCAATTAATCAGATTAATCGGTGCATATTAATTAGTAACCGGCAATTAATTGTTAGTCGGACTTAATTGGATGGGCCCCGCAAATGATTAATTAGCGATTAATTCCTTGTTTTAGAACACCGTGTATTGTCATTTTGTCAGATATTCAAGATCCTCTTTTGTCCGAGCTAACTTTAGTTAGAAAGTAGTTTGATCTCAGTTCATTTGTTTCTATTACGATTACTAGTTCCGAAGAGTTGGGACTGGGAGTCCGACTCGGCCGAGCACGAATTATTCATTCTGTAATGTCTTACAAACAGAATTCATCGATTATTTCCATTTGACCAAAACAAAAAAAAAACAAAACAGAATTCATTGATGTTGCAAGACAACAGAAAGTAAATCGAACCAAATATGCATATGGGATAGGTGCCGCTTACTGATAAACTTGCACTGCTTCTCTATAGGCAGATGTAAGACCCTGATAACATCTCACGATGTAGGACAGATTAGGAACTTCGGCCCTAGTTCCCCTAAGAATGGGTTTGTGCTATTGAAAGTTGCTAGATTATGGTTCATAGGATGGAAAAGGCCCCTTGGGTTTATAGATGCCAAAAATGTGTTTCGCTTGATCTGCATAAGTCATCAGTTGCAGGAATTATATAATTTGCTGTAGAAGGTTTCTGTGAGGCAGCTAGTCTATGATTCTATGATTTTGGCTTAATATGTGAAGGATGGGGGATGAATTATTCATGACTAGGCAAGGTTCGAGACTGAAAAGAGCAATTATTGGAGATTGTCGACAGTAACATGAGAAAAGCACTTTTATTTTTTGCTCATAGAAGAAGAGAAGAGTAAAAGAGGAATCACACCCTTGCACAGTTTCGGCATATTTACACGAACGTTGACACATACAATCTCAAATTTTACTTGTCTAGCTATTGAAGAGGAAGATTACATGTATACTTACTGGGTACTTGGCTTCTCTTCCTCAAACAACTTTTGCTCGAGGAAACTAGAAACCCTGTACATTTACCTATTTAAAAACCCACAAAGGACTCGAGTAACTTGAAGCAGACTATGACCCATCGTCCCATCCAGCCCATGCTTGGGCAATACAAATAGTGAAGTATCAATAAAGCTAAACCTAATGAAATGTAACTGAAATTATACTACAACCAACTAATTTATGACCAAATGAGTAAATATTAGAAGGAACCCTAATTCTTCATGAAGGAATGGCCATATGGCCCATAATCGCCTACACCTAGGTGTCAAGTAAACGACAACCTACTGTTAAAATTCCAAACAAATTACATGAACTCTGTAAATAACATCATTTGTAGGAACTTTTTTGTTTTCAAAACATATGTAGTCAAGAAAACACATGTGTAAACATACATTCATTCTCTTTGAGTGACAAGTTTTGGCTTGCCGTAGCTGCCAACATAGAATAGCTTCACCGCTTTCATTCGTTGCCACTGCCACTTTCTCTAGTCAAACTAAGTTGAACATGCAATAGTATACGTTGTGTTGCTACCCCTAAAATATGATAATACATGTATGTGCTTCTCCGAATGTTTGATAGGGAAGCTCAACTGCACATCATTGCCTTATACTAAAGACAGCTACAAGAACGCAATTACAAAATCTACTTATAGTCTTAATTTTTTAAACATCAATTAAAAAAATTGGCGACTCCATTGTTTACAAAGTAATCAAATTATGGATTTTCTATTCCTGTATGTTTATGGAACTTTTGGTTTGTCAACAAGTTATGGAGTTAAATTCTTCTAGATACAGGAGAGGAAACTTTTCATAGTTAGGCATCGACTCCATTCTGTCAAGTTTTCAAATACATGTGAACAGTTCATCCCCTTTTTTTCCATGTCCTTGTACTCACATTTTATTCTCAGATTCGTACCCTCTCATCAAAGGCACATATCCTGTCAAAGAAATGGGGTAATTTACCTGTTATACTGGCCGGTGATTATAACAGTACTCCTCAGGTATGAATCCTGAAGCTATATGAATATCCAAGTTCTTTCAGCTATGTTAATGTGTGTAATGAGTTGTTAATTGCTTCCTGCTCTTGACAGAGTGCAATATACGAGTTTTTGTCATCATCTCAAGTTTATTGCGATCTTATGATTCAAAAATTTAGCCTCCAGATTATCAACTAATATTATCATTCTAAATCAAATTGGATATTTCATGTGTAGGGTGCTTCGTTAACATTTGGATGTGGTTTTCTTATTTGCAGCTGAATATCATGTTACATGACAGAAAAGAGTTGTCTGGTCAAAGAAGTTGTAATCCTGCTCAAGTTTTTGGAATCGAAAGAAAAACACGAAATCCGCTCCATTTGATGGACAGGTACAAAATTTTTTTCAGTTCTTCTACTCATGTAAACCAGTGAATTCCATAAACATGGGTTAAAAATTGGAATTACAAGGGCACTTTGCTTATGCAAATTGGAAGTTTTCAGTTGGCCCAATGAGGGTCATGTGGGAATGCTAGTAGCTAGTTACATGCTTTGGTTTTTTTTTTTAATTGGAATCGTTGTGGTCCCAATTGAGAAGTTCTGCTAGTTCATGATGTTTCACTTCACCTATGGTTTTCCTCTGTTTGTTCTAGTTTCCCTTTACTGTCTGACTATGAATCACATAACCTGTCTACTCTTACAATATGTTGCTAATTATGGGAGACATAATCTTTGACCAGCTCTTGATTTAGGTTTGAGTCATTCTTGGCTAAAAATATACAATTATCCTCAGGGATCTGTGTGGCTAACACCCGAACTACTACCGAGTACTGAGAAACCAAATAATAAAGTCAATGAGCCATTTGCCACTGTTTAGAACTGCTCCAGTACCAATTTAGGAAATTTTTGAATTTACTTTGCTAAGAATTAATTTTAGTCAAACATGTAACTGAACAATTACAAGTTAGAATAGTCAAGTTGAACTCGCATAGCCTCGTAGAGATAAAGAAAGAGATAAAAGATAAAATTCAACTTGACGTGAGCTCCCCTGATCAGTTGAGTAATAATTGCATCGTTGGCTTGATGTAGCGTGTCAAGTTGACAATTGAAATCCTACATTTAGATAGAAGAACCATTAGTAGGATGTGGACAAGTCTACTATAAGCCTTGAATTGATTTTTCCCGAAAATTGTGTAGTGTAGGCACACAAATATCCGAATCATCCAATAGGGTTAGTTAGGACAACGTGACGCCCTTGTGAGCTACCCTAGATCTGATGATGTTGTCCTACACATAACAATCTTATTTATATAGACGACTCAGATATTAAATAAGTAAACTAAGCAATGTGAGACTACTACTAATACTGTATTCTAACACTCCCTTGCAAGCTAGAGACTCTCCAGCTTGTTACATATCAACCAACGAAACAATTACCTCAACTACTAACAGTAATAACGAAAAACAACCAACTTGTTAACAACAATGGAACAACTTTCAATAGCAACGACCAACGAACGACTTCAACCAACGAAACAATTTCGACGAACGAAACGACTTTGACAACTTCAACGATCAACCAAGTTCAACGAAATAATTTCAACGACCAATGAATCAACGAACGAATTCAACGACCAACGAACGTTTTCAATGACCAATGAATTAACGAATGAATTCAACGACCAACAAAACTAACTTCAACGACCAATAACAACCAACTTCAATTACCAACCAACAACCACCAACTTCAACGAAATAGACAACAAAACAAGATATGTTACCATGCTCACCAAAAGCATGGCCAAAAACCTAACTAGGAAACCCATAATTATGATGACCATGTCCACGATTGAATGAAGAACCAATAGCAACAGAAATAGTGGAAGCAGAATCAGATTTCATTGCAAATACATGATCGTGTAATAGGAGTCAACCAGCTAATACATGCAGACTGTTTCGAACAAAATCCAGTGATGGTGTGATGATTTCGAATGCTCCTTAAGGAATTTCAGAGGTTGTCGGCACCTTGGGGATGGAGATCAGGGATTTTCGAAGTGAAGGAGAGCTGTTTTGGAGATTTTGGAGACTTGGCTACTGCCGGCAGGGGTCACCATGAGTGGGTTATGGCCGACGAGTATAGTTTAGGCACTGACGAGTACAGTTTAGGGACTGGGTAATCGATTTTGAGGGATTTCGGCCACGATTTGGAGTTTTCGAAGGTCAGAAACTTCGATTAGGGCTTTGGTTATGAAGTTCGAACAACAAAGGCTTTAATTATGGCTTCGATTTAGGGTTTCAAAGGTTGGGATTTCTAGATTTATGGGATTTGTGGCTTCGATTTAGGGTTTCGGTGGCTGATAGAGGCTGACAAAAAGGTGGGTGATGCATAAAAGAGATTGCATGAGGGTTTAGGGTTTCGGTGGCTGTTTGTATATCTCAGGTGGATGGTGAACGCGCTCTGATACCATGTTGTTTGGGAGAATAAGAAAAGTGTATAGGGTGTACATAACGCTGACACATAACGATCTTATTTATATAGACGACTCACATATTAAATAAGTAAACTAAGCAATGTGGTGTGGCATGTGGGACTACTACTAATTACTATATTCTAACAACGATCATCCATTCATTCCTTTTTAGGGTCAAGCCCAAGCATTGAGAGTAAATGGGCTAAGGCAAACTAAGGTCCCCGATCTCCATTCAGGTGATTCCCCATTCCCAGTCTCCATTTGGTCGGCACCCAACGTCATTTCCCGTTAAGGCAGTGGCCCATTGCCAATTGTTCTGAACATCTCCAAAACCTAGCTCCAATTAGGTGATCCCCCAGTGCCAATCTTTGTCTGCGCAATAGCCCAAGGATCTCCCATTGCTGATCTCCTATCAAGTTTATTTCCCGGGCTTTTGGTCGAAGTTGTCTAATCCACAACTTGCACTTGGTATCAGAACAAGGCAACCTATATCGAGAGCATGGCCTAGGGACCATTCGGGTTGGTGCATCAGTCATGAATCACCAGAGTGATCTGTGACCTTGCATGAGATCACCAAGGACTTGCAGATTGGTCGAGAGTTGAGGAATCATGGAAGTTTCTTAGCTTGCCCCCTCAGGAGTCGCCTCCTTTGACCAGCCATAGATATGAGAGATTTGCTTTCTAGAAGAAGACCAAGCCTTGTTTCTGGAAGAAGACCAAACCACGACCAAGGCATGTAATACCTCGAAGAGTGTATGATACCTATCCACTGCCCATTGCATTAATGCGAGTACTGAGGGTGAGCGGCCTACATGGCACAACTCATTTATTAAGGATTTATTCCCCACCATATGCAGAAAGCACAT
The DNA here is from genome assembly GCA_019656275.1 of Rhododendron kiyosumense. Lineage (NCBI taxonomy): Eukaryota > Viridiplantae > Streptophyta > Magnoliopsida > Ericales > Ericaceae > Rhododendron > Rhododendron kiyosumense. The sequence goes on along the minus strand of BPLS01000145.1, from coordinate 4,317,988 downwards.
TTACCCCTTGATGAGAGCTATCTCCATCTTCAGGTGTGAGGCTTCTCTCTTGCAGACACTTCTATTAGTCTAATGCTGCTTCATTTCTCTCCTTCTCCATCTCTGGAGGTCTCATGCCATCTCAGGGGCTATTGTGATTCCCGTATGGCCTACGGCCTGCTCTCATTTCCTGTAACCACAACAAATTTGCTGTATATCGATACGCATCCTCACGAACGAAAGGGATGCATAATGAGATATTTACCCATAAAGGCATTCACCCCTCTATTAGTAAGACACAGGAGAGAAAGGAGGCCACATCCCCTTGATCTACACGATATGAGCCTCTGGAACAATTATGAATAAGTGCTGCTAATTTTGTTTTCCTGGGGTGGGTTGGTTGCACGAGGCTGGCTAGTGGCTACACTCATTGCCCAGGCTTAATCCTCGTTGGGCTCATTTATGCCGTAGTTGAAATTGCTGATTCTTAAAGTTATACATTATTTGAAAATATTAATGCTTAACTGCAATCTCTCGAATTATTTTACTAATATTAGATCTATTCTGCTGGTAGAAATGCTACACTAGAGTATGGGTTTTCTATTCCATCTGGTCATCTTGTACATTTTCTCTCTCTTTTTAAGACCTTTGCGGAAGAATAACATTTAGCTTTATCTGCGCTGTTCTCTTCTTTATTGGCGGAGTTACAACTTGTATGCTTGGATGCACTGTATTTCAGATTCTTCAAGAGTGGCTGGACTGATGAAGAAGTAAAGGTTGCAACAGGCAGGGCAAAAAACAAAGTAGTTATGCACCCTTTGACGCTTAATAGCTCCTATGCCACACTGAAGGTATTGAATTTGTGTATGAACGTGGAACTGCTCATTCATTTTTTATGTTATTATGTACTAATATCACTCGGATGTTTCAATCTGTTTTTTCTCAGGGATCGACGAGAACCAGGGGCTTTAAAAGTGAACCTTTAGCTACTTTGGAACTGTTGACTATTTATGGTAATACCCTGCCAAAATATTCTAGTAATACTTTCAAACTACCTCAATTGTGTGGTGACTGTGAAAATATTGTGTTAAAGCCTGTTAAGACATCCAACTCAAAATTAATTGGCAATGAGTGGAGAGGCCGCCCAAGCTCATATACTAGGTTTGGAGTTTAAATTTAAAAGCTCTAACACTCCCCCGCACGTGCGACCCTGACTCACATGTGGTGAGGGAAACAAACGATCCAACACGTACAACAACAATCAACTATCAACGACAAACAAAGGGGAACTAAGTAACTAACCATCAAGGACATAAAGTCTAGTCCAAAAGCCTCCGAAAACCTAGCTTTGATACCATGTTAAAGCATTCAACTCAATACCAATTGGCAATGAGTGGAGAGGCTGCCCAGACTCATATACTAGGTTTGGAGGTTATATTTAACCAATGATACACTTCCAATTGATGTTCTTCAGAAGACAGGTGGCCTTCCATGCCAGGTTAGAATGCTTTTCAATCAGCTTATCCATCACTTTTGCTTCCGGTGTAATTACAAACACACACATTAAGTGTTTCAGGAAGGTTTCTTTTTCCTGGCATAAAACTAGATTTCACCTGAAAATCAAGAAAGAATTCCTGTTTTGAATTTCTTTGTATATATGATGAGCGTATGTAGTAGAAAAAAACTGGAAAGCAATAGTATAAGGTTTTCCTGACATCATTCTGTTTGTGGGGACCTCTTCCTTTTTAGTTTCAGACTAGTATTTTTTAATAGAACAGGTGGCTAAGAGTCTTTTTTTTTTAATATATGTTTCAGCTCCGTCTGATCACGTCAAAGAAAGACTTGAAAACCAAAACGCTTCATGTAGGCTATCGGGACACATTGAGCATTTTTGTTTTATTTTGCAGAATGCAGAACATCTTCTCTTACCTTGTTTAGTTGTCGATATTCATAATTTGTTGAACTTAGCTACAAAGCAAACAACTATTTTCATCAAACGTCTTTCATTTCAGACTTCCAGAACAGTTACAAACTATTGGAGTTTTCCAACATTCTTTTGGGTTTCTTTTGGCTCTGGCGTACAAAGCATTTCGATTATACTCACTGATAACTTGTTGGGATGAATGTTCATGTCCTGCATAACAATGTTGTCATCTATCTGAGGACTAAGCCTATCGAACTGCTTCTAGTTCCGACTGTCAAACATTTAAACCACAATCTGGGCTTAAAGAAACTCTGCAGTCAACCTTATCTAGTCTCATTACACATGCAATAAGTTTTTCGTTTATGGATTATGCCCGATGCCCACTGTCTTGCTATTTGGCACAACCCATTTTTCAACATTGGCATTGACTTTTTCTTCATATTCAGTGTTAGAATATCATAATCATATCTTGATATGATATGATTATGATTATGATATTATATGATTCTCTTGATCTCTTATTATTGTAATTGATATGATTTGATTGTAATTAGATTGATTCTCTTTCCATAGTTAGGCTCCCTCACCTTGTATAAATAGATAGGAATCTCATTGTACAGTTTAATATTGAATTCAATACAATATTTCTTCTCTCTTATTTCACATGGTATCAGAGCTAAGGCTTCATACTTAGCTTTTTCATTACCATCGCTTCAGCCTTACCCTTGCCGTTTTCAACATTCCGCAATCGCCAATCATTCTTTCTCTCGGTCTCCTCAATTTCGAAGACCACGGGATTTTTCAACTATCCCAGCCAACTACACCAAGTCACCGACTGCCACCAGTTTCTAATTTGCCGAGGCCAACCATAATCACAACCTAATCCCTTGTCCCATCTCAGTTCCATTTAAACCCACTTTAAGTCTAAATCCACCAATTCCAAAACCACCATCCGTCTTTTCCGTAAATCCACCGCTATTTCAATATTCAATTCAACCCATCTGACGCCCTTCTTTCACCGACCGGCACCAGCACTGGGTTGCCTTCTCACGCCAACCGTGATCTCAATTTTTTTTTTTGGCTGCATCTGATCTCTGGTGAGCTGTTTTGGTTTGTGTTCGCATTATGGAGCAATTCGCCATAATGCCATATGTTAGTATCATTTTGGAAGGTCTCAAACAGTACCCTCCTACAACTCAGTTTGCCAAAAGTGAATTGCCATATGTGTTTACAGATATTCTCTCAAAGTTAGGTATTTTATCCGAGTCTGGTAAGTATTCTACTGCCTTGTCTGTTGCCACGGGTACATCATCATGGTTCTTCGATTCTACATGTTGTAATCGTATGACCTCTGATTCATCCATTTTTTCCTCCAAATCGCATGCCCCTCACACTCCAGCCATTCAAACCGCTGATGGTTCACACATGCATGCTAGTCACATTGGTGATATCTCTACTTCCACCATATCTCTATCTGATACATATTTGATCCCTAAACTTTCATTGAATTTGATATCTGTTGGTCAATTATGCGACCTTGGGCTTAATGTTATGTTTTCTGCTACTGGCTGTCATGTGCAGGATCCTCGGACAGGAAAAACTCTTGGGATAGGTCGTAAGGTTGGACGCCTGTATGAGCTCATCAATCTTCACATTCCATCTCATTCCATTGCACGTCCCGCTCATTCCGTCAGTCAATCGAAATGTTTTGTTACGTCTAATTCCTCTAATTCTCTTGGTATTTGGCATTCTCGATTGGGTCATGCGTCTTTTGGTCGAATACGTACCCTTGTTTCAAGTGGACATTTAGGACATGTAAAAGATGAACATGTGGATTGTCTTTCTTGTCAACTTGCTAAACAACCAGCATTGCCATTTCCTTCAAGTGACTCTTTGTCCTCTGCTCCCTTTGATTTAGTTCACTCTGATATATGGGGACCTTCATCGAACACTACCATGGGCGGTTCCAAATATTTTGTTATTTTCATAGATGATTATTCTCGTTTTACATGGTTATATCTCATGAAGAATAGATCTGAAGTACAACAGATTTATTATGCTTTTTCCAAAATGGTTCAAACTCAATTTTCACGCCCAATCAAAGTTTTTCGTGCTGATAATGCCATGGAATATAAAGAGACAGAATTTTTAAAATATCTTCGCCAAAATGGAACCTTGCCACATAGGTCATGTTCTGGCACATCTCAACAAAATGGTCGCGCTGAGCGTAAGCATAGACACATTTTGGATACTGTCCGTGCCCTTCTTATAGATGCTTCTTATCCTGAGCGACTTTGGGGGGAGGCTGCTCTCACTGCTGTCTATACCATTAATCGTGTTCCATCCCCTACCATTGGGAATCAATCGCCTTATGAATGATTATATGGTATATTGCCCGCCTATGATCTTCTTAAGGTTTTTGGATGTGCTTGTTTTGTTCTCTTACAACCCCATGAGCGTACAAAATTAGAACCTCGTGCTCGTCTCTGTTGTTTCTTAGGGTATTCGATTGAGCATAAAGGATACAAATGTTGGGATCCCTCTTCTCAACGCCTTCGCATTTCTCGGCATGTCATTTTTTGGGAACACAAAATGTTCTCTTCTATGTCCAAGTTTTACTTACCCCTTGTGTCTACTTCATCGTTCTTCACTGACCCTTCTGTAGATATATTTCTCGATGATGTTGATACATGTTCTTCTGAGCTTTCTTCTACGGTCTATCCTGAGGCGTCGATTCTGTCTGATGATCCTACTCCTGCACCTCCTGGCCCCACTCTTGCACCTTCTAGCTCATCCCTTCTAGAGCCTTCACATTCTGGTTTTGCTCCCAATGAGCCCTTCACATTACCAGCTCTCCTCCTATTGAGCTTCCTGTACCACCTTTATCTGATGACTCACCACTTCGCTGTTCTACTCGGGTAAGGGAAGTACCTGTTCATCTTCGTGATTATCATTGTTTATCTACTATTCTTTCTCAGCATGAACCTCACTCCTACCTTGAGGCAAGTTCTAACCCTCTTTGGCAGCAAGCAATGGCAGAAGAATTACAAGCTTTGGATAAAACACACATTTGGGATATCGTTGACCTTCCTCCTGGCAAGACTCCTATTGGTTCTAAGTGGGTTTACAAGATAAAAACTCACTCTGATGGTTCTATCGAGCGTTTCAAAGCTCGTCTGGTTGCAAAGGGTTTTTCTCAAGAATATGGTATTGGCTATGAGGAAACTTTTGCGCTTGTTGCTCGTCTCACTTCTGTTCAGAGTTTACTTGCGATTGTTGCTGTACGCAAGTGGAATCTAAATCAGATGGACGTCAAGAATGCCTTTCTCAATGGTGATCTTATCGAAGAAGTCTATATGAGGCCTCCTCCTGGGTATAATCATCCCACGAACAAAGTGTGTAAACTTAATCGTGCTCTTTATGGTCTCAAGCAAGTTCCACGTGCTTGGTTTGCCAAATTTAGCACCACTATTCAGAATTTTGGATTCTTTTCTAGCCAGTATGATTCTGCACTTTTTATCCGGAAGTCTGCACGTGGTATTATTTTTCTTCTTCTCTATGTTGATCACATGATTATTACTGGCGATGATAACGTTGGTATTTCTGATCTCAAAGCCTTCCTTAGCAAGCAATTTCAGATGAAGGATCTGGGTACTGTGAGCTATTTCTTAGGTCTTGAGATCTCATCTACATCCGATGGCTACTATCTTACTCAGGCTAAGTATGCCTCTGATCTTCTTAGTCGTGCTGGTATCACTGACAACAAGACTGCATCTACAACACTTGAGCCAACCACTCGACTCACTCCTTTGGATGGCACACCACTCCCTGATGCCATTCTTTATCGCCAATTGGTTGGTAGTCTTGTGTATCTTACTGTCACCGACCTGACATTGCCTATGCTGTTCACATAGTTAGCCAGTTCATGTATGCTCCTCGATCGACTCATTTTCAGGCTGTTCTTCGAATTCTTCGCTATGTCAAAGGCACTCTATTTCATGGCCTCTACTATTCAGCACATTCCTCCCTTGAGTTATGTGCATATTCTGATGCTGATTGGGCTGGTGACCCCACTGATCGTCGCTCTACCACAGGTTACTGCTTCTTTCTTGGTGACTCTCTCATTTCTTGGCGAAGTAAGAAGCAATCTCTTGTTTCTCGTTCTAGTACTGAGGCGAAGTATCGTGCTATTGCTGACACTACTCAAGAGTTGATATGGCTTCGCTGGCTCCTCAGTGATATGGGTGTTATTCATTCCATTGCTACTACACTTTGTTGTGATAATCAGAGTGCTGTTCAGATTGCCCGCAATGATGTATTTCATGATCGCACCAAACATATTGAGGTCGACTGTCACTTTATTCGACAACATGTTGTTCAGGGTAGCGTTCGCCTTCTCTCAGTTTCCTCATCTGATCAGACTGCGGACATCTTCACAAAGGCTCATCCTCCTGGACGTTTTCATGACTTGGTATCCAAACTCAAGCTGGTGGTAGTTTGAGGGGGGATGTTAGAATATCATATCATATAATATCATAATCATCTCTATTATAAAACAGAAGGGTGTGGGGACAAGTTGTTGGAACGGCTTAGATTCATTTGATCCAAGGGCTGTAGTGCTTCTTCCCACGTCCCGGTTAAGTGCTCATGGTTTTCACCTAAATCACACAACTGCCATCCCCTTCCAACAGAGATGCGTAGTGCCGTAGGCACGGGTTAGCACTAGTATCTTGATATGATATGATTATGATTATGATATTATATGATTCTCTTGATCTCTTATTATTGTAATTGATATGATTTGATTGTAATTAGATTGATTCTCTTTCCATAGTTAGGCTCCCTCACCTTGTATAAATAGGAATCTCATTGTACAGTTTAATATTGAATTCAATACAATATTTCTTCTCTCTTATTTCACATTCAGAAATTGGGCAGTGACCACTTGGCCTTGGTTTCTGAGTTTGCCTTCATGCCCACTGAGAAGACGCTGTAAACAACACAGCCAGCAACTACCTCAGCCAAGGCTACTCCGTTCTCTGATGAAGATTACGTTCATGGTTTCCTAGTAAATATTTTTTTGGTTGTTGAGATTACAGAAAAATGTGAGAACAATTTCTAAAGCAAGCTCGGGAAGAATGCCAGATAGACGATTATGTTGACCCGTTCATTAATTTTCTATCTTGTAAAGTAAGCCCATTTATGTCAAGCCTTACATTTTGTAACAGAAGTTTGTGTGGTAATGTGTAGTTGGTAATTAGCGTATGTCGCGGTCACATTCAACCTTCAGTTATTATTTTTTCTTTTTCATTCACTCAGATCTTCCGCTTGATCCATTTTGTTTACATCACGATGTTTGGGTTTGACAAGTGATTTAATCCCGTGAACTTTCTTTTTGTCAACTTATTTCTTCTGTGGTCTAGAAATTTAAAGACAAGATTTATATGTGGATAAGCATATCTTGTGAGTGTTGGAATACCAGTATACTAATATATTGTGTTAGTCCCATATTGCTTTATTACACTGTGTAACAAACTATCTCTTTATATAAATAAATAATTATGTGTGAGGGTTTATTTAACACCCTACACATTTTTCCTCTCTAAACAACATCTCATTCTAGACGTAGTCTATTTTATAGAGCTAATGGTCATTTGCGTATTGAGGCCTTCACTGATTGTGATTGAGCAGGAGGTCCATCTGACAAGATGTCAACCACTGGATATTGTGTTTTTCTTGGTGGCAATTTTGTTAATTGGAAGAGTAAGAAACAGACCGTGGTTGCACGGTCTAGTGCAGAGGCAGAATATAGAGCCATGGCTCACACCACATATGAGATTATGTAGGTGCCATCTTTTCTTAAAGAGATAGGATTCAATGTGCAATTGCCTATGAATTTGTATTGTGATAACCAAGCTGCAATTCACATTGCATCCAAGCCCGTATTTCATGAGCGGACAAAGCATATCGAAGTTGATTGTCATCTGATGCGAGAGAAGTTGACTGATTGTGTTATAGCAACTCCCTTCATGTCTACAAGTGCTCAATTGGCTGACATATTCACCAAGTCATTATTTAAGCCCCAGTTGGAGATGTTATGTGACAAGCTGGGTTTATGTGATATCTATTTCCCAGCTTGAGGAAGAGTGTTGGAATACTAGTATACTAGTATATTGTGTTAGTTCCACATTGCTTTATTACACTGTGTAACGAACTATTTCTTTATATAAATAAATGATTATGCGTGAGGATTTATTTAACACTCTACACACTTTTCCTCTCTAAACAATAGTGAGTACAAAAATTTAGCATGGTGTCTCTAGATTTTCTTTTACAAATATCATCGTGGGTGTATAATGCTCCTGATTAATTATCCCAGGTTAGTCCTGGGGCAAGTAGTAGGTAGGAGTGGGCTTCACTATGTATTTTTTTTTAAATTTTTTTAATGTTGGGTTACCCGTGTCAAAATTGGACTTGCCAAGAAGGGTATTTTATTATTTTGGGACTAATCTGCATACGGTATCACATATGAATGCAATTGGAAGAAAAGAAATTTCAATAATAAGGAATCTTTTCTTTTCACATTTTTGTCTTTATTTTAATACGCAGTTTGGATGGATCCTTTTCCAAACATGGAGGTGAAAAGGATATTAGCCAACTTGAGGGAGGTTAGGAAAATATCTAGTGTTGTATGGAGAAAGACAGTTGCAACACAAGAAAAAGAAAGGATCTGGATTCATCTCAGCAATCCCTTGTTTAGATTTCGAGAAGACTCCTCGCGGGAAGAATTTTTTCCGAGAAGAATCTTTCACCTAAATGTAACTATTTCATTAAAAACACTTTGGGACGGCTAAAATTGCACAGAATGCTCCTTGCAATTTAAAAACAAACCACAGAGAAGCTATTTCCAAAAAGAAAATGGTGATTGCTGAAGAGCTCCAACCTAAGGAGTAGAAGGATGAAAAAATAAACTTCCTTAGGCTATGTTTGGTAACACTGCTACTGTAATGCTCCTAATTTTAGGTACGTTAAAGGGATAATTTATTACAGAAATAAAGTGAGTCATTGCTCATTATTACAACATAGCCCTTGCGTAAGAGCATTTGAAATTACAAAATAGATAACAAAAGGGAACTAGGGTTCCTATTCTACGGCTCCTCTTGTTCCTCCAACCTAGCGACTTCTTCGGCTCCAAATGCCTCCAAGGTGAAGAGTTCGTCCTGTTCGTCCATCAAGTCTGACATATTATACCGGCGTCGCCACCCATATAATATGCCAGGGTCACCAAGAGGGTAAGACCATGAGCTACGAAGGCTCAATAGTAAAATCCTATTTACTAGCATCGATTTCCTCATGATAAGTATATAAGCAGCAATCAAAAGACAATAGCACTAACACTTTCACAATTGCTTTACAACTATCGTTGGTGTCGACTCGTCGTGAACCGTGTCGTTATTACCACTTTTTCAAAAACTCCTTTTTAACTCACCCAACCTCGGTTCCGCCGTTCCGGATTCTCGAGTATCCTCACAATGGTTCCGCCGCACCGGGTTCCCATTGGCACACACAAAACTTGCATTGGCTCCTCTCCACGGATAACCAAGCCATATTACCAATAAGGCTACCACGTCCGGCCTTATTGGCAATACTCACAAAGGGCTACCAAGTCTGGCCACATTGTGGTTTTCACAACCCGTGCAATTGGCTACCAAGTCCGGCCACATTACGGTTTCAAAACACATCTCATCATTGTAACGCCCCCAAAATCAGGGTACGTTAATGAAGCATTTATTACATAATAAAGAGAGTTTATTACATTATAAATACTTCAAAATGGTACAGTTATTCAACAAAAAAGGAAACTACGGTTTCCTAACTACAGCTCCTCTTGCTTCTTCATCCTAGCCAGCTCCTCAGCTCCGGACGCCTCCAAGTGAACGGTTCATCTTGATCATCTACAAGGTCTGACACATTATACCGGCGTCGCCACCAATATAATATGCCAGGGTCACCAAAAAGGTAACACCATGAGCTACAACGCTCAATAGGAAATCCTTACCCAACCAACCTTATAACAGCAATCAACTACAACCACACTAACAATCACACATCCGTATTCGTTAATCACCTAACATTGGTGTCCAAGATTTCCCGATTTCTCCTACGCGACTCATCGTAGACCGTGTCTCCATTTTTCACTTACAAAATCATCTTTTCAAAATCATTTGCATTGGCTCCGTACTGCGGATAACCAAGCCTTTCAAAAACCTTTAGCATTGGCTCCGAACCGCGGATAACCAAGCCATACACACCCAACCTCGGTTCCGCCGTTCCGGGTTCCCGAGTATCCTCACAATGGTTCCGCCGCACCGGGTTCCCATTGGCACACATTGCATTGGCTCCTCTCCACGGATAACCAAGCTATACCTCACCATGGTTCCGCTGCTCCGGGTTCCCATGGGAACGCACAATGGTTCCGCCGCTCCGGGTTCCCATTGGCACACACCCTCACAATGGTTCCGCTGCTTCGGTTTCCCATTGGAACACACACACACCTCACACAATGGGCAAGTCCGGCCACATTGCGGTTTTCAACACATTTCAACCTTTTCAAACACACCCTAGGTGTCATGTTTCTACTTTCTCAATTCTCGTGTCTCGTTTACATGCAAGACTCCGTGGTAGGACATATCACATACGTAAACAACAAATCATTCATCGTAATCCAACAAGATCATCAAACTCTATATTTAACATGCTCAAATCAACGCTTAAAGCATAACGCCACAAGTAATACAAGCAACTCACATAAGCATACTCATAATCAATTTCAAGATCAAAATACAAATACTTGAAATGGAAAGTTTATAAAGA
>BPLS01000145.1:4295787-4307201 GCA_019656275.1 Rhododendron kiyosumense | reverse complement strand
CTTAGGTTGGAGAAAAATGGGGACAAAGGAGAGGACAGTAAGCTGTCCAGAAAAGAAAATCCAGAAATTTTACTGAATTTCGGATGCCAATATCTTCGTCATTTCTTAACCGATTGGGGTGATTTTTGAGCCTAACTTCAAGGTTTCGAAGTGCTCTACAACTTTCCAGAAGGAAGTTGATCCTAAAAACTACTCTAGACAGGAGAAAATGGAGGATTTCCGACGGGACAGTGGCTGCCCAGAAACTGGAAATGGTTTCTAGAGAGAAGGAAGAGCAAATGCTTGAGGTGTGAGTTCAAAGCATGAGAATGGCCTTCTATTTATAGGCAAGAGCTTGGCCCTCTCCTCTCCCTCTCTCTAAGTCTCACCTTGACACTTGGCAAGAGATCATGGAAGATCAATGCAAGAATCCTAGAGTTGCATGCCTATGGTGTCCTTAGATTGGATTCTTGAATCAAATGGATGGTTGAGATTGTAATGGTACATGATCAAAGGGTTGAAAGTTGCAAGGTGTTCAAGGAAGTACATCTAATCAAATCCAACTTTTAAGCACAAATCAAGGAAAAATCCTAGGTTTGCATGGCTATTTTTGTACCAAGATTGATCTTGGATCAATTGAATGGCTAGGATTGATCCTTGGTGGGCAAGAAAGAGATTGGTACAAGATCTAAGGGTTTAAGCCAATGCAAGGTGTATACAAGAGTACAATGGAGTTAGGATTTGGCTTTGGAAGAATAAGATCTCATGGATTTGAAGTACATTGGAAGATTAAGGCCAAGGTACAATCAAATCCCTTCTTTCCTCCTTCCTCTCTCTTTCTCCCTCTCTCCCTCTCTCTCTCTCGGCCCTCTCTCCTCTCTCTCTCTCGGTTCTCTCTCTCTCTCTCTCTCTCTCTCTCTCTCTCTCTAGTAAACACACACACACACACACACACACACACATATATATATATATATATGCATACAAAGTTCAAGAAAACAATAAACAAAAGGAAATTTGTACTAGAGATCAAGGGAGATTTTAAAAGACTAGATTTTCCCATTAAACTAATCAATAAACAATCACCAAGTACTAGATTAATATATATACATATGTACTTATGTATCTAAGAAGATCAAAAACCCCAATAAAGAATAATAAAAGAGTACCTAAGAAATCTTAGGTATTAAAATCCTCCATTAAAATATTGTAAATCATCCCATGGGATTTTTGAAAAAGATTAGTTTACTAAAATCCTTGTACTTTGTTGGAAGACTAAAGCTATTAACCAATGGGTAATAAATCCTCTAACTTCTATTGTCCAATGGACAATAGTGATTTGGCAACTTTTATATTAAAATAGTAGTACCTTTGTCACATGGGAATTAAAAAGAAAGACTAAATTAATTCATCCATGTACTAGGTGAAAGATTTAAACTTTACCCAATGGATAATAACCACCCTAACTTTTATTATCCAATGGATAATAGTTGCTAGGGAGATTAAACAATAAAATAATCCAAAAAGGTACTTTAAAGTAATCAAAAAGTTACTTTTTACTATTCATAGCACTTTAACCAAGTAAACATTTAATATAAACAAATGGGGTTTCTATTATCCAATGGATAATAGTTTCCCTAACATTTATTGTCCAATGGACAAAGAATAAAACCAAAAATATTTAAAAGAAAAAGAATAATCAAATCTTAGTCTAGGGTTCAAAAAGTTCAAAGGGTTCACGAGGGGCAAAACGGTCATTTTGCGGTTAGAGAAAAGTAACTAGGTAACTTCCTAACTTAGTTTCTCCAACCGGATAGTCAAAAGCTAGTTAGTCTAGCTAAGCGGACTAAAGCGTCAAGAAATAATTTTTCAAGGGGCAAAAATGTAATTATGACAAACTACAAGGAAATTAAAATAAAATTCAAATATTTAACGAAATTTTTAACGACCGAAAATCAGGATCGTTACATTTCTAGAGAGAAGGAAGAGCTATTGCTTGAGGTGTGAGTTCAAAGCATGAGAATGGCCTTCTATTTATAGGCAAGAGCTTGGCCCTCTCCTCTCTCTCTCTCTCTAAGTCTCACCTTGACACTTGGCAAGAGATCATGGAAGATCAATGCAAGAATCCTAGGGTTGCATGGCTATGGTGTCCTTAGATTGGATTCTTGAATCAAATGGAGGGTTGAGATGAGAATGGTACATGATCAAAGGGTCAAGAAGTTACAAGGTGTTCAAAGAAGTACATCAAATCAAATCCACAAATCAAGGGAAAATCCTAGGTTTGCATGGCTATTTTTGTACCAAGATTGATCTTGGATCAATTGAATGGCTAGGATTGATCCTTGGTGGGCAAGAAAGATATTGGTACAAGATCCAAGGGTCTAAAATTTGCAAGATGTACAAAGGAGTACAATAGAGGTTAATGGAGGAAGTTTCCTTAGTTAGGAAGGAAGATACACCAAGGATTTGGAAGGACAAGGGAAATCAAGCAAGGTACAAGCAAGTCTACTTCTTCCCTCCTTCCTCTCTCTTTCTCCCTCTCTCCCTCTCTCTCTCTCTCTCGGCCCTCTCTCTCCTCTCCCTCTCTCTCCAGCCTCTCTCCTCTCTTTCTCTCTCTCTCTCTCTCTAGTACATATATATATATGCATGTGTAAGAAACAATAAACAAATGGTACTTTTGTACCAAGAGATCAAAGGAGATTTTAAAAGAATAGATTTTCCCATTAAAACAAATCAATGGGCACATGGGTTCATAGCCAATTAAAACAACCAAGTACTAGAGTAATATATACATAAGTACTTATGTATCTTAAGAAGATCAAAATCCCAATAAAATAATGCCAAGGGTACTTTAGGAAATCTTAGTACTATTACTTTTATATTAAAATAATGGATACTTAACACATGGGTTAAAAGAAAATATTAAATTAATCAACCCATGTACTAGGTTGAAAGATGAACCTTTACCCAATGGATAATAACCACCCTAACTTTTATTATCCAATGGATAATAGTTGCTAGGGAGATTAAACATTAAAATAATCCAAAAAGGTACTTTAAAGTAATCAAAAAGTTACTTTTTACTATTCATAGTATTTTAATCAATTAGACATTTAATATAAACAATTGGGGTTCTATTATCCAATGGATAATAGTTTCCCTAACATTTATTGTCCAATGGACAAAGATATAACCAAAATAAATTAAATGAAAAAGAATATTCAATTCTTAGTCTAGGGTTCAAAAGGTTCAAAAGGCTCACGAGGGCAAAACGGTCAATTTGCGGTTAAGGAAAAGTAACTAGATAGCTTCCTAACTTAGTTTCTCCAATCGGATGGTCAAAAGCTAGTTAGTCTAGCTAAGCGGACTAAAGCGTCAAGAAATAATTTTTCAAGGGGCAAAAATGTAATTATGACAAACTACAAGGAAATTAAGGAAATTCAAATAAAATTCAAATATTTAACGAAATTTTTAACGACCGAAAATCAGGGTCGTTACAATCATGATCCACACCCTAGGTGTCATGTTACTAACTTTCTCGATTTTCGTGTCTCGTTCTCATGCAAGACTTCGCAGTGTAAGACTTTTCATACAAACATGCATTCAATCAAGCCTTGAAATAGTACAACAAGATCATCCAACTCTATGCTACATAGCATGCTTGACTTTTCATAAGCGAATATAAACCATGCATTCAAAAGATAACCTTATCTATGATCAAAGTAACTTCATAAAGTAAGTAGATGTTTAAAATAGTAAAGATTTAAACACTTTAGACAAGTTAGTAAGATTGAACTACCGTTCTTCTAGGCGGTGGTCGGCTACGGTGATCGGTCGTCGATTTTGAAATTGGCGACGTAACGGCCTCCGGTTTGCTTCGAAAGAGAAAGGTTTCTCTCGAAACTTCTTTTCGACTAACCTTACTCTACTTTATGGATCGAAGGGTGGTCGAGTGGCGGCTTAGTGGCGGCCTTGGATGAGTTTCTTGAAGAACTCAAGAACAACTCAAGAATCAAGAAGAACAAAGAAAGAACAAGGAATTCTAGAGAGAAGGAAGAGCAAATGAGAAGGTGTGAGTTGAATGCTTGCTATTTATAGGCAAAACCTTGGCCCTCTCCTCTCTCTCAAGGCCGGCCCCCCTCTCTCTCTCTCTACTTCAAATTTTGACACATGTCATGCAATCTTGAAAGATCAAAGGCAAATCCCTAGGCTTGCATGGCTAGTTTGGTACTAAGGATTTGATCTTGGGAGATTTGGTGGGTGAAAGAATAAATTGTACAAGATTTGGGTTTTAAACAAATCCTAGAAGTACATTGGAGGTTAGATATTGGCTAGGAAAAGTACATGGCCAAGGATATGAGGATGTAAGAAGATCATGGTGGTACAACCAACCCTCCTTCCTTCTTCCTTCCTCTCTCTCTCTCTCTCCCTCTCCCCCTCTCTCTCTCGGCTCACCCTCTCTCTCTCTCCTCTTTCGGCATCTCTCTCTCTCTCTCTCTCTCTCTCTCTCTCTCTCTCTCTCAAGTACACACACATATATATACAAGCAAACAAATAAAATATAAGTACTTTGAGTACTAAAGATCAAAAGGACTAAGATTTGTCCAATAAACAATTGAATTAGCACATGTGGTACTAAGGCATTATTTTAGTCTTCCATGAACTAAAATAATATAACCATGGGTACCTTGTACCTTAAGTAGTTCAAAACTCCAACATAAAATAAGTAAAAGGGTACTTTAGGAATCTTAGGGTTTAAAGGCTACTCAGTACTTATTTAATAAAATAACATGTACTTTGGCACATGGAGATAAGAAAAGGATTAAATTAATCATCCCATGTACTTTGGTGAAAGACTAACCTTTTACCCAATGGATAATAACCACCCTAACTTTTATTATCCAATGGATAATAGTTGCTAGGAAGATTATATACTAAAATAATCAAAAAGGTGTCCTTTAAAGTGTTTAAAAAGTTATTTTTTTATAAAGACTAGTACTTTAACCAAGTATACATTTAATATAAATAATTGGGGTTCTATTATCCAATGGATAATAGTTTCCCTAACATTTATCGTCCAATGGACAAGGAATAAAATCAAAAATAATTAAAAGAAAATGAATAATCAATTCTTAGTCTAGGGTTAAAAAGGTTCACATGGTTCAATGAGGGGCAAAATGGTCCAATTGCGGTAACCAGGTGACTTCCTAGTTTAGTTCCTCCAACCGGATGGTTGAAAGCTAACTAGGTTTGCTAAATCGAACTAAAGTGTAAGAAATGAAATTTCAAGGGGCTAAAATGTAATCATGACAAATTTTAGGAATTAAAAGAAATTAAAATAAAATTCAAATATTTAACGAAATTTTTACTGACAAAAAATCAGGGCTGTTACGGCCACTTTTTTGTTTCTTGTTTTCTATTTACTGAAATCAATTTCTACTTTTTCTAAATAAAAGTGAAAGCGGAAAACTTGCTTGTGTCAACTTGTTTTTAAGAAAATTAATTTCTGAAACCAGTTTTTACTTTTTCTAAAAACGGTCTCTTGTAATTTCTCCACTAGTTCCCAAACGATAAAAGAGAGAGAAAAAGTTATCCTAGCCTTTGCAATCACATTAGAAATAAATTCTATACTCTGCCATATCAAACCAGTACAGTCGAAAGCTTAAGACAAGGAATCGACGGAAGCCACTCAACGGCGATCTACAATCGACTCGATTTCGTACGACGACTAACAAACATAAATCCTAGCTCGGACACCTTGTCCTAAAAGACTTGACCAAGCACATTTTGAAGCGGAACAAAATAACAATGGGTACCAGTGGCATTGAATAAAATTCTTGTAGGAATGCAAAACTGGAATCCCATTAGATTAGATGGGGATTTCCAATTTAAGTGAAGAAGACGACGTGCATAGCTGTCTAGCGGGTTTGCTTTCTCTGAAGATTGAGATCGAGAGAGCCTTCGAATTTTGATGGCCGCTTGAAAGATCCCCTGGGTTAAGTGGAGTTCGCGGGAGGTTTTGGGTCTTTTAATTGGCAGTCGATTTTTGTTTTTGAAAACAAGTGAAAGTTGAGTTTCGGCACTTCTTCTATTTTCTAAAATTTTGAAAACTATTTCAATTTTTAAAAATGAAATTGGGCAACCAAACATACTTTCAGTTCAAAATTTTGAAAATTCTGAAAATGAAAATAGAAAACAGGAAATAAAATGGCTACCAAACATATCCTTAAGGTGTGATATCATTTTACTTTTTCTATCATAGGTTTGTACTTTTCTTTGTCACTTTATGAATTGTGCATCTTGAATCATACAGGATATTGTCAATGTCGTGGGATTGATTGAATAGAGAAAAAGAAATTAATTTAATATGATCAAGTTTAACGAGTCAACCTTATATTTGAGTAAATAAAAATATATAGCCGAACTCATGTCGTGTCCTTGTCTTTATTCCAACCCATATTTTGTGGTACTCAGTATGATGCCGAAGCCGGGGGTTCCATAGATCAACCAAAGAAACTCGTGTTTTCATGTAATCCATCTTTTTGTGTGATCAATAAGACCAATATAAATTCTATTTAGTAATGGGATCTGATTTCTACGCTTCAAGAGAAGCCAGAGGCGCACCAAATTTGTCTCCTCCTGCCATTCAAAATAATATGCTACATTTGCAGCCCAAAATCAAGTCAAGAATCATTTTGCAATCAATTGTGTGGGACCCACTTAGAAGTCCCACACAAACGATCCAAACCATTCAAAAATTATAAAATAATTTTTGATTTATCTTGAAAAAATTTAGCACAATTAGATTTTTTAAAGTAATTTATCTAATTTGTTCCATTTTCTATTTAGAATTCAAGACCCTAAACTCTAAAATAATCTTGTTTGGATCAGACCGTTTATTTTTTGTTTATAATTTTCAAGATCCATCAAAAAATTATTTTATAATTTTTGAATGGTTCGGATTATTTGTGCAAAACTTCTAAGTGGGTCCCACACAATCATTTGCAAAATGGTTCTTGACTTAGTTTTGGGCCGCAAATGCAGCAGATTATTTTCAATGGCAGAAGAAGACAAATTTAGCGTGCCTCGGGCTTTTCTTGGAGCACGGAAATCAGAAACCTTAGTAATTTGTAGGTGAACTAGAGTAATAGGTGTTTAAATATGAATTACATGGATTTGTGAGCTTAATTGGGTTGTGGGCTGAGTGTTGGATTATTTTTGGGCTGGTGATCAATTATTTTTGAGCGGCGTGTTCAAGCTTATTATGACTGAGTGTTAAAAAAATGGCTAAACCAAAATTATTACATGTATTCTAAGAATTTTTTTTGCTAAAGGGTGTTCAATTGACCACTCATGGGTCCCTGTGGAGCCGCCAATGGAACTAAATCCGACATTGACAATGGTTAGTTTTTATTTTTTTATAGGAAAATTTATAGAAATGGTCTTTCTAATTTAACTCGAGCCTCATTTTTGTCCTTCAAGTATTAATTGCAACCTTTTTGATCTTCAAGTTTGGTTTTCGTTCCAAATTGGTCCAATTGATAACGTCAGTCAGCCAAGCTGAATGAAAAAAATCAGAATGATGGCAAACGTTATTAATTGGACCAATGTGGTACGAACTACAACATCCAAACTGCTATCAATCTGATTTTTTCAGTCCAGTTTGGACGACAAAAATTATCAATTGGACCAATTTGATACGAAAACTAAACTTGAAAGTCAAAAGAGTTGCAATTAATACTTGGAGAACGAAAATGAGACTCATGTAAAACTAGAAGGACTATTTATATAAATTTCTCTTTTTTATAAGGTGACAATTGCAATGGTTTGTTTCTGTTTGAATAATTTTGACTAACTAGAAAATGCAGATATTATATAAGAAAACAGTATAATAAAAAACGGACACTAGCGGTTTAGAAATACAAAAAACAACAAACGAAAGCAACAAAACAAAAAACAAAAAGAAAACAAAAAACCCGCATGGAACCGTGACGCCGGAGCCGGACCCGTCGAACACACTTATGAAGAGGGGTTAGAGAGCCCGCAATTGAGAGGCCAAGTATGAATATAGAGCAAACCCTCCTGGATGACCCGCCACACCAACTCGAACTCGTCTCGTCATAGATTGAAGGTAGAAGCCTCTGCGGACGCCATTTTTGTCGTCGGTACATTGATTCCAAGGAAAACCAGATCTAGAACTCTAGATCTGGCTCCTGAGTCCAAAAATGATGGGGAGAGTGGGAGATCTCGTCTTATAAAGAAGAGAGTCTCAACCACCTCACAATCATGGTAGGAGATGAGAGACAAGAGAGAGACCGAAGAAAAGAGAGATTGAAGGAGAGGGGGACTGAGATGTGGAGATATAGGAAGATAAGGAAAAGGGGGAATAGAGAAGAGGGGAAGGAAGGCAGCGAAAATGGGGAGGAGGGAAAACCCTTCTCCGGGAACTCCCTCTTTAGAACTCTCCTGACTCCTAACTTTTTTTTTGTTTGAATAATTACATGTTGGAAAAATGACGGTCAATGACGTATTTTGATAATTATTACCCGTTAAGGACATTTTCATTATTTACAAATGTTCTTAGCTTGTCCTTGGCAGGTATTAATTATCAAAACACGTCCTAGGCCGTCATTTTCCCTTACATGTTTTGATTTTCATAAAAATAGATTATCAGAGTTTTAAAATCTGGAGTAGTATTTTATCGCATGACAATATTATTCGTTGACATGAATTACGACGTCTAATCAATGTAATTTTGTCGCTTGAATGATTTACACAATGAATGAGTTAGGCCCCGTTCTAGTTTACCTTCCTTTTAAAAAAAAAAATTTCAATTTTCTAATTCAAATATAATGAAAATAAAAAATAATTTTTTCATTTTTTTTGCACTGTATAAAAGATCTCAAGTACAGTTTCACTTTCTTTTTAAATCTTCTTTTTCAAAAAGAAGGTAATTTTAAACTCAAATATAATGAAAATGAAAAATAATTTTTAATTTTTTTTTGCACCGTTTAAAAAATCTCAATGAGATTTATCAAACAAGATTCATATTGGTAGAAAAATTATTTGCGTAAATACATGATTTTTGAGCTTGAAATTATCTTCATTTTCTAAAAGTTTCTTTTTAAAGAAATTGGAACAAAACCTCAATGAGATCTATCAAATAAAATTCATATTGATAAAAAAAATTACTTACGTAAATATATAATTTTTAAGTTTAAAATTCCCTTCTTTTTTAAAAAATAATTTTTCTCCAAACCGGAACGCCCCCAATCATCAAACGGAAATGGCTTATTTGCAAGGACACCCCTTCAACTATCACCGTTTGTCAACTTCACCCCCTCAACTATAAAACTCAACAACTTCACCCCCTCAACTATTAAAACTCAACAACTTCACCCCCTGTGTCAAATTCCGTCCAGTTTTGATAAGAAATGTTAAGTTTAAAGGTTAAAATGGATGGAAAAACAAAATGGTGGCCAAAAATGCCCTTGCCCATGGGCGGGAAAAGTGGGAAAACTATTTTGGGTATTTATAACCCCTCTCTCTCTCTCTGTTTTACAGATCACCAAAAAAACCCAAATCATACTATTTCTCTCTCTGGGTCTCTCACCTCTCTTCATGTATCTGATCTCTCATATCTCTCTCACCCACCAAAGCAGGTCTGTCTCTACTCTCTCTCTCTCTCTCTAATCTCTACTGATCTCATCTTTCTCTCTCACCCATCGTCTCTCTACTGCTCTCTCTCTCTCTAATCTCTACTAATCTCATCTTTCTCTCTCACCCATCGTCTCTCTCTCTAAAAGCAGGTCTGTCTCTACTCTCTCTCTCTCTCTCTCACCCATCGTTTTGTTTTGAAATTACTCATGTTTCTTTGGAGCATATACTATATATCTGTTGAAATTTCAAAAGTCAGATATTGAAATTTGTGTTGAAATTTCTCGTCTGTCATATATATATATATATATATATATATACATATATATCTCCCCCCCACTCTTCTGCCCTCCCCATCTAACTCTAGATTTCAAACCAAACTCTCGAACCACAAACCCAAAAAACCCACTGATTTGAAAACCCACTCAAACCCAGATTGACCATGAGCAGCTCTAGTAGCTACACCACCAACCTATCTCAGTACGATGGAGATGAAAGATGCAGATGTGGTCAGAGGGTTGCGATGCAAACGTCACTAACTGTGAAAAATCCAAGAAGAAGGTTCCTTGGGTGTAGGAAGTACACGGTAATTTGTCGAATTTTGGAGTACGCCAAATAATGTAACTGTTAGTACATTAAGTTTATGTTTATGTATAACTGTTAGTACATTATGTAACTGTAAATGTTGATAATGCAATATGTTTATGTTTTAATTTCAAAAAGAAAATGGATGCAATTACTTTGTCTGGATAGATCCTGAAACGTGCCCTAGAGGATTGGAATATGCCAAGATCATGCAAGCGAAAAAGGAAGAACTTGAGAAACAAGTTGAAGAGTTCAAAATGATAATTGAAAGGTTGGAAAGAGGAAGACAAATGGTGGAGGAAGAAAATGATGCACTGGTTGTCAAATTGGCAGACTTGACTGAAAGGAATGTCAACCTTACAACAACTATCGAAGCCTTAAATGCACAGATTGGAGCAAGGAAGACTCGAGAGATAGGACCAAGTTATTTTAGGAACATCATAGTAGTGGTAGTCATTGTGTGTGTGATTTGTGTGCTTATGTTAAGTGTTAACCATAATACCCCTAAGAAAAAATATTTGTATTTGCCTTGACTATGAATGAAAAGCATGCCTATGTTCCACTATGGTATTTCATGGCTTTTTAATGCAGATGTTCATATATGATTCCATTGGCTATTAAAAACTTGTTTTTGAATTGTGATTTGCTACTATGTGATAATGTAACACATAATCTCAAAAGCATGGTTATAAACCACACCGACTTTGATAACGCACCTTTGATGATATTGAAATGGACTAAGTTCAAACCACCAGGAGAAGGAAAGAAATACAAGAAGGAAGCATGGAAGTTAATCTCTTGACTCCTCCATGCCAAGAATTGTCCAAAAGCTCTTAGGCCAGCATACAGAAGATGACATACATTCAACTACCAAGTTCCACTACATTTGGGAAAAGAAAGCTTTCAGATTAAGGGCAACAAAGAAAACTTAACCAGAGCAGCATGAGGTAGCTCACTCTCATAGGTTGTGCCTCCCCTTTTCGTTACTTATTACACATACAAAACTAACATAAGTACTAGACGCATTGCAATAAAACATAACCAAAGCAGAATGGAGCTGCAATCAGTACCTGCAATCAGCAAAACAGCAATCCATTCCTGGTATAACTAAGCAGAACAAAGGTAGAACGACAGCCGGTCCATAACGTAGCAGTCCAGTCCATCACTACCAGCAGAACAGCAGCATAACAGGG
>BPLS01000145.1:4262793-4285947 GCA_019656275.1 Rhododendron kiyosumense | reverse complement strand
GCTATTTTTTCTTGTGGTTTACAATTGGACGCATGGATTTGGTTGTATGTCATTGTGGGGTGCTGGTTTATCAACGAAGGTGGTGGTAACTCTGGTTCGGATTTGGACTAGGGCCTCTCCACAGGGTTGGACCTCCACAAGGAACACCCACTGTGCCTAACCGGTCGGAGTTAGCCGGGAAGGCACTCCGATGGTTAAGTAGCTGAAGGTGGAAGAAGTAAGGAAGCTCTTGGGTCAGCATGAGCAGGGTACCTCTTAGGGTTTTTTTGCTTTATCCTTCTATAGAACCTCCAAACTTGCCCTCCAAGCATACATGTGTTCAGCACACGAGATAACTGCTTCTGTTGACATCACATATGACGTAGGCTTAGAAGACGGTTATGCTCACGTGTGTGAACCACATTCCATAAATTAAACGGGTCGGACCCAGATTGGCGCTATTTTTTCTTGTGGTTTACAATTGGACGCATGGATTTGGTTGTATGTCATTGTGGGGTGCTGGTTTATCAACAAAGGTGGTGGTAACTCTGGTTCGGATTTGGACTAGGGCCTCTCCACAGGGTTGGACCTCCACAAGGAACACCCACTGTGCCTAACCGGTCGGAGTTAGCCGGGAAGGCACTCCGATGGTTAAGTAGCTGAAGGTGGAAGAAGTAAGGAAGCTCTTGGGTCAGCGTGAGCAGGGTACCTCTTAGGGTTTTTTTGCTTTATCCTTCTATAGAACCTCCAAACTTGCCCTCCAAGCATACATGTGTTCGGCACGCGAGATAACTGCTTCTGTTGACATCACATATGACGTAGGCTTAGAAGACGGTTATGCTCACGTGTGTGAACCACATTCCATAAATTAAACGGGTCGGACCCAGATTGGCTTTACCCATGGAATACGGTTTGGGTAAGCAACCCTGGTTACTTTTGAATAGGATTCAAGCCCTTCAACCCATAGATAAGGGACTTGGTACGATAACCTCAGCAAGGACCTACGGTTCGGCTGGGCTCAGTTGCTCCATGTTCTATAGCCTATCGTTCCCCGAGCCACTTGGGTGTGCCTGGTTTGTGTGGTGGCCTCGGTAACCTGGCCAAATGGTTTGAACCGATGTCCTGTGAAGGGTTGGACCGCAACTTTGTAAAAGCTAATGATCCCGCTATATTATTCGGTTTATGGCTCGGTGACAAGGCCTCTGTGCCTGCTTCGGTAATTATCAACAGCACGGAGTGTGTCTGTTCTGGTGTTCCCGAAGCCGTCTAAGAGAAATAGTTACGCCAGGTGGGGCCCATAAGGATTGTGCGGCAAGCGTAATCATTAGGATCAGATCTGGCCATGTGCTCCGTAACCGCTTTGCCCCTCTTGTCACATATGATGTCACCCAAGGCGGTTACCCGGGCGTATCTTCCACGCGCAAGCTTGGAGGTCAAGTAAACCTAGGTCTATAAACACGAAGGGATACTCACCTGGAGAGGTATGCCATTCTTCCCTAACCCTAGATCTACATTCTTCCTTAGAGATTTAACTTGATCGTCGGAGGGTCACTGGGCTATTGAAGCCCTAGTGACTTGTTGCAGGTCCAGCAACAGAAGCCGCGGAGGAAGGAACCTAGCTCGAACCACGGTCAAGGCCCCAACAAATCGAACCTTTTCAATTGGCGACTCTGCTGGGGACCTAACCATCCTCTTAGCGTTCATTTCCTTCCATCCACAGAACTCCGTTCATTGTTCCTAATCCAGATATGGTGGAGGTTGAAGAAACGCACCGTAGTGATACCACCCTCGGGCTTGGTCCCCTTAGGGACCATAACTTGGGCTCCGGTGGAACCAACGCCCTGGGGAAAGCTCACATGTTCATCGGAGTTGGAATCGGGACCTCAACACCAGACGGGGGCCCGTCCTCTGAACTCCACACCTACATTTGCCACCTGGAACGAAAGATCGACGACCTTACGACGGTCGTAGAGCAGGACAAGCACGTTCTTGGACGAACTAGCCAAGATCAAACATCTATTGCAGATCTCCCCATCCCACTCCTTCGGGAGCTGTGGTGGATGAAAAAGCCATCACAGCCCCCCTCGCAGTCATGGAGGCCACCTAGCAGAGTTCTAGCCTCGTACCTTGGCCAAAGACCGTCTCGAGCCACCAGAAAACGACGCCCGTACCGAAAAGGGAGTGTGGCGTAGGGAGCGAACCCAATCCCCTTGCCCCAAAAAATTTCAAGGGAAGCCATCTCCCTTCGAGAGGCTCGGTCCGGGCAGCGTCTCCGCCTTTTCTACCCATGCTGTTAGAATAGGG
Source organism: Rhododendron kiyosumense (assembly GCA_019656275.1). NCBI lineage: Eukaryota > Viridiplantae > Streptophyta > Magnoliopsida > Ericales > Ericaceae > Rhododendron > Rhododendron kiyosumense. The sequence continues at coordinate 4,283,664 of BPLS01000145.1, read as the reverse complement.
AAGGGGCACCGCGAGCCCATCCCCAGTTTTACCAAGGTTGCAAAAGACGAAGGCCTCATAGAGTTCCAAACCAAGGGATATCGCGAGCGCTTGACAAACTGACAAGTAAGGAGCCTAATCATTTCACACACCAAAAGTGGGTGCAACAAAAGCCCGATAACCGAGCGCCTCGAGCACCATCCTCGAGATAGCTATAAGAAGGATCAGCACGACCACTCACCCCAGAAGTCGGCAAGCGTTGTCCCAAAGAGAAAAGAGCATGAAAGGTTGGATCAGCTTGTCCTGAAGAAGCGTACAGCGACCGAGCGTCCAGATGGTCCCAACCATTCGATCCGACCTCATTGCGACGCCAGACTCGAAAGACTCACGACCTCTCCTTTCACAAGAGAAATCGACTCGGTCACCCTCCTAAAGGGATTTACCCAACCCAAATTTGCCAAGTACGACGGCAAGACCGAGGCGTACACTCATCTGGTACAATACAAACTTGTCATGTCTCTGTTCCTCCGAAACAAATATTTGGACGATGCCTTCTTATGCAAAGTTTTCCTTGCCAGCCTTGGGATCCTAGGCCACGCATGGTTTAACTAGCTCCCCGCCCTGTCAATCTCCTCGTTTGACTCCCTCTGCAATGCCTTCATGGCCTGGTTCGTCACGAGCAACAAGCACGAGAAGGAAATCGATTCCCTCCTTGCCCTCCGTAAGCGAAACAACGAAACGCTCCGCCAGTACGCTGGTCGCTACTAGGAGTTGTTTAATGAAATAGAAGGCTGTGACGGTGTCATCTCGGCCCGAGGATTCAAGCTCGGTTTCACTTCCCAGGACGAGCAGGTCTATACGACCTCGCCCGCCACAAGTCCAACTCCATGAAAGACCTCATGACTCGCATCGAAGGCTGGTACCAGCTCATTGAATCCAAAGCTGAGAGGGGCATCGGGAAGCCCACGAGCTCAAAGAGAGCGTCTGCCTCAGAGGCCTCTCCAGCTTCCGTACCTGTTTCAACCCCTAAAAAATAGGTCAACAACATCAAGCAGTCCCCGAGGAAGAGACCAAAGCCAAACGACTTCAACGCTGAGAAAACCATCTTTACCATTCCTATCTTCCGGATTATCGACCAAGTGAAGGATCGGCCTTTCTTCTCTTTCCCGAACCAAAAACTCGGCACTGAGAATTGGAAAATCAAGAACCCTATCGTCCGATGCAGTTACCACAACGAGCAAGGTCACTTTACCACTGCCTGCAAGCCCTTTAAGGCCTATTTGGTGAAGCTTGTCGCAAGAGGCCATCTCGGTAACCTCATTGACCATGAGAAGACCAGGGCTTGGGCACAGCATGCCGAAAACCATATCGAAGAAGTTCAAATGATCCATGTTATCCATGGCCCTCTAAATTCCGAAGCCGCTCGTATCATCTGTGCGGAGCTGAATGACGCTTCTTCTTCCAAACAAGTCATGTTGGTCGGTCCCGAGCCAAAGCACGCCAAAACTAACGATGGCAAGTGGACCATCACCTTTACCGAGAAAGACCTAGACTGTGTCCAGCTTCTACATAATGACGCCCTCGTGGTCACGCTACGCAACAGAACCTTCAACGTCCGACGCGTCCTCATGGACCAAGGCAGCTCGGCCGAGGTCATGTACTATTCTCTGTTCAAGGATTTGAAGCTCTCAGACGCCGACCTCCGAAGTTCCCCATATCAGGTTCAACGGGGCCCCGGTATGGCCCCTCGACATGATCACTCTTCCCGTCCGTGCTGGATCAGTGGTCTTTGACATGGAGTTTGTGGTGGTCAATGTTCCTAGCCCTTACAATGCAATTGTCAGGCGCGCCTGGCTCCATAAGCTGAAGGCTATCGCCTCCACTTATCACCAGGTGGTCCGCTTCATTGGTGCTAATGGACGCCAGGAGGACTTGCATGGAGATCAAACCGCGGCCAAAAGATGTTATGTCAATGCGGTCCGAAGTAGTAAGAAGACTTCCTGGGTCAACCTCATTGAGGTTCCCGAGGCTTCAGTTTTGGAAGACGTCGACAGACCGGTCGGCAAGAAAGCAATAAAAGACCTTGTCACTATCCTCATCATCGAAGACAATTCCTATTTTTTCCTTGTCGGTTCCTCACTTAGTGACACCAAACGGAACGAGATGGTTGACTTCCTCAACAAAAACATAGAAGTATTCGCCTGGACCCCGTATGAGATTCCTGGGGTCGATCCCTCATTTATCTGCCACGCCAAAAAAATCACCCAAATTTCTTGAACACTCAGAACAGGCACAAATTCCACCCGAAACAGCAGCTAGATTGAAATTTAAACATTACTTGCACCCTGGAAAGAAACAGACACCAAAAACTCCCAAAAAATATTCCAAAGGAATGTTTCACACAACTTTCAAAACATGGTTTCTTTGTTAGACCTATTATCTTTGCTTTCACGGAACTTTCTTGGCCCAGCTTTCACGCAACTTTCTTCAACTAGCTTCGCAGGAATAAATCAAAAATCCCAAAGGAATGTTTCTTGGTGTAGAAACACCAATATGATTTTTCAATCGTTTTTTACTTCATTTTTGGGTTTCTTATTTCCCCGATGATGAATCAGGTCGAAAACAATCTTGAAAGTGAAATGGCTTGAGCTTGGAGTATGTGGAACCCATCCTTAGCCCTAAAACCCTTGAAATCGAACATTGACCTCAGGTCTGACCATCGCGCGTCCTATTGGGTCTCTCGCGCGATGCTTTATCTGCCAGGTGGTGGTCAACGTCAAGGATTTGACAGTTAAACACTCGCGCGATGGAGTCGCTCTTTCGCGCGATGGTCAACACTTGTCATTTTCACCTTCTTCCAGCTGGATTGTGTGATGATTAGGGGGTTATGGGCCTGTGTAACCCCGTTTCGTCGACTGAACAGCGTCCTGCAGGGATGCCTTTGCACCACCTCTCCCCCATTCTCCCATCACCTTTTGCACCCTACTTCTCCACCAAGCAACTATAACCAGCATTGTTGGCTGGTTGTATTGCCTTGTTTAGCCACCAACCAAGCCTTCTCTCCTTCATATAAATACCCCCCATGGTTCATCTTCCAAAGGGTTACAAAATTTTCAAGCAAAAAGACTACACAACTCCCTAAACCTTGGTACTTCATCAATCCAAGCCACTTTCATACACTCATTTTACAAGCACTACTACTCCCTTCAAGCTCTTTTAAAAAACGACTCAAGCAAATGTATAACTTTATTGCCTTCTTACTGTTTTGACCCCTAAGGGGGGCTGACAGGGCCAAGGTCGGTAATCAATACCAGTCCTGGTCTTAAAGCCAGCAGAGTTACAAGTACCGTGAATCAGCCCTGCCGCGCACGAGGGACCCCCTTCATCGCACGACTATTCCAGTCAGCACGTGATGGTCCTCGTGGGGACGAGATGTTGGTTATTTTCTGTTTTATAGTATTTTAAATCACTGTGAAGCATATTTAAAACTAGACCCACTGTCTTGCATGCTAAGCTTTGTAGTTTAGCTTAGATTGCTTATTTGTTTGATTTGGAATGCCCCTGGGTTGCTTTTGAACTTGTCTCAAAACCCCAGGCATGCAAAAGCAATTCCTGGAAGTCCAGTCAGATCATTGCGCGATGATGTGTCGATTCCCAGAGACCGCATGTGCATGGGCAACTTGGACCTCGACCTTCGTTTTTAACACCCTCACTGTTTAAGGGTTGTGTTATATTCTGATCACCTTGTCTGTAATAATTATTTGACGGTATGGGTTCATTGCGCGATGGATTACTTGCATGCGTGAACATTCATGCATGCAAGCTGGCCATTGTTTGCATCAAATTCATACCAAGTGCACTGTTTTGACATCCAATTACAGTTTTTGAATTTTATTTCATTTATCTTTCAAATATTTCATGACATCCATGCTAATTATACATTACATCTTGCAAATGTGTTACAGTTTTAATCCCCGATTAACTGTTCCCCCGCCCTAATTGGCTAAAAATTGATTAATCAAACAGAATCACAGACAAAAATTTTCGCAAACACCTAAGTAGTGACCGATCTCCGGATTGGGCGAGAGGGGTGCCTTAAAACCTTTCTCCTCTCGTAACCTGGCTCCCGAACCCAGATATGGTTATGACATACTGGTTCCTTCACTTTTTCAAATCAACCAGCGCGACAAGTGCTTCAAAATACGGTTCCTTGGGTGTCGGACCTTCAAAACCCAAATGGCAACTCTGTATTTTTGCGAGCGCTTGACGTCCACCTTAAAGCGCTCCATCAAACCGGCACTTTCTTTAGGAAGGGAACGGAATCCCTTTCCCAAGAAAAGGGCATGCTGCCCACAGTGGTGACTCTGCTGGGGATTGAATCAATATTGGTCTATACATAAAATTTAATATGCTTGAGAACAATCCCATAAAAGCCTGTCAAAATAGTGAGCTTCACGCTACTAAAGAAAGGATTGGTGATTTAACAGGACCTCGTGTCCAGCCATCCTGACTGGGGCTTTTCCGATTGTTCTCTTGTGTAGTTTTATCCAAGTATTGATCAATAGAAAAAAGCCAAATTTGAAAAGGCATTTGCGAATTTGCAATTCTGTTCCATTAATCAAACATTTTTAGCATCCTCATTTGCATCGATGTGGGATAAGCCTCGTTGGATCGTTCTGGCAATCCGGCACGGTTTACTAGAGCCCGGGGACCCCGAACGACTAACAGCCTTCGACGATGATGAGTCATGCTACCATTTGACTGTTGCTCTGCGGTTACGCGGGTAGTGGGAGTTATATCTTGGCTCTAGTCCGAGGAACCTGTTACGAACCAAAACCGGCCTTTGCATATACAAAGCATTAGAACACTCCAAACTAGGACAGGTACCTGCAGGGTAAGATCTATTTGCATCTAACCCTATATACTGTCTATGTGTTATTGCTTTCCCTATCGCATGCACTGTACATACATACCATTTTGCGTAGGAGCATGTTTAGGGCGGCTTCTAGGATCTCTCTATTTCGAGTCTGTCTTACGCTTATTAGGACGTTGCTTTTGCCCGATGAAGAGTCGTGCATCTTGATCGTGTGCATTATCATTTTTCAAAGTCCTTGGATCATTTTTCAAAGTCCCTGGATCAGTGACACTTTGGGAAATCAAGACTTTCTAAGTCCTTGTCTAAACCAGATCAAAGTTTCAAACAGAAAATTAGGAACAACGGAGAGAATGCCGTGATACTTACACCGCCCAAGTTAAGTGCTAATCACTTACATCGCTCAGGCTCTGGCACAGTGCTGCTTACGCCACCCCCGGTTCCAGTATCACGTCATCTACACCGAGTTGTCCAACCTCCAAAGTTGAAACTTCGAGAATGGAGTAGTCAAAGGCTTAGACTATTTTGATATCCCTTAGTATTAGTCGATTCAAACAAGGAATACACCCTAGAAAAGATTTCTGAGGATGTTGGCAGTGTCCGAACATCATGAGACAGACTCGTTCATAGTTGTAAAGTCTAGGCGACACTGACGAGGTTGACTGTGCTTTCGCTTTAATCTTTTATTTAGGTTAAAGTTACTGTAGGGCCCCTATTGAACCTTGTTCTTACTTTACTGCAAGCAAAGTTCTGAACCATTGCACTGCCAAGGAAAGTATCGAGGCAGAAAGCCAAGCCCGCTTGGAAACGTCTGCACCAGAATCCAGTTCAAAGGCTCGTCAGGTTACGATCCCAATTAGTCACTACGGAAGACTCTCCGCATTCTCTGTTGGCCACTCTTCAATCAGGATCATCATCAGTCATCTAGGAAATCAAACCTCTGACATCACCGACTTCTTCGTCTTCGTCAAGTTCATCCAAGGCCACAGTCATGGCAGATCAACCGCAACCGCTCACTGTAGAAGCTATGTTCATGAACCTCCAAAATAGCATCGCCACCATGCAACAAAGGGCTGCTCAGACCGACGCTAGTGTTACTAGGCTCAATGACCTTATCAACACTCGTCTTCCGCTGGCTGCAAAAGCGGGGGGCGAGGTCGATGAGGATGACCATGCGGAGCTTGTCCTTGTTGAGGATCCAAATCATGCAGGACGACTCATAGTTCAGCCCAACCCGATGGAGGCTTGCCCGACAGCAGCGAACTTGAACTTTACTACTGCGAGACATGTTCAAGACCCCGATATGACTGCTGTCATGGCTAAGATTGCCAAGCGGGAGGAATCTGTTTCCAAGTCCGAAAAGATCAGTGCTGGAGGGATCGACCTGGATCGCCTCTGTTTGTATCCCAATGCCAAACTCCCCGACAAGTTCAAGATGCCTGATCTTGCCAAGTTTGATGGAAATGGTGACCCTAAGACTCATCTTTATGGTTACCATGCCGCCATGAAGCTCTTGGCTATTGAACCTGAGGCCATGTCGCAGCTATTTCCTCAGACTCTCTCTAGGCTTGCTTTTCACTGGTTCTTGTCACTCGACATCGCCAAGAGGAGGACTTGGGAAGACATCGGTGCTGCGTTTATTTCGCAATATAGCTACAATTCCCAGCTCAGGATGACAACCCGGGAGCTTGAATCCACTACAATGGAAACTAAGGAGTCTTTTGCAGATTTCGTCAAAAGGTGGAGGGTAAAGGCCGCTCAAATGACCGATTGCCCAAGCAAGAGAGATCAGCTCCGTATCATCTCCCGCAATCTCCAGCCAGATTATGCTAGGCATTTGGTCCTTGTTCAAGCTTCTTCAAACTTTGACACCTTCTTTGAGTCAGGTCTGGCCATTGAAGATGCTTTGCAAAGCGAAATTCTGTCGAAAGGGGAATCTTCTAACCACCCGAAATCAAAGCCTCGGGCGTACTTAGGAAACACTAATGCACTATTCGGGGGTGGGACTTACTCCAACGCTGCGACCAGTGGCACTAACGCCTTTTCCTCCAATACTACCAACCACATTGCCGACGTCAATCAGGTGCAGGCATCGCAGAATAGCCGGCCTCACGATCAGCCTCGTAGCTTCTCCGCATTTGAAGCTCCGTTGTCATCCGTCATGGAAAAATTGATCCAGTCAGGGCATCTAAAGCCCCTTGATCCAACTCCTCTACCTAAAAATCCTTCACCCAACTTCAAGGCCAATCTTTATTGCGCCTACCACCAAGGGGCTGGTCATCTCATGGACTCCTGCTTCCGTCTCCGCCATGCAATCTAGGATCTCATAGATGAAAGAGCTCTTCATGCTCTGCCTCCACCACCTCAAAAGCCAAACATTCTTTCCAATTCCATGCCAAAGCACAATGCAGCTCCACGTATCAACCAAATATCCCTCAGCTCCACTGATATCAACCCCAACTCCACTATATTTAATCCCACAGACCATATAACCTCAACAGATCAACCCAGGCCAGTCGTGCCCATACCTTCTCAACTCGAAGCCAAGATCTTCCATATCCATCCTTAGGAAGGACAGTCGTCCAATTCCACTACACCCTTCGCGCGCCTGCAGAATGGAGCGTTTGGGCTCAACGCTTTTATCAGCGATCTCTTCCATCAGTCCATTCCCTCTGTGCAGCTAAGCTTCTCATCTCCACTGGATAGCCTGTATTTCAATGTGACCGATCCGAACCCCTCTCCAAGTCTGGTAAGCCGCTTCAGATATGCTATCCTTCCTCTACCAGAGCAGTAGTTTGACATGCAAGCAGTGGGTTGGACAATAGCCGATAATGATGATTATGCTACCCCCATAATTAACGAATGGACAGAGCTGGAATTGGACGGTTTCCCCCAGAACCCTGAATATGTCCCTTTTAACCACGCTTGGTATGATGCCTGGATGGCCAATTATGAGGCTGCCATGCTTGACCCTTTGGATGGATTCTCTCTGGACATGCTATTTCAACAGCTTGAGCCTGTTCTGCCCGTGGAGGAGTACTATTGGGATCCCGAGCCTGCTTGGCAGTTTCCGTCAGGATTTGACCCTAACCCTCTCCAAGGTTACGCTCTGCCCAATCATGAGATTCAATTTCTAGAGGATGGTCTCGTTCAGGAGGAAACTCGTGTCTTGGGGGAATGCTTCTTCCCTTCTACTCTTGATAGGTTGGTTGACTCGGTGACTGACATCGAGTACGATCCCACCTTTTACATCATCAACGAGGGACTCCCACGCCCTAAGTGCCTTTTATCCAACTGAGGAGGATTGCAGCATCATGGTTACGGACCTTATGCCACCTGCTAATCTTTGGGACGTTGATGACGTGGTCAATATCCAAGTTGGATCTAAGGTTTGGACTGTCAATCGCTCTTTTGCCAATGTAGGGCTTTGGGATGTCCCTTTTGTTACTAATCGAGGGCCTGTTGGGGAGGCCGCGTCTGTTAAGGATCTGGACTTCTGGGAATCACTGCTATTGAAAGATTTAGCTAAAGATCTGGGCTTAGACACGGAAGTGCCCAAAGTTGCACCGGTCTCTGACAAAGGAAAGCATATTCTTCTTGAGTACTCAAGAAGAATACCTGTTTGACCATACAAATTATTGAAGAATTATCGCCAAATTATTGACAAAGGAAAGCGTACTCAAGAAGAATACCTGTAGAGGACTGCTACAGGTTGGTATGGACAATGGGTCAGTTAAATTGTGGGAGTGTGTGCTGAGATTTTCTTATTTTGTAATGCTCTATGCATCCTAGATAGCCAGATACTCTTGAATTGTTACTTTTGATTGGTCCTCCATTCCTATCCTTAGTATCTTAGTAGAGATTTGGTTAGGTTATGTTACGAGAGGTCAATAATTATGTTTCTCTAAGAAAATACCAAATTAGTTTGTTGATATTTATTAGGAGACGAATAAAGGTAAGATTGGTGAGGGTTCCAATGTTTCATCGTTTCATCTGGAAAAAAAAAAACTTTGACGAGCCTGATCCAAGTGGATATAGAGTGGGAGGAGTTGATTGTTGACATTGTGAGTTTTTCTAATCGTAGTCATCGCAATTCGATTTTGAAAACTCAACAGTAGATGGATATGTTTTGTCAAGGTTATGACCGCTTGATTGGTAATGACTATGCACTAGATTGTGGCTATAGCGGGATGTGAGTGCTTGGGTTGGTTTCAGTATATTAAAGGGGATTATCATAGTTTGTTTGGTGATTAGACAGTAAAGTTATGGAGTCCACTGATTGCGATTTGTAAGTTTAATGCATTATGGTATTAATATCGTGAAATTGTGGGAAGGTAGGAAAGAGAAAGTTGCATTGGTAAACTTATGATATTAGAGTTGTGATTGTGCCGTTGAAATGAATATGGAGTATTACCAACTTGGATCATAATTTATTTTGGGGTTCTTATGTTAACTGTTGCTAAGGTTAAACTCTTTCTTCTGGGTCCTTATGGATGAATTAGACACGTGATTTTGTATGGAAAAAAAAATGAACGCAAAATCCTATGAAGTTGAATTTTGGGTTAGTGCATGGAGTTAGCATTCAGGTTGAGAGGTGAATTTAAGGATTTTCAGGTAATGATGTGTATTTGTGTTGACATGAAAAATGGGACTAGGAGCTATTAGTTTGAAAATTGGTTTTGAAGACACGATTGAGTTTGGGAAATTCATAAGATTGTAGATCTATATATGATGACTCATGACATTTTGTATAAGATTCTGCTTAGCTAACCATTGGTACCCGTCTTAAACTTTGGTTGAGGTGACAAGGTTAGATTGCAATTATTGAAGAATTATGGTCTTTCAGTTTTTTTTCCCGGACGTGTGGAATAGACAATGATATTTGTGAGGCATGTTGTTACCTAAGATTAGTTTGGGATTTGAGGATTTGTTGGACTCTCGCGGAGACTTATTTGAAAATGATCCAACGAAATTGTTTGGAGGGTGTGGCCGTGAGACGTGTAATTGATTAGTAAACCAATCAATAACAAAAAGTGATCTGTTAGGTCACGTGATCTTTAAGGTTTGAGGAGTTCATTAGTAGACTTTGGGTTTTTGTGAGTGAGTGGATTGTAGTAGTTAATTGTTGGAGATCAATCGTTAGAATTTGTCTTACTTGGTTTGAGCTGGAATTATTTTGATTCTGTCCATGACTACCAATTCCAACCTTGATTGACTACTTGGTGGATTATCTCAATTGTTAGTGTTTAGTTAGTTCCTTTTAGTCGAAGTTGAAACATAATATCAGAGAGGTTTTTGTGGAAATATTTCTGTCAATACATCGCTATGGAAGGTAGTAAGATGTCGTGAAGACTTATATGTACTTTTGGAACTTAAATGTTATCGTGCTAGATGCGGAGGAGATAGTTAAATTTCATAGCAAGAAATGTTAGAGTTGGACATCAAAGTATCACTTTACTAAGGGAAACAAAAGAGAACACGATGAATTTTCAAACGTTTGATTCGGTTGTTGATGGAGCTTTATTGCTATACCTTCAGGGATTATAATGATTGTATGAAATTTTAGTGTGGAATAGGTGACTGTCTAATTTATGCACTAGTTTATATAACACTTTTAAGAGAGAGTAACAGATAGTCATTGGTTGGTGGACCTTGAAGCGTATGTCGTAGTGGAGTATGGTAAATGTCATGTTTTGTTTATGGTGATGTAGTTTGTTCGGATTTTTGAGAATTGCAGTTGGTTAAGTGATTTGGTACGGTTTGATAGGTGGTTAGTTATATATTTAATTTCATAGAAAAATGGGCAACTCATTCAAGTTATGGAGTTTTGATTTTTGTTAGAGGGCTTGATATTATTAGTTATGGTGTGGGTAATTTTATTGAGGGAAAAATTCAAAAAAACCCCTAAACTTTGAACTCAATGTCAAATAGGCACCTGAACTTAAATAAATTTCAATTGAACACCTGAACTTTCACTCCGTTATTCAATTTACCCCCTTCCATCTCAATCCGTGACTTTCCTAACGGCAACTGCTGAGCTAGATACTAACAGATAAAACAAAACGTTAAAGAGAGAAATTGGAGGAAAATAACAGTGATCTGGCACCTTTTTAAGGCCTCGTTCGAGTAAATAAGTTTACTGGCTTATTTTGTCTTTATTCAAAAAAATTTTGTGTTTTTTATTGTTCTCTTTACAATTCAAAAAGAATTTTTTTAAAAATTCCCCATAGATTCTCCATACTTCCAATATTTCTCTCTCTATCTCTCTCCACAGTCATGCTACTTGCACATACACTTTTATGGGTCCCACCTCGGGTCCCACCAATATGATCCGAACCGATCATTATTTTTAAAATAATTTTTTAAGAGGTCCTTAAAAAAATCAACTTGATAGGATATCGATAAGGGCTTTTTCAGAAATCATAAGGTGAAACAATCTGATTCACATTGTGATTTCTGAAAAAGCCCTTACCGATATCCTGTCGAGTTGATTTTTTACAAAAACTCTTAAAATATTATTTTAAAAATAATGAGCGGTTCGGATCATATTCGTGGGACCCAAGGTGGGCCTCATAAAAATGTATGTGCAAGCTATGTGTACAAATGTATGTGTCCTTAGCATTTTTGCTCCACTTATTACCCCTACTATTTTTCAAAAAAAAAATCCAAACATAGCAAGTTTTTCATCATTTTTGCTCCACTTATTACCCCTACTGTTTTTCAAAAAAATAATTCAAACACAAATCCAAACATAGCAAGTTTTTCATCAATTTTTTTGAGAATTATTGCATCATCATAACTAGAGGATTCTAAAAAGTAACAAATTACGATCGAAACATAATTTTTTGAATAAAGACAAAAATAAGCCAATTTTTTCATTTTTATCAAAAAAATGGATTTCGATCATAATTTTTTACTTTTTAGATTCCTCTCGTTATGATGATGCAATAATTCCCAAAAAGTTGATGAAAAATCAACAAATGCCAAAAAGAAATTGAATAAGGTAGCCGAACGGGGCCCTAAAAAGGTGCCAAATCATTGTTGTTTCCCTCCAATTTCTCCCTCTAACGTTTTGTTCTGTCTGTTAATGTCCAGCTCAGTGGTTGCCGTTAGGAGAGTCATGGATTGAGACGACATGGGGTAAATTGAATAACGAAGTGAAAATTCAGGTGTTCAATTGAGGTTTATTTAAGTTCAGGTACCTATTTGACATTGGGTTCAAAGTTTAGGGTTTTTTTTGAATTTTTCCCTTTTATTGATGCCAAGTTGTGATCTACTTGCTAGAAACTACGTTTGATGCATTTAGATGCAAAACTATGGAATACAACGAGGAAGTAAGTGGTCTAAGTTATAATTATTGAATGGGCCAGTACAGTTTGGGAGTATACTAAAAGTTGACAAGTTCTATCTTATGGAGTTTTTGGAGATTCGGAAATTCTTATGATGATTTCAAATTTTGGTTCGGATTCCTCGTGATGAGAATTGTATTTTGGCTTGATGACTAACTACTAAAAAAGAAAGGATTATTAGCATTCGCATTGAAAGATTTATAGTTGTATACTTTTAACTTTCAAAGTATTTTAATCGGCATTAACATTCAAAATATTGGTTCCATGCACTACAAATTTTAAGGTTTTTATTTGACTTAAACGTTGATCCAAGAAAAATTTTCACTGGAAATTTTCAATTGTAAGTAGGGTTATGTTAAAGTACGTTTTGGAAACATTTGAGGATGATACTAGTAAAAATGTGTTGAGAATGTAATCTACGAATTTTTTCAAATCAATTCAGAGGTCAAAACTTTTAACTGAGATAAGGAATTGATGCCCTAACTATTTTATTTGAAGTAGTAATTTTGACTTCTTTTCACGATGCTACACTATTCACAGTAATTAAATTTTTACAACAACAAAAAAAAAAAGAAGCTTTTGTTTGATATAGAATTCTATTTGGAGTAACTGGGTGGCCCTGTGAATATTTTTTTTTAAATGATGGTAAACTAGTGACTATCAATTTGAGGTTCTTTTACAATTCCAGTGTCTTAATTTGATTGACGAGGTTGGTTGATTAATTTCTTCAATAGATTTGGGCTAGTTCAATTTCTGGTCATAATACAAGAGAGACTTTTTCAAATAGTCATTGGTGGAATTTGGAGTTTGTAACTAGAGATATTGTATTTCTTAAGGTGTCCCCATGGAAAGATGTTATTCGGTTTGGCAAAAAAAGAAAAGTTGAGTCCTCACTATATTGGGCCATTTGAGGTTTTGGAAAGGGTTGGTGAGGTGGCCTTTTGTTTGGCCTTGCCGCCTAGGTTGGCTAAAGTTCATAATGTTTTTCATATGTTGACGTTATGGAAGTATGTGCATAGTCTGTCCAATGTGATTGATAAAAAGCCACTTCATGTTCAAAATGATTAGACCTATGATGAGCAACCCATTGAGATACTTGATACAAAGGGAAAGGTACTTCGTAGGAAAAAAAAAATTCATTTGGTTGAGGTGTTGTGGTGCGCACACGATTTATAAAGCTACCTTGGAGCGTAAAGAGGATATCATGTTTGTATGGATGAGGTTAGTATGCAATTTCGAGGACGAAATTTATTTTAAGGAGGGAAGGATGTTACGGCCTAGCATTTTCGTTTATTTAATTAGTTATATTGCCGTTATTAATCGGTGTTATGTTTGGGTCCTAATTAAGTATTTTGCGAGTGCTATGAATATTGATGTCACGATTGTAATATTTGGGGTATAAGATTGATTTTGGATAAAATAGTGGTACCGGATAGTAATTTTATAAATTATATTACGTTCTATACAAATCTAATTAACTAATTAGCTATAATATAGGGAGTAGTGGGTAGTTTTACAAAGTTAGGAGATATTTTCACGGTGTAAGGTTTTATTTGGGCAGAGCATTTGAGAAAAGAAGTTAAGAGAACTTTGGGTGAGAGAAAGAGAGAGAGAGCAGAAGCAGCCGGAGGTTGTGATGAGTTACCGGTGTGACAGTTGAACTCCTTTTCCCAATCTTGCTCTCGGCTTTGTTATGGTACGTAATCTTGTCTTAATGTTTCCATTACTTTCCATTACCGTTTGTAGGAGAGAAGCAGTTTGTTGGGTTGCACAATCTCTTTGTGGTATTAAAATTAATTGGTTTGATATGGATGGAATGAGTTGGTGGGTGAGTGTGTCGTGTGTGCGGCAACGGGTTATATTATATTGGACGTTGTGTGCGGTGGTGATCACTGTTGTCGTGGTATGGGAATTGCTAGTGTTTGGAGTACTTCTGTGGAATGATTTTAATAATTGATGGTGGCAGTAGACTTGGATAGTTTTGGTTTTGTACAAGTTTCACTAGAAGGTATTTTCTTTTAATGCTATTAGACAGTGGTGTGTGCTTGTGGTTGGAGCCATGGAGTTTGGTTTTAGTGGTGGTGATTACAGAGGGTCTTAGTTAGGATTAGGCTAAGTTTTGTCTTGATAGGAAGTGGCATTCTATATCTACAAAGTGTATGTTTGCATAGTTAGTCATTTCGTGTTTTGTTCTTTTGTTCAGGTTAGTATCATTTTGCGTCGTTCAATTGGATTAGTTTTGGACCCAGGTGAGTAGTTATGTATGTTACGTATTTTCGAAAGATCTCTTTGTCCCTTAAAAGTATTTCTTTTAGAAATTTAAATGAATGTTATCCGGAGACTTAAAACTGTTTATAAGTTGTTCTATAAATTGGCATGCGATGAATTTTCTGAGATCAATTGATAATATTCTTTTTGGTGAGAACTTGGTGGATATTAATGGTAACATTTATTTTGGAAGTCTAGGGAAATTATTCCTTCTCGTGTTGGTGACCCTGACCATTGGGGAAAAGACCATGTTAGGCCAGTGACCCTAATGCTCATCGGCTTTCTTTCGCCGGATCGTCTTAGGGAAAAGTACCACGGGCTACCAACCCTGGTGACTCTAAGTTCGATATTGGATCCAATTTTGATGAGATTTATTTTGGCCATGATACTGTTTGATTTTGGTTCTCCATTGTTGATAAAGTTAATGTTGTGATCACCACCAAGAATATTTATCGGTTAAATGCTTCATTGATTAATTTATTATACTACTGGATACCTCGTATGCCAAATTATGTTTAATGGTAAATTATTTTTATCTCTGTTTTTAACTTTATTTAATATACATACTTGCTATCCACTGAGCTCGTCAGCTGACGAATTTATTCCAACTTCTCTTTCAGGCAAGTTGAGACAAGGACTCTGGCGGTATCTTGGGGATTTCTTTTTATTGACCTCCATATTATGTTGCATTTTTTTTTTTTGGGTAAATCAGCTTGAAATAAAAAAGAGGCTAACCGAATATACAGCCTATAAGGGGCATACCCAGGAGGACACAGGAAAAGAAAAGAAAGAAAGAAAAAAAGGTAAAAGAAAAGACCAAGAACCTATGCCAAACGGCTACATAGGTCTAAACGTAATTGAAACACCTGTTTCCTACCCATCTGATAGAGGGATACAAAACATATAGAAAAGGATTACACATTGTGCAACCTTACAACCTTGCAATAGAACAATATTTACGAAATAGTATAATAATTAGACATCAACTTGAAGCAGTCCAGACATTTAACTCGTGGCAAACCAGTAGCAGCCACTATCCAATTCTTCTGAAGACCAAAACAGAAAACAGAAGGGTCAGCTGTGCGGTAGTTAGCCGTGACCAGCTGCTCCTTGCTGCAACAAGTAGCAGCGGCTTAACAGCAACGTTCAGCAATAGCAGCAGCGGCAAATAGCAGCAACAGTACCAAACTACAAACAGTAGCAGCTAGGTAGCAGCATACGTAGCAGAAACTAAGCAGAACCCATGAAATTGTAGCAGGACAGCGGCCAAATTAAGGCCCTAGCAAAATAGAGGCAGGTGATCAGCAGCTACAGCAATGCATCACAGATAGCAGCAGATATCAAAAGTGCCACAGTACCAAAAGAATTGACAGCAAGGTGTGCCAGCCTCAGCACTTAACAGAGAGAACGAGAGCAAACATCAACATCCATTCAAATCCACAGTGGAGGACATCGGCCCGAGAGCATACAATACATAACCGATAGAATTAAATCCTACACTACAGAAAACAGTCCTAAATGCATAACATCAGGGCAATAGGGTAATAAAACAGAAGCGCAGACGGCCACAGTAAAGCAGCAACCCAACTGAAGAGTCAAAATGCAGAGGACATCCCCCTCTGCGAAGGGAGATCCCAACGACAGCCCCTGATGGTTAGGCATAAAATAAAAATGAAAACTCTGAAGAGAAAACATACTTACAGAGATAATGAAGAACTAAAACAATATACAACTTGGAAGCTACAACAAATCAAGTATAGCAAAGATGAATATGGAAAAGAACCGTCATGTCCCGTACTGAATGCACAGCAAACAATATAGAACCCATGAGTGTAAAATTAGACCAATAAAAGACAAGAGGTCAAAGCCACACACCATCCACAAATAGGTTGCAAGAACAAGGAATTACAAGTTATGTAGCCTTAAAGAATTGCTCACTCTGCTACTCCCTCGAAGCCTAGACCTCCAGCAAACTACAGCAAATAAGGGGCTCGAACTCGCTCGACTCTCCGTCACAATATGACTCCCACTAAATATTACCTCCACTAAAAAAGAATAGGGGCTTAATCACACACCTCACAGGATCACACATATGCTGGAACACACGTGGTAACAGATTACTCATAATGCTAGCATTGAGATTAAGATAAGAACCTTGTATATAGAAGTATTAGATACGTTCTCAAATCAAACTTATAAGGCACCCTCCATGCACAACCTGTCAGCTAGCTGCATGAGAATATAGAATTTGGAAAATTAATGCAAAGCATAATCATGTACCCGCAGCATTCCACTCATTTACAATCCATGCTTCGTGTGAATGAGGCATTCTAGGAAGTGATGAAAGTCTATTCCTATCCATGGAGCAAATTTTGTGAACAACTGTCTCCTAAGTACAGGAGAGGTTTTGGAATTTCCGTACGTTCCTTTCGATCCAAATATGATATATGGTCACTGCAAAAACAAGTTTAGTAATGACCACTCTAAGAGATTTACCCTTGACACCTGATAGGAATGTGACCCAATTATCCCAAGACCTACTGTGCCAAGAGACATGAAGCTTGGTCTGGATGGCACCCCATACCAAAAGAGAGTAAGGACAATTAAAGAAAAGATGGTCATGACTTTCCAACCCCTGACACATACTACATTGGGGAGAAAGGTTGAGACCAAAAAGCACAAGTCTATCAGCCGTGGATAGCCTATTCTGAACAGCCATCCAAGTGACAAAACTGCACTTTGGAATATGTCCTGAGAACCATACCAACTTATACCACAGGACTTGAGGAAAAGGGGTTCTTAATTTGTCCCATAAAGAGGCAATTGAGAACTGCCATTGGGTGTGAGAGTCCATTTAAATTGATCAGCGCTGTTCAGTCTAGACTGAACCAGAGAAGGCAAAGAAAGCCTAATCTCATTAAGCTCGAAGGTTTGGGTTATGGGGAAAGCCCAGTTTGAGTTAAGAATTATGTGAGACACAGTTGCCTCCTTCGGAATACCAGAATCATAAGAGATTCTAGTGCCAAACCTGCCTATCAATGGATTAAGAGGATGCCAGTTGTCAAACCACAGGGAGGTGGATTGACCATTACCTAAGACACTAAGGATGAATGGTTGCACCACAGGTTTGAGAGTTAGAAGTTTCCTCCAAACCCATGTGCAATCACCAGGAATTTTTAAGCTCCAAAAATTTCTCCCTTTTATTAAGTAAGATTTGACCCACTGACACCACATTGACTGTTCCCCCCCTGAAATTAGAAACCAAATGTGTTTGGCAATGGCTGATTTGTTCCAAACTTGCATAGATTTAAAACCAAGACCACCCTCCTGCTTAGGAGAACACAAGTGTTCCCAAGAGACCTTGGCACCTGTTTTCCGTAGATCAGGGCCAGACCAAAGAAATGCCCTAAGAATGGACTCAACTTCTTTAATCACCTTTTTAGGTATGATGAGCAAAGAAGACCAAAAGGTTTGGATGGAAAAAAGGACATTTGAGATTAATTGAACCCTACCAGCATAGGTGAGATCTCTGTTAGTCCACGTCTTAGTTCTTGCAACAATGCTCTCCACTAACCTTTGGCAATCGACAACCTTGAGTTTAGTGGAGAGAAGTGGAACACCTAAATACCTGACTGGAAGGACACCCTCTTGAAACCCTAAGACAGCCAAAATGGACAGTCTAGTGCTTGGGTTGACCCCAGAGAAGAAGATGCTACTCTTCCTCGGGCTAGGGGAAAGACCTGACATATTCTGAAATTCATTGAGAGCATCCTGAATGTGATTGACAGAGGTTAGGTCACCTTTGCAAAAAAGCATCAAATCATCAGCAAAACAGAGATTGATTAATTTGGTACGCCCACAACGCCAATGAAAATGGAAACCAGGGATGATGGATTTTTCCTTAAGAACACAAGTGAGTACCTCCATAACTATTACAAATAGATATGAAGATAGGGGATCACCTTGTCTAAGTCCTTTTTGACCCAAAATGTACCCAGTGACCTCACCATTGATACTAAGAGAATAATTAGCTGTAGTAACACAAGCTTGAAGCCACTTGATCATTAATGGATGGAAATTCATGGATGTCAGAACATCCCAGAGGAAATCCCATCGGACATTATCATATGCTTTCATGATGTCTACTTTCAATGCACATCTGGGAGACGAAGAGAATTTATGATATCCTCTCATAAGCTCCTTAGTAAGGAAAATGTTATCAGTTATCCGCCTTCCTTTAACAAAACCTGATTGTACAGGATCTATTAAGAGAGGGAGGACAGTCTGCAGTCTTCTAGCAAGTATCCTAGAGATGCATTTATAGATAGTGTTGCAACAGGAGATAGGTCTGTAATCCCCTACCTTAGATGGATTAGAGACCTTGGGGACAAGAGCAACCAACGTTGAGTTTGCCTTTTTAAGCAACTGACTAGACCTAAAAAAGGCTTTAACAGCTGCAGTGACTTCATGGCCAATGATAGGCCAAGCTCGCTTGAAGAAACCAGCATTGTAGCCATCCAGGCCAGGGGCCTTATTAGGGTGAAGAGACCGAAAAATGTCCCTAATTTCAAGGTCAGTAACCTCTGCAATCATGGACAGCTTTTGGCTATCAGATAACCTCCTACAAAGAACCTGTTGGATTCTTGGAAGACCATGATAAGGAGTAGAGTGAGCTGTACCTAGCAGATTGGTGTAGTAACTAACAAAGCTTGATTTGATAACACCAAGGTCATGAGTGAGAGACCCATCATCCAACACCAGACTAGTAATCTTACTTCTATTTCTGGTATTACTCACAGATTTAAAGAAATATGAAGTGCATTGGTCTCCAAGCTTTAACCATTGAATTCGTGACTTTTGTTTAGCTATACTTTCCTCAGCTCTAAGCAACGTGAGGAACTGTTTATGGACCACCCTTTCCTGATTAATAATAAAGAGATTAGAAGGCTGATTACTCAAGTCTTTCTGTAGGGACTCAAGAATTTGCCTAGTGTCCGCTACCCTCTCAGAGACATTGCTAAAATCTCTATTATTAATAAGCTTAAACTCACGTTGCAACAATTTGAGCTTCTCACATACACAAAACATTGGATTGCCAATAATCACTTTCCTCCAGACGCGTTGCACCACATTTAGAAACTGGGGGTGTTCAGACAGGAAATTGAAGAACTTGAAAGGTTTAATGGCCCTCCTAGGAGCAGGAGTGATGCACACTATACCTGGAGAATGATCTGAGATCCCTGGAGTGGGAAATGAGCTGAAGAGCAACTAAAGACTTTCAGGATGTTGCATTTAGTATAAAGATTTTAAACATCGCTTCCTTACTTTGTATAGCTTTTGAGTAAAATGGGATTACTATATTGTTGTTGATAATTTTTTATTGGCTGGTTCATGAGATGGTTTTGCCCCATGTTTATCGTCACACCCTCGATTTTCAAGTAAATAAATAAACCATTTTGATAGAAGACCCTCGCACGAGATATATAATACCCAAAGGGGAGTTCCCACCTGTTTAATTTACAAACGAAGTCCCCAAGTTTAATGAAATACAACTTTGGCACCACGGCCCAAATTAACTTACCTACAGCTATGAACAAGCTATTAAATTACAAATGGTTTAGCCAAAGGAAAAATCAAGATGAATTAGTGACAAAATCATCTTTAATAAAAGTACGCAATATACAAAGAGAATCAAATAAACTAGTCTTCATTAATTTCCAAAGTTGTCTTCCAAACTGAGTATATGATGCAATACAAGCAACTGCAAAGCATTAGGACCTGAAAAGAAGGATTTTGTTGAGCTACACTAGCCCAGTAGGAAACTCTATACTCAATCTATATGTAAATGCGATGAAACATGCAATAATAAAGAATGAGTTTCAATAAAAAGGACTTGAGATACAAGAGGGGTTACCAAAATGAGCAAACAATTAAACTTCGGGATTTCGGACATCTTAGAGATAACTCTAACCATCAACACGTTGACTAGAAGCGGCAATAAAACTCACAGCAACCTAACAAATAACAATAATGGTTCAACCATCTCATACTTTCTGAATGAATGCCACAAACCACTTCCTCATTTCATACCATTCATCATAGAGCTTTATTTCATTAAACTTTCCTTCTTGGTTTCCAAAAACAATTTAGAGAAAAACTTAAAACCATCACCGGTCATGCTCCGTTGATTTGCTTAAGAATACCGGAGTATCTTTTAGTAAAAATTCTCTTTTCAAAATCCAAATCCTTTCTTTAGTAAAACCTTGATAGAATCAATCATCCGTTCTCTTTTTCAATAGCCACGATCCCAAGCATCAAACAATCCAAACTTCAACATGAACTTCTAAAATCAATCAAACTTCTCTTCATCTGGGGGAGACATTCAACTGTGTTACCACCCCT
>BPLS01000145.1:4235243-4257088 GCA_019656275.1 Rhododendron kiyosumense | reverse complement strand
TGTGTGCCAATGGGAACCCGGTGCGGCGGAACCATTGTGAGGATACTCGAGAGTCCGGAACGGCGGAATCGAGGTTGGGTGTGTTTGGCTTGGTATCCGCGTTACGGAACCAATGCTTGTGTGCCAATGGGAACCCGGTGCGGCGGAACCATTGTGAGGATACTCGAGAGCCCGGAACGGCGGAATCGAGGTTGGGTGAGTTAAAAGGTGTTTTTGGTAAAAGTGTAACAATGAAAAGATTAACGATGAGTCGAACGCCAACGGTAGTTACAAGCGAAAATAAACATGTTAGCTTATTGCTTTTATTCCTTGCTTATGTACTTATCATGTGGAAATCGATGTTAGTAAAGTAGGATTTACTATTGAGCCTTAGTAGCTCATGGTGTTACCTTTGTGGTGACCCTGGCATATTATATGGGTGGCGACGCCGGTATAATATGTCAGATTTGATAGATGAACAGGGCGACCTATTCACGTTGGAGGCGTATGGAGCCGAGGAACTCGCTAGGATGGAGGAGCAAGAGGAGCCGTAGTATAGGACCTCGTAGCTTCTTTTTGTTTATCTTTGAACTTCAAATGCTCCTATGTGAGCCGTTTTGTAATAATGAGCAGTGACTCAATATTTCTGTAATAAATTTCCTTTATTAACGTACCTAAAAATTAGGGGCGTTACAAAACGAGAATCTTATAGAACGAGTGTCAAAAGAACCTATGGAGCTCAACAAGACAAGACACGAGGATACGAGTCACAATACTACCCATCGGATCACTAGATAAGCTCATGTCTACTCATAACTCTCGCCACTTTATCCCTTATAGCCCATAGTACTCCTATCGCCCTTGCGGTACATCTCCTTAACCAACGCCGTTGATATTATGCTTTAAAGAGTGCTAAAAGACAAGATCAAATAACGATTCATTGGGGCATAAACAATTATGCTCAAGAGTGACTTAAACATATCCTAATCATATAAGGAATCATAACATGGGTCAAGAACAACCTTAGGAATAGCCATAGACATTGGCAAACTGACATACCTCTACTCCAATGATCATAACTTTTTGTATACTGATCGGTTTGAGGTGATTTTGGTGGCAAATGAAAGCTGACTTCAAGACCTTCGGATCGATATAAGTTTGCATGAATTGGACCTCAGACGAGAAAGTTACGGCCGTTTGAAGTTGGGCTGAAACCCAGAAAGCAAGCTGAATGTTCCAGAGAGGAGAGGGATCGATCCCTCCTCCAATGGGGATTGATCCCCAAGGCGAAAACCCAAGTTTTGTCCAAATTTGAATGAGGGATTGATCCCTCATGCTTGGGGATCGATCCCTAGGCGATTTTGGTTGATTTTCTGCAAATTTCGACAGCTTTTCGAAGAGGCAATGGTTGATGATCTAAACTCGATTAAAGTATGAAATCAACTCATAAACACATAGAATGAGTAAGAGATCCCTACCTCAATGATCAAAGATCAAAGCTCATGCGATTCGGGCAAGCCCTAGTTCCAAAGACTTTAAAACCAAGCGAAATACACCTCCTCCGAGCTTGAACGAACACAACCCGAGGCCTAGAACACTTGAGGAAGATGATTTGGTGGAAGATCTTGGTGGGTTTCGAGTTTGAGGGGTAGGGGAGTAGAGAGAGAGAGAGTGAGAGCCGAAGGAGAGGGAGAGGGAGAGGGAGCCGAGAGTTAAAGAGAGAGACAAATGGGATTTTTAATCCCCTACACACACACACAAAAACACATATATATATACTATTACATATACAAATCACACATACACTCCCTCAAACATCAATCCTATCACTTAAGCCCCAAATCAAGTAAGCTTACAATTTTTTTTCATTTATTCGGTATTCTAGTATTTTATAAAACCTTTAAACCATTTTCGAAAAATACGGGTCTCTACATTTATGATTGGGATTTATTTGGCTTTGGATTTATTTAATAGAAAAAAAATCATTGTTGTTCGACAACTTATTTTATTCTAGGCTACGTGTTTCATGAGTTGGCCTTGTGGTACACGGCCGGTCACTTCTCATTTTTTGGGTGTGACACCTTTTGCTATTTGGAATACTATCACCTGTATGTTTTATGTTTCATTCAAACCAAACGAGGTAGTATTTGTCAATTGGAATTTTGTTCTATTTGTGTTGTGATTGTTGTTTTTCTTGATCAAGTGAAGGAATCGTTACAATTCCAATGATAAAATGCTGCATTGAAAGGAGGCTGGATATAAATATCTTGATGACAACAATGACTCTATCTGCATTGTCAGTTGAAATCTGGTTCGTTTATCCATGTTTCACGTAGAGACATCATTGTACTAATACCATCTAAAGTATTATCTGGCTTTTCCTATTGTATTCGTTATGACTTATGAACTTATATAAGCTAGAAGAATCTCACTATTGGCGATGTGTAGTGAAACTTAACATAAAGAGGTCCATTTTGTGGATTGATGCGAGTTATAGTCAATATGTTTGACAAATGCAATGCAAGGAGTACAATCCTTTTCTTAAACAATACAAGCAGTGTTGTAAAAGTTGTAAAAAATTTGCCTAGCCAAACATTTAGGTGCTGAATTAGGTAGTGAGACAAATCGGACAATTAGTTGGCAGTTAGGCAGAATTAGTTGGCGACTAATCAGTTAGGTAGTTGGGCATGATTAATTGAATAATTAGGCGACTAGGTGGAATTAATCGGGGGATAAATACGTAATTTTGCAAATCTAAGTGGTTAATTGTTGCGGTAGTATACTATTATGGTTTTAGTGTAGTTTTAATTCATATATACTTATAAACTATGCATTATAAAACAATTTAAATCTAAATCTCATCTTATTTGCTCGTTTCTGCTACGAACTGCCTTAAAAGATGATGAACATTATCCTCACTCTTATTGGTTGAAATAATATAGGTCCCACTCATGCAATATATTTTTGGTAAGCATGACATCACTTTATGGTGAGATCGACACTATGTTAACCAATAAGAAGGAGGATAGCGTTCACCCTCTTAAGTGGAGGGTGAACAAAACTCAACACCTTTTTGTTTTCCTCCCAACCCACAATATTACCAAAACCAAAATCCTAAATTATCTTTCTGGAAATTTTCGATTTAATAACAATGAATTATCATAAGTCCCAACCCATCTGTTCTTGCGTCTCTTTGTATCGTCTCTTTCGTCTCTCGTCTTTTTCTTTGTTGTCTCTTGTCTCTGTTTGTATGTAGTCACTATTTTTTGAGAAAGTGAGGGAAGAAGGCAATGGAAGCGACGAAAAAAGCCAAGGATCTTGTTGCAACCACTTCTCCATCACCACTACTCAGTTCGGAATTTGGTTGTGTAGGATCAGGTGAAAAGAATGTATCTTCCTTTTTAGGTCAAGGCTGATTTTGATTGCTATTTTTGATTTTTGATTCTTCTTCCATTGTGGTGTTTTCTCCATTTTCATATCTCATTTTGGGGGCTGATAAAACAGAAATACTCTTTAATCTCCCTGATTTTGGCAAAAAAATGAAAAGGTAATACTCCTTAACTTTTTTTTCCTCGTGATTTTGATACCATACCAGTTTTCTTTGCCTGAGTTGGGAAGAGATGTGGTTAGAATTCTTACATTTCAGTTATTTCTACTGACATTAATGATCATGACCAATCAGCGAAGAACAAAAGGAAGCATACGAAAGCAAAGGGAAAAAAAAGAGAGAACTTTGTGATTGAGTTTCACAAGAACACAACTGAAAAAATTAGTGGGTTTTGAGAAGTAATGGGACCTCACTTTTAGCTATCATGTATATTGGTTTCTGATGGGATTTTAACTAACAATGGTCATATGACTGATTATGGAACTTTATTGTGGTAACATTGCTTCTTCCTAACAAAAAAGATATCTTTTTATATTAGTTTTCATTGATATGTTGTCCATATTGCTTATTGTACTGGCAATTACTTGCAAGCCATTGCTGCTGCGTTTGCTTGTGATCAGGAGGAGTATAGTGTGGTTCTAATAACTCATTTTGCTCACAAGTTTTAGCCAAAAATCCTTTTGAATTTGATCTCTATTCTTTGCTGCTGTATTTAGTAGTGTAACATATTGCAATTGGTTAGTTGATTGATTAAGAGAACCATTTACGAATCACTTTGGGGCCTTTGGGCTATTGGATGAAAAGGTAACTGCTTAGATTTGGTTTTTTTGGTGCTGGGAATGGTAGAAGTGTCTATGAGGATGTAACCTCCATATTTAGGTTTCACACTGTAGACACCTCCCAAACGGGGCATCGCCATTCAGATTGGTCATTATTTGTTTGTTTGGTTATTTGCTTCATAAACAAGATCGTGGATATTCCCATGGTTAGGAACATCGCCACACGATAGCGGTTATTATCAAAACAGAGTCGCCACCTAATTTATTCTAGGAAAAACAATTAGAAATTCTGGGTACAAGAGCCAAGAGTACAATAAGGGGAAGGTGTTAAGCACCCCTCTTTGCCCAATCGTGACACTGGCCCATAATCGTTCGACATATGATTAATACTTGCTTTATTTAATTCTAAACACATAATTGATTTTAGCCTTTAACAGTTACTGGTGAGCCAAAACGGTAATTGAAACCTGCATAAGAAATAAGCAAAGACAAAACAAGCTGTCCCAAGGAGATGGATCTCGCAGTCGGTGAATAGATGTCACGGCCGAGGGATCCTCCTGGATTGATGTACTAGCCGAAGGATTGATTCTCTAGCCGATGTTCTTCCTCACACCAGACTAAATGAGTAATAGAAAATCAAAACGCTACGATTAATATACAAAAGCATGAAATAAACCAATCCATAAGCCCCTGGGCCTCACCACCTTGATCCCTCAGCTGCTTGATTGCTTCGAATTGGGGGTGATTGATTGATTTTGCTTCTTGAAAACCCTAGGGTTAGGATTTGTACTTCGGGATTTGATAGTTGGATTGTGGTTGCCTTCGGATGGTTAGGGCTTTTGTAGAGGGAGTACGAGAGAGTATTTGTGCAAAATTTCATGGCTAGAGAGGGTGATTATCTGTGTTAATTTTGAACCCTAAGGGCCTCTTTATATAGGTAATTGGTGACTCACTTTGGCCAATCAAATGACGTGAATCAATAAGGAATATAGGGTAAATAAGATCTCTAGACGAAATATATTTCATAGCCTGAACGCATTGGAAAAAGGCTGCTATTTTGGTGATCAGATCAAATGTTAGACAAAACATTCCAGATTCTGAAAAATAGACGATCTAGTAGCCGAGCAATGGATTTGGCGACTGAAGAATAGATCTGGTTGCCGAGGAATCAATCTCTCAGGGAGATTTTCAAGCAACATGTTTCACGGGTGAAAGAATAAAGTTAAGGCCATGAGATCAATGTTGCGGCCGAAAGATGTATCTTCCTAGGATGCTGTATCTCTGTCTAAAATGCTATTTAGCTATGAATTGGGTCCTCTAGGTGGCTAAAAGTACTCACCAAAAGTCCACAGGTTTACAAGAAGTCAACCAGCAATCACTATATCCATTCATCATCAGGATGGTCCTCAAGGTGAGACTTAAAATAATCGTTAGGCCAAATTGAGGTGTCTACACAAGCATCTTTTGTCCTTTACTCTCAAAAGTTTTTTTTCCTAACCTTTAGTCCTCATTTTTGGGCTTATTTCATTTTTTTTTCATGGAGAGTCTCAATCTATCAGGCTCTATTGGCTGCTGTTTTTGGTATCTTTTTTCTGGATTTTTTTATTGATAGCAGTGAAAACTTGTTTGTTTAATGGTTTCAAAATTTGACACCCTTTTTGGCTCAAATTTTCCAATGCAGCCCTTTCCTATGGTTTCCACATGTGTTGTAAGTGGGGGTTATGGTTATTTCATAACTCATGGCATTTGCACGAATTACCATTATGTTTTTTTAGACTTTTAACGTTTTCCTAATATATCCTTTTTAATTACCTAATTTTTGTCGGCTTTTCCTGGTTTTTACAAGGGTATCTATGGAAAATGGGGGTGGTGTTAGTTAGTGAATGGTGGCACAGTGGTTGGCGGTATGCAGATGATAGCAGAGCTGTGGTAGTGATGGTTGCAGCTTTTGACATGTGAGGTAAAATAGGAAGTCCGCTTCGTAGAACTCGGCACTTTCTTCTCCTATATATTTTGACTTGTCACCCTTTCTTATTATGTAAAACATGGGTTGTAATTATTTAATGCTATCGGTCAGTGATGTATGATTATAAGTGATGATTATTTATCTTTTTTCTTGTACTAATGTCTAGAGTTTCTATTAAAGCTGCTAGAGAATGATTGGAGACCATTGCCTCACTGATCCTACTTTATTTGGGTTCAACATTCGGGTGAGTTTTCTATGAAATGATCTATGGAACAATGAAGGGTTGATATGTTGTGCTGAATAGTTTTTCTTTTTTGACCATGTGTTTGTTTGATCACCTATTTGAGAGACCTTATTCTTTATCTCCAATTTTTATTTCTGTAGACTCTCGAGCCTATGCTTCACTGTAGGCCACTACCTCTATGCATTAAATCGTTTTGCAGCTGAAATTGGGTAACATCTAGAATTGGAAACCAAATCTGTTACCTTGGCACCCAACAAATTGATTTAATCGAATTTGCTTAAGAGTACGACCCACCAGAAACCATGTTTATTCAAGTATTGGTGCGTGACCTCTCTTCAACTAAAATCTCGCTTATTCAAGAGAGGTCACGCTTATTATGGTGAGCTAAAACCATGCTTATTAACATTGCTTCCATGCGTGACCTCCCTTGAATAAGCAATGTTACCTCTAGAAACCATGCTTATTTAAGTATCGGTATTTGATGTCTCTTGAATAAGCAATTGTGGGAGTGTGACGTCTCTGCAGCCTTTTGAGATGGCTTAAGAGCAAAGGTCTTAAATGTATCGACATTCTCACATGTTGCACTGAAGTGGTCCATGCTTTGGAAAATGTTTATTTTGCTGCAAAATGTCATATTAGATTGTAGGCTATTAGCCTTAGCCTTTGAGTTTGTTTGTGTAATCAAGGCCACCAGTAGGACTTGTAGCTAGCCCACGATCTTGCTCAGACTAGCCTTTGTAATAGGTATTTTATATAATGGATGACTTATGTTGTTTGGTTTTGAAAAAAATGAACAATTCGTACGTAGATACATGTAAATTACCAGATATCAAAAAGGCCTTAAAAGCAACAGGCATGACTTTATCAAGCCAAGAAAAAAGTCGAGACTGCCCCTGAGCATTACCCTTCAATCTCCCATATTAAAGGGCTCAATTGGAAAATTCTCTCCAAACTTTGATTGACCAGAAATTCAGGTTCATGATCCAGAAATACAAGGAATGAGCTATGTCTATTCTTTAGTTTTTCTTTGAATTTTTTAGGCGTTAAAGATCTAATTAGTAATTTGTTAGAGTAATCTTGCATTTCCTTTGTCATCTGAAACTGAATAGTTTGCCACCGTTTTGTTTCAATCCGTTTGACTGGTGCGGGTCATCGATGGTGTTCATCCTTGAAGGCTAAATGTTTCAAGGTACATCTTGTTATAAAGCACAGTCTTGATACATTTTTGTTGAGATTTTAATAGGGAGATTTAGTGATAGGTCCACTATAGACATTTTATAAGTCCACAAGTCCACCTAATAGTTTTGTAAAGCCACAAGTCCACACAACCTAAACCCTTGAAGCCTAAGTGCACAGTCTCTCTACTCAAGGTATTTAACAAACCTTATAAAAGTATGTGTTTACTACATTAGTAAAGCTCGATACCCTTTACCTTATAGTTGAGATTGAATTGGCCATTGGAGTCCCTTCCAGCTGTGTATGATTGGTTAATCGTTGACTGGTGGTGGGTTTTGCAGGCTCGGGAAGACACTAGTTAGCACTTGGGTCAAATCCAACTCTTTCACAATTCCTCAACCAGTCTCGAAATGTACTAGTCGTGGATATCCCATGGTGGTTGCCACTCATGTAAATGTAACCTTTGTCATCTTATAGAATTGAGTTATCTTAGTACTCTGCAAACCACCACCTTTTTCCTTTCCTCAACTACCTCCAACAATCCTTTCATGATTGCTCCCACTTAATGAGCAAATAAGAGCATTGTTTGTTGAACCAACATTTTGCATTGTCCCACCCTTTGCACCTCTGGAACATTTCTCTCTTCGTTCTTTTACCCAATCACTTAGCGGATATGCATAAAATTATGAATAATGGGACATAAACCGAATGACGTATTAGGGTAATGCAACCTATAGAAGGGCAAATTATCAGTTTATGCCTTTAGCCCAGTATCTAAAGGATAGGAGGGCACATTTTCATAATGCACCTTGTACAAGTTTTATATATGGTTTAAAAACTATGGTAAATTAGCAAAATCACTCCTGAGGTTTTTAAAAATTATAAATTGCTTCCTTATGTTTGGAAAATTATGCCATTCCCCTTGTTGCATAACAAATTACTCTCCTGTTGTGATGTAGCTTGGAAATTCGATGAAACTTGTTTGACATCATCAATCCTAATTACAAGATACCAAAGTGTTCTTTTTTTAGCCTGTGAATGGCTAATTTAAAACCCTGTAGTCTTTTCACAAGCTACAAAAGGATAATGTGGTCCATTCCAATTAGAATTTGATAATGTAAAACGGATTTCAACAAATTTTCTTGTGACTACATCACAACAAGGGAGTAATTTGTTATGTGATAGGAGATATTTTGTGATTTTCCAAAAATGAGGGGAAAATATGTAATTTTTGGAAACCTCGAGGTGGTTTTGGTAGTTTACCCAAAAACAATCATAAGTATTTTTTTTTTTGGATAAGCCATCATAAGTATTTTTAATGGATGCTGTTAATGTCACAGACAAAAAGTTTAATGCCACGCCAAAATATTTCAAATGCCTTATTTGCCCTTTTGTTACTCTATTCGTCTCCCCTGCACATATCCCTTGCAAGGCTTCACTGCTCACTTTCCTCCTGGTATGAGGAGCAATTGCCTCTCACGTATGCTCTCTAACTTTCCCTTGCTGTAACCAGATCTCGAATTCAATAACAGCCTACATCATCAGCTAATGGCAGTAAATTACTCGTCGATTTTCTCATAACAGTAGTAAATTACTCTTCAATTTTTCCGTCCTTCGTTTCTTAATCTTCAATTTTACGATCAAGTAAGCACCCAGCCCGCTCAAAGTTTTTTTGTAGTTTCGCACACATCCATTTAGGATCATGATCAACCAATTCAAGCTAACAAGCGGAGGCTCTAAGCCTTTGTTTGTACACTCGTCGGCAGACTCGGCACTACTTTGTTGCCCACAAATATCTTACCTTTCAAGGGAGATAAAAGTTGGAACAAGAAATTGGATCGATGGTGATTGTAAGAGGTGACTACGAAATTGGTTTTTTCTTCATCCGGATCTATTTCGTCTCGCATTCCAAAGCCTTTTTTCGAAAAACCTCATCACAAATGAGTTTGCCCAAGTTCTGTACCAGACTTAACAAATTGGTGGGTTTTTAATGGCTTCTCCAACCTGGAGAAACATGTTCGGAAAGCTTGCTTCTATGCTACGTTGTGGTCTTTTTGGTTGGCAAGGAATGACATTATCTTCAACAATTCTATGAAACAAGCTTGGGAGGTGGGGGATTTAGTAAAAACTAGAATGGCAATGTGGATGAAAGCGAAATTTAACATCAAGGTCTACATCGTTGAGGAGTTCACGATTTTCTTAGATGGTATCTACAAACTGAAATTGTAACCCTGTTCTTAGGAGAATCTCCAACTGTCGGTTGGATGCGTTTGTAAATTTGGGCTCAATCAAGCTTTGGCTTAGGTTGAATTTCCTCAATGTACCTCTTTCAAGTTTTATAAAAAATATTCCGTTCACCGAGGAAAAAAAAAACTCAAGGAATTTTAGAAAGAAACACCACGGAGGACTTCGGTAGATATTCGACCCAGTCATTAAATGCGGGTTCAGAGATGTAAGTGCTTGTTCTGGGTTTGTAAAAGGAGAGAGAGAGAGAGAGAGAGAGAGAGAGAGAGAGAGAATTAAAAAATATAATGGAGAGAGAGAGAAAGAAACGGAGAGGCGTCAAGGCACTGGGTCTTCTCATCTTGGGATACCTAGTCAAAATGGGCAAATAAGGCATTTGAAATATTTTTGTTGTGGCATTAAACTTTTTGCCCATGGCATTAACAACATTCATTTTTAATAAGCCCTTGTTCAATTGTGGTTTGAAAAAAATATTTTCCAACCCAAATCTACTCATTACCTATATTTGCAATTATTACTTTCATTTTTCTCTCCATCTATTAATCCTACATTTATCTCATTTATCCCTTTAACTCCTTGCTCCTATTCTCAATTACTACCCTATTTTCTTTATTCACTCAGTATTCAAGAACCAAACCTAAAGATTTTCCAAACCACAGCCAAACAAGGCATAAATAAAAATTCCACAGAATACACACTTTCTCCACAATTCTTGAAGCTTGAAGGTCGCAAGGGGCGCGCGCAGAGAGAGAGAGAGATAGAAAGAGAGAGAGGTGGCCATGGAAGCTGAAAAGGTTGCAGAGCTAAAGGGCTTCGAGAAGGAGTGCCAATCCAACCCCTCGATTATACACAGCCCATCTCTAGCGTTTTTCAAAAGCTATCTCCAAAGGTACAACAGTCTAAACCTTTCTTGCACTCGATAACTATATTCATAAATTCAGAAGCGTATCGTCTTTATCTGAGACATTTTGGGGGCCTTTTTGTCTCTAGCCTTGGCGCTCGAATTCCACCGGCAGCTCCCAAATCAGTAAGCGAATCATCCTTTATTGCTTCATTTACTTTGATTTATCTGCCTTCGAAAAGAAAAGCCACCCACTTGGAAACACAAAACTACAACAATTCTACTGCCATTGTTTTTGTTGCTTACGACTAAATTTGAAGTCAATATTTTAAGTTGAAGAACTGGTGTACAGATAGGGGTGCAAACGAGCCGAACCAAGCCAAGCCAAGCCAAGCCGAGCTTCGATAGTGTTCAAGCTCAACTCGTGTCTAAACGAGTGAATCCAGTCATTTACTAGACATGCCTCTTTTACAAGCCAAGCCTATAGCGAGCCAAGTTTTTCCGAGCAGAGCCGACTTTAGAGTGTTGAGCTCAGCTCGTTTACTAAACGAGACTAAAATTCGAGATCGAGTTCGGCTTGTTCGTAAACAATTCAAGCCCTTAACGAGCCAAGCCGAGCTACTCGTGAGCCACTCGGTTTGTTTGTAGCCTTATTGACAAAGAAATTTGATTCATTGCTTTGTTGGTGGTTTGGATGTTCCATGAAAATGAACTGATATTCCAAATTTTGTTTAGCTTTATGCCTGAAGATGTGCACTACTACAAAAACTTGGGGACTCTTTGGATTGTAATCTTTCCTTCAAAGTCCACATTTGGATTTTATCTGATTGCGAGTGGTAGTTTTATGCCTGCAATAATACTACCCACCATTGGTTGTGGTGTGGGTTTAGGTAATGTGTGTTGTTGGCCTTTGGTTCTAATTGGCAGAGGAGAGGTAGGAGGTTTATATATTGAAAGGGGCTGCAGTTTGCTGGACCATTGGCAAATTTTATTGTAGAAGCACTAGGAGACTGCTTAATTGAGGTCTTGGGTATTGAGTTATAGACCTGTGCTAAGAAACGTTTTACGGATTCTGTGGAATGGTAAGCTCTGTTTATCTCCTTTTCAGATTAAAGTAGCCAAAAATTCAGGCTGGAGTCTATCTGCAGCAGATCTGTAGAGTACCAAAATGTCATATTTAAGCAAACAAGTCATAAATAGCTCCTACCAGGAGCAAACTAACTGCTATAAACGTACAGAGATTTGGATTGAACCAGAGGACTACACTGGCTTCTAAAGACACCATTTGGATTGCTAAATTGGCTTTCTTCTTTCTGTGTTGTAATTTACGCATTCCTTAGGAAGCAGTGCCATTTTTAGCAATGGCATATTAATTCCGAGATAAATATGATGTTTTATTTCAATTAGTGATTATGAGTTAGGTGGTTATAGAGTATTTTTTTTCAGTATCAGGTCGTATATACTTGTCCTAGATCTGTGACTATATGGATGCATTGTGCTAATGTACTGAGTTATTTTCTGCATCTTGCATTTTGGTTGAAGCATGTTCATGTTGTGCTGAACGTCTGTACTCTATTGGTGATCCTAGAAAAGCTAGCTTTAATTTACCCAAACTAAGGAAAAAAGTGAAAAAGTAGTTGAGCATAGACTAGTGGCATACTTGCTGGTGGCTTCCGGAAATTCATGCCTAACACATGCTTAAGTTAAGGAACTGACTGGACACTTCCATGATTGTCTTTAGCTCAGTACTTATACAGTTACACCTCTTTTCAGAAGTGAGGTGCATCCACTATGCCATAGAATGGGCATAACAGCACTTTCACAAAGTGTTATTAATTGTGTTTTTTAGAAGCTATTCTTTTGCTTTTTACTGGACGACTCCGTTTAAGTAGATTGAGATGTCCATTTAACTCAACTCAACAAATATGTACATTTTTGCTGTTTTTCTCTTCTCTTTTTTATTCTTCCTACATTTAACAGTCGTCCAATTATATGGGTTAGTTGCTTAGTTACACGAAGCGGGAGCGGGGACAGGGGAGCGGATGATCAGAGAAGTGTGGGAGCGCCATTGGGAGCGGTTAGGAAAAATTATTAAAATTATAAATATATTTTGAAATTTTATATTGTTAAATGTCAATATAAAAATATTATTCTACCACATAAAATATGACTATTAAAATGATAAGTTTCTAGTTATATTTCAACATTTTTATTGTAGCACATGATTACACAATAGAGCTTTTGTGCATATTAAGTAGGCATAAAAAAGTTAAAGGCATTAGTATGACTCTAGAAGGTTAAGATCAGATGTGCACACTAACAAGAACAAAGCAACTTTAAAGGTACCAATTGCAGCTTGAATCGTAAGTCTTTCAACCGTTTTTTGGGTGTAAGTTCCCATATAGGTAAGGAACGAGTTCCTGTCGTCGTTGGGACGAGTTTATTGGAGTTTCCTTCGACGGGAATGCGGAAACGCGTTTCCGTCGAAGAAACGTGGGCATGGATGAAGGTTCCTGCAACTAAGGTTAGTTGCATGGATCAATTTTATCTAAGTGGTTCTATAAAGTGCCATGTCCTCAATTGAGTGTGAGCATCATATCCTTTACTACTACCTATGTTAGGATACTTGTTTTAAATCGGCAGTCAACCAACTGCAATCCTCCTACCGATCCTTCAATTTTTTTGACTCTAATACTTGTCTCCAGATTCGTAATTGAGCATTTACATCTCTTGTGGTTTCATGTACTGAGATAGTATCATCTGTAAATAACACACACCATGAGATATCGTCCTGAGTATGCCTAGTCAATTAGTCCATAACCTAGGCAAAGAGTTAAGGGCTCAAAGCAGGTGTGTAATCCTATGGTGATTGGGAATTCGCTTGTTTCGCCTACTATAGATGTAATAGTAGTGGCTGCACCTTCTTGCATGTCCTTAACCACATTGATATACCCTTTTGTCACGCTCTCTCTCCAAGACTCACCATGTAACGTCTTTAGGCACCTTATGATCTGTTTTTTTAAAGTCTATGAAAGCCATGTGAAAGGTCCTTCTTTTTCTCTTTATACTCTTCAACTAATCACCTTAACAAATGGATTACTTCCATAGTTGATCTACCTGGGATAAACCGATTCTCCAATACCGTTGTCATCTTTCTTAGGCTCTGTTCTAAATGGCGGCTGCCAAGGCCGCCTAGGCGCTTGGAGGTGCCCTGCCGCCACGCCAATAGCCCTTGGCGTTTGATTTGGCGCCCAGGGAGGTTTGGTGGTGTTTGGCGGCCGCCTAGGCGGCCTTGGCGGGCTTGGCGGCCGCCTAGGAGGCCTTGGCGGTCTTGGAGCTTGGCGGCCGCCTAGGTGGCCTTGCCGGGCCTTGGCGGCAGCATCGGCGTCTTTGGAGGCCTAAAAAAAATATATATAAAAGTAATACAAGGGAGGTGAGCGAAGCCCTACTACTTATTGTCTTATTCAACTTATTTTCTAGTTGCTACTACTTAATTTCATTTGGGTTTGTACTTTGAAGTTTGAACTTGCATTATGGATAGATGAAATATAGTCTGATTGGATAATGGTTTGTTAAAAAAAAAAAAATCCGCCGAATTGCTTGGCGCCGCCTAGGCGGCTTGGCGCTTGGAGGTGGGTCTCCGCCCTACTAGCGCCATTTAACTCTTTGACACAACTTCAATGCGTGGCTCATCAATTGACCTCTATAATTTGCGACTTTGAAAATCCACTTTGTTCTTGTATGTAGGTACTAAGATACTCTTTTCTCTACTCACAAGGCATCTTTCAGTACAAATAATCTTCATGAAAAAGTTTGTCAACCACAACACTCCACGTCACCAAGGCTTTTCCATACCTCAATAGGAAAACCATCCGGTCCTAAAGCCTTGTCTGGCTTCATCCTTCTTAGTGCCTTCGCCATTCAGGCTTTTGTACTCCGTGACGAAACACATAATCTTTGCTGCCACTACCACTAGATGCACTCAAACCCTCTTCGCTTAGGTTCTCCTCATGGTTTTCATTCAAGATTTTGTCGAAGTAGTTCTTCCATCTACCCTTAAGCTCATTATTCTCTAGTAATACCCTACAATCTTCATCTCTTATGCACTGAACTTGACAAATATCCCTTGTTTTCTTCTCTCTCCATTTGGCAAGCTTATAAAAATTCTTCTCCCCATTTACTATCTTGTCTAGCATAGAAATCCTCAAACGATCTCATCTTAGCTTCCCCGCCGCTTTCCTAGCCTCCTTGAAGAACCATAACCATGACTATCAAACATAAAAATAGAGCATAAAGTAAAACATGTCCGGACGTAATTCTAACTTTTAAACTAAACTTTCTGTTGTTCTTCGCCTTAATCCACAACTTACACGTGGTCTAACAAATGTGTCCCCCTTTTTGTTACGAAATGAAAAGGGAAAAAACTATCCCTTTTTTGATCAGCACTGCAAGGAATGTTATGGCACTACATGAGTGCTCGATATTAATCCCTTTAAACAAGCATAAACATGGGTGCCTCAAGTACCTCCCTGGACCATCAAAATGCCTACTGACTTGTGAAAAGAAGGATTGATATTACGAAGCAATGACCCTGGGTGAGCTAAAACATCATATTAGGCACTCAAGGAGGGAGGAATGTTGAGAATCCAACCGTCTTTGAGGCAGGATAGGAGAATTGACGTGTATGACTCTTGACTGCTAATCCACCTATGGAGCTTGGGATAACTATTCGTGTCGAGGACTTAGCAGAGGTAATTGGCATTAAGGGTGATGACCTGGGGATGATGGCTTATTGTCTACTTTTGTGGATATTAGTCTAGGGACTCGGATATTTTGTTTTGATGGAATACTTGATGCCAGATGCAGAAATTTTTATAATGTGGATTATGGTACTGGAATGTTAATATGTTATAATGTCCTACAATATGATCTTCATTAATGAAACGAAGCAATTGGCATTTTGGTATTTGACCTTTATTAAAGAAACCAAACAGTGAACATCCGGGGATTTGAGGGCATAGCTGATTTATGTAATGACACTGTTTTTTATTGGGAGTTGATTTACAGTGCACAGGTGTTTTAACACCAATAAAATTTGATGTCTAGTAGTATTTTTAAAAGGAGTAAATTAAAAAATTGAAATTTCTAATTAACACATTGATGGTTGTTCATTGAGGTAAAGAGAAGTTCACGAACTAATCATCAGTACCTGAGTTAATAGCGCAGCTGCTAGTTTGCTAACATCAGATGGACGGTTGCAGTTAGTCACTTAGTTGACGATTGGGATCTGACTCGTATAGCTTTCAAATTTGAGGGAGTGTTCGTGATGTTTTTTTTTCCCCCGTGTGATGGGATTTCTAGGACATTTCGTCAAATGCCAGGGGTGTTCCTTTTTTTCCCCGCAAGTGTTCGAGTTTTATACCAGTTGAAAGATATTGTGGCATTCTTGGTGCCACCTTAGCAAGATTGTTTGAGACCATGCTCTCTCTCTCTCTCTCTCTCTCTCTCTCTGGTGTATTCAAAGTTACTAGCTGATCTTTCACATTTAGAGGTTTCTTTCTGATTATAGAATCGGTCTAAACCGTCTAATTATTGGCCATTCATCTACAGGATAAGGAGGATATATTTGAGGAACCTCTTGATGCAAAAAACCCCAACCTATCAAGTGATGATAAATCAGACGAGGACATTGTTGAGTCTGATGTTGAGGTGGATAACACTGATGTTGTGGATCCTGATTATGATCCTCCACAGAAGGTGGGTAATAGGAGAAA
Organism: Rhododendron kiyosumense; assembly: GCA_019656275.1. Classification (NCBI taxonomy): domain Eukaryota; kingdom Viridiplantae; phylum Streptophyta; class Magnoliopsida; order Ericales; family Ericaceae; genus Rhododendron; species Rhododendron kiyosumense. The sequence goes on along the minus strand of BPLS01000145.1, from coordinate 4,240,697 downwards.
CTACGTGGATGAATATGATGCTGCTGCCTGCTTCAACCTTAAAGAAAATCACTTCTACTATTTTCCATTGCAGATGGGAGATCCTTCTATTGAAGTTACTGAAGAAAATAGGGATGCTGCACAAATATCAAAATCACAAGCCATGGATTCAATCTCAGGAGGCAAGTTATCAGTTTCTTGCTGTTCAAATATTGCAGACTTGGCTAATGGCCATGCAACAACTTCTGTATGTGTAACAGGTAAGCTGCAGGAAGCCATAGGTCATCTTACAGAAGCCATTATGCTGAATCCACGTTCTGCAATACTGTATGCAACTCGAGGTAAGTCTTTACATGTATAGCATTTTGATGTTTCTTCTGCTTTCTTGTCTTTGTTGTGCATATTACCCCTTCTGTTTTTACCTTGGAAACTGAAAGCTTTACTCACAGCTAGTGTGTATGCGAAACTTAACAAGCCAAATGCTGCAATGCGTGATGCTGATGCAGCTTTGCAGGTTTGTCACTAGATCAGTTATTCGTTCAGAGAACTGAACGCAAATAAAAGAAAGTGTGAACTTGATCAATAATGTGCTGATTCATTTTATCATCTGACTTAATTTGTATGATATCATTAATCATGTCAAGATCAACCCTGACTCAGCAAAAGGTTTTAAAGTACGAGGAATGGCACGAACCATGTTGGGCCAGTGGGAAGAAGCAGCAAGTGATTTGCGGGTAGCTTCAAAGTTGGATTATGATGAGGAGATTGGTGTGGCCCTTAAAAAGGTATTGCCTCCGTTTCTCGCCCTTTTTTCTTGAACTTTCAATTTTGTTCATGCTTTTATGTTCTGTCATAGATACCATTCTATGAGATCTTAGACTCGAGAGCCTTTTGTTTCACAGCCGTTCTAGTTGGTTTTGTCCCCCTATATACCCTTACTAAATTGACAAAAGAATCTTTTATATAGAGATACATATATGTATATATGTGTTGAAGATATACCCTCACATTGCCTCTTGAAAAATCCATTTTAGTTAGCTTCCAGGTTGCGTGTTAACCAGTTTACCCTCTGAAATATGCAGGTTGAACCCAATGCACACAAAATTGAAGAGCATTGGAGAAAATACGAACGCCTGCGCAAAGAAAGGGACCTACGAAAAATTGAACGCGGAAGGCAAAGGCAGCATGCTGAAGCCAAAGTTTGTAATCCATTTGTAGTTCAATATTTTTGCATAGTAATTCCATGTTTCTTATTTTGATACCTAAAAAGTTTGTGCTGCACGCGACATACGAAAGAGAAAAGCAAATGGACAACCTCTGAAAGTGAAGTTTCAATGAGCTTCTATTATATGATGTGATGTAATCCCTCCCTCCCGTTTTGTTTGTCCAGTTTTAGAAGTGTGTCCTTTCATCACATAAGCAATAAATATACAAAAATTTTACCAATCAAAAGATCTCAGTTAGTTCTTGTAGGCAGTTTTCCAAATTATCTAAAAAGAATGATTTTGAAACTAGAGACGATTTTGGAATGTCCCGTATAGTGGAAACAGACAACCAAAGAAGAACCAGAGCCATGGAATGACTATCCAACTTAAGTCAGAGGAAATTTTCTTTCTGAGAAGTAGCTGTTAACCACTTTTGAGTGATGTTTTGGATGTCAGTTTGTGGTTGCTGGTCATGTGCAGTTATTTACTTGATTATCTGTTAAGATCAAGTAGCTTTAGTAGACTTAGAGTTCTAGGTTTGTCCACTGGTACAAAATTATATGATGGGTTTTTCATTTATGGATGTAGTGCCCTATTGCTCTCCTTCTTGGGGCTCTATACTGATAAATACAAAAATAAGGCTCTTCAATTTGCACTTAACCAAGCTGAGATGAACAAGTTAGGCCCAACTGCCCTGTTGGTGTAAATACAAATGTTCCCCTCACTCTCTTAGTGCCTGTGTCCAAGTTGGAATTTGGTTGACGCTCGATTTAGCTACCTGTTATTCAGCCCAATTCCTTCTTTTTGGTCTCTCTCTCTCTCTCTGTTCCAAGAAGCTGGTGGTGATCTTACTTGATGTCACAGAGTACCCCTGGTTGATAAGGAAAACCTACAGGCCCTGAATCCATGTGATTGTCATCGGATAGGTGGTCATTCCCTCCCTATTTCTACAAGTGTCTCTATATTGGGTGTTAATCACTCTTTAAATGCTGACCATTACTGCATTTGATGTATATTTTTGAAAGACCTCTTTATATCTGTTGATTAATTACTCTTTTAATTACCTGCATTCATTATAGGGTCAGGAAGCTGTGTCTGCCTTGAAAGATGGTATGAGTTTTGTCTCTGTTCACCATTTATTTCGTATGATGCTTGCAGCTTGCCTTTCATTAAACTACTATGATAGAATTCTGTTTCGTATTAGTAATACTTTGGCAAAGTACTATTTCTAAGAATGGTTTGCTTGTCAAATATTATTTCTAGGTATGCTTGCATTCTCTTGTTGGCTTTCACAGTCTTTCCTCTCTTATCAGTTCTTCATGAAGATATTTTTAGCTGACCGGAACGAGTTAAATGAAATCAGGTATTTCAAACGTGAAGTATTTTCAATACGAAGGACCCAATGCAGATCTTACTTATCAGCTTTCCAAAGCATTGCACAACCATCAATGGAGTTTCCTGTGCATCTCTACACAAGAATTTAACTGATTAGAAACATCCACAGTAATTTAAAGCAAAGTGTATGGGATATAGGATCCAGATCTGAAATCACTGATATCCCACTTCTCATACAATCTAGGACCCAGTAAAGAAACTAACCTTAAATGAACCAATAGATCCTGCTTTTTGCATAGTGTTCAAGAGATAAAGGTACCTGTCAACCTCTTAATGAAAGCCAACAACTTATGTTTTAACTCATATGAAAGTCCTGTCAACCACTATAGTTACTCATGTAAATCAATAAAAGAAGAGTTTGGAGAAGTATTCTACCTTTTTACCTCACTTAGGCTTTGTTGTAAGTTTGAGCCTTCTGCAATGGGTACAACTTAAGATGCAAGGACATGTCCGCTGGCCTCACGTAACTGTGGTAAACTCAACACAACTCGCGTGCATGTCAGACACGATACGAGTCGCATTGGGCACGTGTCGAGCACGCTTAAATTCATGTTCAATTTGAATCATATTTTTCCTGGTCAAACATGCTAGGGACAGGATAAGACACGTGGGGGACATGCCGGGAACACATTAGGAGACCATTTTGTAATTTCCAGAGTTGGGCCAGAGTCGAAATTTTCATAACTTCCATAACATCTTCAACGTTGATATGGTTTGTTTATTTTCTCCTAATTTGACATAATTAATGTTTTTTTGTCTTCGTATGTTTGTACGCATATGTGCGTGTATGTGTTTATCTTGTATTCAGCGTTAGCGGTAGTTCGAAAAGACTTAGGTTTTTTGTATATTACGGAACACGATGCACTCATCGGAGCTCAATGGAGTAAATGGATTAATGTAGCTGACCTCTATTGATTGAGACTTAGGCTCGGTTTGGTTATATCTAACATGTCCCTTTCCTGTGTCCGTAACTCCGTATATGTGCTACTTAGAGCATCAACATCTCTCTCACCAAATCTCTCGTGGCAATCTAACAGATACAAACTCCAGGAACCATCGGAGGGGAAAAAAGAGAGGTCAAAACAACTCATTCAAATAGAAACCATCATGAAATTTAAAGTCACAATGAAGTCACATTTGAAACAACATTGTCCCATGATTAGCTATGTAGTTGCCACAAGTGTTTGACAAGACCACAAGTGTTTGACAAGATCTGATTGTAGTTGAGGATGAGTTCCTCTGTCACTGATGCAACGTTGGCGTTGAAGGAGTTCTGTAAGCTCGGTTTTGTGCTCGTGCTAGACTTTTGCAGGAGGAACTTTATTAGTTTGTTCATCCTCAATGATTGAGATATGAAGTATAATGCAAGCCTTCATAATATATGGCGTGTCTCATGATCCTAAGGTCATGCAAGTCCACCAATAATTCCCAAACGTGCTTGAAGCACCCAAATGCATGCTCTATGTCTTCCTATGTGCCTCTTGAGCCGTTGAAGAATGTTTTTTCTGCCATTCTAAAAATAAAAAATAAAACATAATGTATTTTCTTGTTTCCTTGTGGACGTGGAAGTGTTTTAACAGATTGCCATCAACGAGATAGTATCACATTGTGTAATTATTACACTTAAAAGTGTAATTGACACGAGAAGCACGACCATGGGCTAGCTCGACAAATAATACTACGGAGCACGGGTACTCCATAAATGTTGACGTATGAGTACCAGGTACGCATACGGGTATGGCAAAGTACGTTCCAGCCACACCAAAAACCTGTTGAGTAAATTTTTCTATCCAAGAACGGCGCCGGTACGCCATGGGTACGTCGATGGGTGCGACACTGGTACACCTGCCAGCGGCAGAGGGAGTTAAGGACCATTGGGGTCCTGGGCCTCCGTTGGTTTTTTTTTTGAATTTGTATATAATGTCAAATAAATTATCACGCTAACACCTTCAAAGAATGAAAAGTTATGTGCTCTTGGGACATTCACAATATGTCCCCACACTCTTCTCCACCACATTTATTTGGGAATCAAGATTAATGCATGTGTGAGTCCCACCTACATGTGATGGAGAAGTGAGTTGGGGCACCATGTGACTGTACTCCAAAACAACTGAATAATTACTTACTTACAATTAAGTCTATATTCACTAGACTTTCATCTCCAAACTACCACATGTGTACGAAATTAAAATTACTATCTCATCACAAAATGGAGTTAATCCAAGCTCTTTTTCAACTTCTCCCTTATGCCTTTCTTTTTCTGCCTAAATCTATCAATAACTCATCTCTTGTGATGTTGTAGATTATTCGTTTAGAACAAAAAATGGAATTATTTTACTTTTGAAAATTATAAATTGATCTGAAACGTAAAATTATCTTTGAAATTTTTTTTCCTTAGCTACTTTAAGATGTTAGATGCTATGAAGCACCAACACTCTAAAAGGGCGCCGTATCTACATATTGAACACGGGGACACGCCCAAATACGCATGGCGTGTCCAATATTTTTTATTATTTTTTGATAGGGGACACAATTGGGGTCAAAATGTAATATTTTTAATTTTGGAGGGTTAATTTTAAATTATTCAAAACATTTCGGTTAAACAATAATTATGCATGGAAAATGATATTGGCACTCCAAAAATTGATGCAGGCACTCCAAAATCAGTGTAACTCCAAAGCCATTTTCTTTTGTTTTTTGGAGTGCCTGCATCAATTTTTGGAGTGCTAATATCAGTTTCCTTATGCATTTATAGCTTAAATTTCTTCATCAATCGATCCAATTGTCTCATTCCAAACTTCCAAGCCCTAGGTCAACCAGGAGCTTTCTTGTCTCTCTCCCCCCCCCCCCCCCCCCCCGTGCTCTCTCTCTCTCT
>BPLS01000145.1:4164781-4225243 GCA_019656275.1 Rhododendron kiyosumense | reverse complement strand
GAACCAACGGAGGAAGGAACCAGATCGAGGATCACGGGCCACACAATACCAATCAACCTTTTCCCAATTTCCCAATGTGGGACTAACTTTCCTATATGGGGTCTCACAGATTAAGTAATATATGACCTTTTTTTTTTGATGATTTTGTAAGGCAAGTTATTGGCATTCCCTCTGCTGATGAACTGGAGAAGATGTTAAATGCTGCTTCAAGGTCATCCCGTCTGGCAGTTCTGTACTTCACCGCAACCTGGTGCGGGCCATGCTGTATGATCGCTCCTCTTTATACAAGCTTGGCTGCGAAGTACCCCAAAGTTGTATTCTTGAAAGTTGATATTGATGAGGCGAGACATGCAGCAGCACGTTGGAATGTTAGCAGCGTGCTGACTTTCTTCTTTATAAGGAATGGCAAAGAGATCGATAAGGTAGTAGGAGCTGACAAAGGCTCACTGGAAAAGAAGATTTCCCTCTACGCTGGCCAGCCGTGATTCGCTGCTGAAATTAGCATGTTTTCATGTGGAGTGTTGACTTTACTCAAAATGGTTTGTGTACTTGTAGCCTCGCAGTTGTATGGGTGCTACTAATACTCTTTGTAATAGTTTGACATGTATAGGGACACTGCCTATAATTGATCTGGAACCTCTGTGTGTACATTTGTGTGACTCATCATACTGGTCTTATCTTCTTGTCCTAATGTTGTATATTTGAGCATTGTGCATATATGGGTTATGGTACAAATGCTGGTTTCTGATTTAACTTGTTTTGGTGTACCTGCGATGGGACAGGCCATTGTTATTGTCTTGGTGTTTATCTGCTCTTGAATGAATATAGGGACAGCATCGTTGGAGGAAAAGAAGAGACCGACTACGAAGATGTAGAAATTCAGGAGTTGATTGGTGGCTTTGACCTCAAGACCGTAGACGTTTTTAAGAGGGAGGATAGGCTAAGAGCTACAACTGCCAAAACCATCTTGCGGGATAGGAAGAGTTTTGAAGTGCGGACCAAATTGCACTTCACACAAAGCCATGGATTTACAAATTTGGATCCATGCTCTTGTTCAGCAAGCACTTCCGTTCAAAATCTTTCATAAGACTCGTATGTGACTAGTTATGGGCTGAAAACTATTACTTCCTCCGTTCATTTTTAAGAGTCCTACTTCGTAATTTCAACTTATTAAAAAGACATTATCATTACACTTTTCACATCAACTTTTACCTCCATTTTTCATCCTTACCCTCTATTAAAGCATCATAATTATATTTTTACTCCTTAACTTTTCAAAATGGAATATACTTTTAGGGGCAAAATGGAAAATTCATTAACTTTTATCTACTAACTTTACAAAATGGACTAAGGGACAGCCCAAAATGAAATACAGGACTCTAAAAAAAGAATGGAATACAGGACTCTAAAAACGAGACGGAGGGAATAGCACATTTGTCCGAGAATGGGTATGGGTTTGCCAAGTTGTTGAGTATTGACTCAGTAATGACTTGCACCAGATATATGAGTCTTCCCTGTAATGATTGCCGGGGTTGTAGACGGGATCCACAATTGGAGACGACGAGGGGTCCCCTTGACACCATGGTAGAGCCCAACTGAAAAGGCTAAATTTATAAAATTCATAAGCCAAATATGGATTATAGACACCAGAAATCATCTTCGTTGTCGTCATCCCCATAATCAAATTTCTGAGAGTCTTGAGAAGAGGTCACGTTTCTAGTGGAGAATTGATCGATGGGTGTGTATATGTGCATGTGAAAGAGATGGCTGTTTGAGACCAATAAAGCCCAATTGCTCAAGGAGATCAAAGACTCTTTTTTTTCTCAGACATAGAAATGGAAGGTGGGAGACTATCAGACTAACCTCGGTAGCAAAATATGAAGGTTTCAAAAACTGCCACTATGGGAAAGATTTACTGGTCAATAGTTACACTACACACAACACCTTTTTTTTTAGTTTTAAGGTAAGAATAAAATAAATTTGTACTCTGTCAATAAAACACTTAGCACACATAGAACCAAATCAAGAGAGATAGGCGCTGAACATGGGCTTCTAATTAAGAAAACTGCTAGAAATGGTTTTATGCCTGTTAATACAAATAAGAGTGCAACTTTGCAACGGGTGTAGCACCGAACCAAACAACCAAACACATCAATATCTGCAATTGTCTTGTCTTATTTATCATTTATCAAGCTCCGTATTCGATTAATTCGTGAATATCAAGGTGAAGCAATCAAGATTCAACAATATAATAATGTTAGCGTGAGGGTGTTTTCTGACATTTTGATGCTAAATTTTGAATTCTAGAAACATATTTTGCATGAACAGTGAGAATGTGAATTCAGTTGCAGTATAAAATTCTATAGTTATTGTGCAAAAATTAGAAAACAACTTATAAAGTGGAGTACTGCAAACTCAAAACCTGTCCCAAAACATACCAAATTAATTTAGTTTCTCCAAAATGTAAATTGTAAGCCATTTTTCGCTTGTATTGATCATCGCCTATATCTGAAGTTTGATTAAGGGAATCTTTTGACAAAACACCTTAAGATAGGATAGGAGTTTTTGTTACTAACAATTTGGAGTAAAAAATTGCCTCGAAAATATTGTGCACATCACATGGACACTGGATGTGTAACGCCCCTAATTTTAGGTACGTTAATAAAGGAAATTTATTACAGAAATATTGAGTCACTGCTCATTATTACAAAACGGCTCACATAGGAGCATTGGAAGTTCAAAGAAAAACAAACAAAAGGAAGCTACGAGGTCCTAAACTACGGCTTCTCTTGCTCTTCCAGCCTAGCGAGTTCCTCGGCTCCATACGCCTCCAAAGTGAATAGGTCGCCCTGTTCATCTATCAAATCTGACATATTATACCGGCGTCGCCACCCATATAATATACCAGGGTCACCACAAAGGCAACACCATGAGCTACTAAGGCTCAATAGTAAATCCTACTTTACTAACATCGATTCCCACATGATAAGTACATAAGCAAGGAATAAAAGCAATAAGCTAACATGTTTACATTCGCTTGTAACTATCATTGGCGTTTGACTCGTCGTTCACTTTTTCATTGTTACACTTTATCAAAAACACCTTTTAACTCACCCAACCTCGATTCCGCCGTTCCGGGCTCTCGAGTATCCTCACAATGGTTCCGCCGCACTGGGTTCCCATTGGCACATAAGCATTGGTTCCGTAACGCGGATACCAAGCCAAACACACCCAACCTCGATTCCGCCGTTCCGGACTCTCGAGTATCCTCACAATGGTTCCGCCGCACCGGGTTCCCATTGGCACACACACACACATTCACATAATACCCTCGAAATGGTCATTATGTGGTTTCCAAAGTACTTTCCAACCGGGAAAAACACAACAACCTTTTTAAACACACCCTAGGTGCCATGTTTCTACTTTCTTGGTTTTCGTGTCACGTTTGCATGTGAGACTCCGCGTGTGAGACTTTTTACAACCAACAAGCATTATTCCAACTTCGAAATAGTATAATAACAACATCTAAGCCACGTAGCATGCTTGAATACCAAAAAATAACCTAAACATGCATTTTTACTTTTCAAACAACAAACAAACCACTTTTAAAGTAAGATCACAACTTCTTTATAAAATCAAAGTAAGCTTTTGAAAACTAGATAAGAATACTACTAATTAGATAGAAATGACTACAAAATAGTTAGGATTAACTACCGTTCTCCTTGGCGGTGGCTTTGGTCGTCGGGTGAAAATCGGCAGCGTAACGGCGCTCCGTTTGCTTCGAAAGGAAAAGTTTTGGAAACCTTTTCCTAGAAACAACTTAACTAACTACTACTACTCTACTTTTAGAGCCGTCGGGTGGTTTTGGAAGCGGCTCGGGGGTTTCACTCAAGAACTCACAAAAACAAAGAGAAACTTTGAACTAAAGACTAAGAACTTGAAATTTCTAGAGAGAAGGAGGAGCAATTGCTTTGAGGTGTGAGATTTCAAGTGAGAATGAGCTTCTATTTATAGGCAAGGGGTGCCCCTCTCTCTCTTATGGCCGGCCCTCTCTCTCTCCTTCATTCCCCAATTTTAAATCAAAACAAATCCAACTTTGAAGCATGAATCAAGGAAAAATCTTAGGCTTGCATGGCTAGGTTAGTACTAGGTTGGATTCTTGAATCAAAATGGAAGGATGAGATGAGATTGGTACATGATCAAAGGGTTAAGAAAATTCCAACTTAAATGGAAATATCAATGGAAAATCAATGGAAAATCCTAGCTTGTAAGGCTATGGTGTACCTTGGAGAGATCTTGCATCCAATTGGAGGGTTGAGATGATAATTGTACAAGATCCAAGGGTTGGGAAGCTTGCTAGGTGAATATATGAAGTACAAAGGTGTAAGGATTTGAATTGGAAGGAAATATATGCAAGGATTTGAAGTACACATCAAAATCAAACCAAAGCCAATATCAAATCTCCCTTCTTCTCTCCTCTCTCCCTTCTCTCTCTCTCTCGGCCTCTCTCTCTCTCTCTCTCTCTCTTACAAGAATATATATATATATATATATATATACATACATACATGACATACAAGTGTAAGAAAAGCCCAATAAACAAATGGTTCAAGGGTACTTTGCAAATCCAAGTGAATAAATGCTAGGATTCACTCACCAACAACTAATTAATTCTAGGGTACCATAGGCATTAGAATAATCTACTTAGGTACAATACATATATACACATATATATATATATATATGTATAAAAGTAGGAAAAATCCCATTAAAGAATAATTAAAGGGTACTTTGGTCACTATTTACTTTTGATTAAAGTAATAGTACTTTTCCCCAAATTAAGGAAAGTAATTAATTAAATGATCTAATGGTACTTAGGAAGATTAACCCCTTTGTCCAATGGACAATACTCCCCCTAACATCTATTATTCAATGGATAATAGTTATTAGGCTAAAGAAAATAATATAGTAATTAAAAAGTACAATAAAGTAAGTTTACTTTTTAATATAAACAATTGGGATTCTATTACCCAATGGATAATAATCCCCCTAACCATTATTGTCCAATGGTCAAGGAAATAATCCAAATTGATTAAAAGAAAAAGAATATCAAAATATAAAGTCTAGGGTCCAAAAGGTTCAAAAGTTCCAACGAGGGGCAAAATGGTCATTTTGCCAAGACTAGGGAACTTTTCGGTTTAGTTACTTTAGCCGGATAGTTAGATGCTAACTAGGCTTGCTAAGTAGGACTAAAGCGAAAGAATTGAAACTTTGAGGGACCAAAGTGCAATTATGGCAAATTTCAAGAATTTACGAAATTCAAGCAATTAAAATAAATAACTCGAATAAATAAAATAACTTTTTATTCCATAAAATTCAGAGTTATTACAGGATGGACCCTCCACTCCATGGGCCCGCCGCGAGGATGTAGGTCTCCTTGACATTGATGTATCAGTCTCCCACAACCGTAGATAAATTGACCGTCCAACTCCAACATATATTGTTTTGTTTGATCAGGTGAGGGAGTTTTTATCCAAAATATATACTACTCCAGTAATCAACTGCTTGTAGGACGGCATTGCTTGAATTTCACTGGCAGCCCCTAGATTCTATTAAAATCACATTACCATCCTCTTTTACTACTATTTGAACACGCATTGGCACCCCAGTCAGACAATGTCTTTTAGTAACTCAATTGAAAGACCTACTATTAAAGTTACTAAAATATCCCCACAACTTTTCATTTTTTTCCCTTCTTTTAGTCTACTCTACCCAAATTCCACCGACAACTTAAAATAGAGAATGCACGCCCGCCACCGACCATCAGCCAATGTGAGAACCAGCTATCATTTGTACCTCACATCCGCCATCTACCAATTTCTATTGCCGTCTGTACAACCTTTCTTTTCTCTTTTTTTAACTCCTCCATTGTACCCACCTCAACCCTCGTAAGCCACCAAACCTTCCTACACCAACTTTTTACTCCAAATTTAACTCCCCACACAAAAAAATGAAAAGCGCACCCACACATATACAAAGAAATTCACAAAATGCAACACAACTATTGAGAAAGATGGTAAATAATTTGAGTAACTTTTACTACCTACAATCAATAATTTGTAGCATCTTACAAAAAAACAAACAAAAATTGGAATTCATTTTTTTTGAACAGCAAACCTTCAGAAATCTTGTATATGTATACGTATGGTGGTGGAATGGCAATGGGGAGTAAAGATAAATGGCTTCTTTGTTCGCTAGTGTTGGGCCCTCTTTGCTGGGATTTTTGTCTCGCTGGTAATTAATGATCTTTTAAGGGCTGGAGGTGGTAGTATGGGGTCGGTGAGCTTGGTGACAAATGCATAGTGGATTTTAGTTATGATGGTAGAAGAAAAGGTACAGAGAGTAGCTTTTTTGTCTTAGTTTATTAGGTTTAGCCACGTTCTCGAAAGGAAAATAAATATTTATTTTTTGAGAAGGTAATTTTAAACTCAAAAATTATGTGCTTATACAAATAATTTTCCTATTAATATGGATTTTGTTTGATAAATCTCATTAAGATTTTTTATACAATGTAAAAAAAATTTTGAAAAATTAATTTTCATTTACATTATTTTTTAGTTTGAAAATATGAAATAAATACTTATTTTTTAAGAAGGTGTTCTGAAATGGAGCCTTAGGAACTTTTTTTTTGTTATACTTGGTTGTTACTTTGTTTATAAATTTTTGTCTTTTCCTTTCACTTCAATAGGTTAGTCTTTTTATTAGATAATTTTTTTTGGGTAAAATTTTTATTAGATAATTTGCTTTTATGCTTGTTTCATTTTAATCAAGTGCTTATATAATATAAGGAAATGATTTTCACACTCCCCTAAGTCCTCTTTTTATGGTCCACACTCCGTTTTTGTATCCACGTGAATTTATAATGTTGCTCTTGAATGTACTTAAGAGTTTTGTTGAAAAAAAGATAAGGTAATAAATTCATGTACATGAAAACGGGGGGTGGGGGGCTGTGAAAAGAGAGTCTGAAAATAACTCTCTTATAATAAAATAGAGAGGTGCTATCGGTATCGACCTATAGTTGTACATACAACGTAAATCATTGTGTGGGGTCCGTTACGGATTTCACAAATGATTATGAATGGAAAGTTAGAAGATTGGATTGAGTACTTACACATATTCATTTGAGCTAGCTAGTTTTTTACGGGGCCACTTGAAAAAGTATTTTAAAAATTTATCAACGGATCAGATCATTTGTGTGGGACCCGTAGCGGGCCCCACACAACGACATACGCCATATGTACAACCATAGATCGGTACCAATAGCATTAAGCAATAAAATATAATTATGTAATGCCCCGAATTTTGAAAATGTTAAATAAATATTTTTATTGAAACCTAAATGAAGTCTGACTCATTATTACAGCATAAATCTCACAAGAATACATTTATTCAACAAAGGAAGGGAAACTAGGATTCCTATTTACTGCTCTACCTGCTCCTCCATCCTAGCCAGCTTCTGGGCTCCGAAAGCCTTCAAAGTGTAGAGCTCACCCTGCTCCTCTATAAAGTCTAACACATTATACCAGTGTCGCTCTCAGTATAATATGTCAGTGTTACAACAGTAACACCGTGAGCTACAAAAGCTCAAAAGAATAATTTCATACCCATTAGCCCATAATTATAAACAGGGCATAGAAGTAGGATATTAGCTCATGTAAATTTAGTGATTTTTAAATAGCATATGCATATTCAACAACTTTCGGATAAGTAGTTAACAATAACACATGCACATTCACTATTAAACTGGTGATAAGCACCCAATAATGTAATGAAGGGTGCGCTAAATCTCTATTTAGTTTAAGTTATTTCGTTTAATTAGTTGTTTTTAATTACTTTTGCTTGTAAGGTAGTTTAGTTTAGTTTTGTAGAGAAATTGTCCAAATAAAGGAGTTTTAAAGCCCGAAGTGTACCAAGGACATTCAAGGACCTGAAGGCGACCTGATCGCTAGGCAATGGCCTAGGGAGAGAGCAAGACCAAGTGTTGGCCATAATCGTCTCGGCATTGGTAGAAGGAATTTAGTTCAATCGGTAGCGAACGCCTTACGCCAGCTTCTAATCACATCGGCATCGATAGGGGCTAAAGTATTCCATCAGTATCGAGCTGTCTCTGAACAGCCCATAGCCACTTCGGCATCGATGGACCTTAATCCATCCAATCAATGCCGAGCCTCTTTCAAACAGCCACTTAAGCCCTTCTCCATCGATGCCGAGGGCCTCAGAAGGTATTTTTGAAGCATCTCTTGGAATATTCCGTGCGCGTATCTTGGAGAATATAAAAGGCGTGATGTTACATTGTACAAATAACTTTTGTATGGCATAATTTTAGATCTAGTCTAGATTTACTTGCTTTTTGAATTGTTCTTCATTTTTTTCAGCTTTTAAATCTTTATTTTTTGCTTTAAGTAATTAGTTTTTGCTATTGTAGTCTTCATTAAAGTTGTAACTACTCTTCCGATCTATCATAATCTCTAGTTTATTTCAAGTGTTGTTCTTTCAAATTATGTTGGCTAGATTTTTGCTTGCTTTTATCTTTCTAAATATGAGTGAGTAGTTTTTGTTCTTTCAAATTATGTTGGCTAGATTTTTGCTTGCTTTTATCTTTCTAAATATGAGTGAGTAGTTTTTCAAGGTTAGGTCATGGGATGATTAGCACCTCATGGTTCGAGTAAAATTGTGTTTTTTGCCGTAAAGTTTTAATCTTTGGTTCGAAAATTGATGTGGCGTTCGGATTTGTTTGTCAAATTGCTAAGGTGTTAACCTCTTTGATCATGTGTAGGTAAGAGCATCGCCTACTTACCACACATGATGCTTGGAGCTCTGTCACATGAGGCGTTTGCTAAATAAATTTTAGAGCTAGCTTGGTAATCGAACCATTCTATCTTTCAAGTTGGGAACCTTAATTGAGTATCTTAAACCGCGTAATTGGGTGAAAAATGTGAATTAACTCGAGTCGTGGGCGTTAGTAATTCCTAGATCTAACCTGCTTTTTATCCTAGTTTATTCCCATTTTAATTTAGCCATTTTAATTTCCACCGCACAAGTAAAACAAAGTTGGCTGCCTTAAGGCCGAAAACCCATGCTTACTTCTACAAATCCAACAAAGCCGTATAATTATTCCCTTGGGTACGATCCCGGTCTTCCAGATTATTATGCTTCAACTGACGTTTTAAGCCCTATGCTTGGGGTATTATTCCTTATATCGGAGCAAACGAAGCATTTTTTGCGCCGTTGCCGGGGATTTCTTATTATGGCTTTCTTGGAGGCTCGACAACCCACTATAAGTATCTCGCTTTCGTCTAGTAGTGGTAGATTAGTAGTTTATGTGTTAGTAACTCATATTTAGTTTGGTGAATATGTACCAAACTTGAGGTGTAATGAAACCCGGCTAAATATTGAGTTTATTTTTAGTTAGTTTAATTAGTTTAATTTGATTGCATTGCTTAGCCGAGGTGGTGGCATAACCATTCGCATATTCTGTTTGCTGAGATGAGGTGGCGGCATAGCCCCTCCAGTCTGATAGCTTGTTGGTAGTTAGTAGTATTTGTTTTGTTTATGCCTATGTTTCGAAACCCAATTTTTAATCGGCTTCACCGTTCTTCTTCTTCGCCAAGAATCCGTAGCATTGCCTGGGCGTATCCTGCCCACTCTCCGACTCGCAAATTAAATGGCAATCGCAAAGGCCCAATGGCTTAAGAAGCTCCAGTTCATACTCTGCATGATTATCTAAATCCAGAACGAGCTCCTCAAGTGTCTCCTATCATTATTCCAAATCCGACTGCTGGGAATGCATTTGAATTTAAGGCTGAGTATCTTTGGATAATTCAAGAATTTCGGGGGCGAGAATTGGAGGATCCATATTTGCATATCCGTGAGTTCGAGAATATTCTGCACTCTTTCGTTACAATTCTGGGGCAACTTGATCAAGTTCGCCTGAAGTTGTTCCCATTCACTCTCAAGAACAAGGTGAAACAGTGGTTTAATTCGTTGAAGTCTCAATCCTTGTGTAACTGGGGAGAAGTCTAGGATGCTTTCACCACTAAATTCTTTCCAGCCAGCCGGACGAAGTTGCTTATCGATTAGATTCAAAGTTTCAAGCAAAGAGATGGAGAGATTTACCACAAGTATTGGGAGCGATACAAGGACTTGCTTCTGTCGGTTTCTCATCACAACTTTCTGTTGTATCTTAGAGTTAATTATTTCTACACAGGGTGTTCTCAAGAGAGTAAACAACTTCTGGATACTATGGGTGGTGGTGACTTTATGGGGAAGACACCGAAAGATGATTGGGATTACTATGAGTCACTAGCTGAGAAGACTCAGTCTTGGCAGTTTGCAGATCCAGGAGATAGGGCAATGTTTAATCAGGGCCCTACTGGCTCAGGAAAATTTTCTATAGCGGAGCATACAGCTTTTGAAACTCGCTTGAAGGAGATTGCTCGACAGCTTGATAAGTTGGATCTTAAGAGTGCTCAATCTCAAGAAGTGAAGGTGGTATGCCAAGTGAAGGAAGTATGTGTTATTTGCAAGATGATTGGCCATTCTACCTAGGCTTGTCCAAACATTCCTACTCCCAAGAACGTTATTAATGGGATTGCTCCGGAGGAGGTATATGCAGTGCAACGCTTTGATCCATACTCTCAATCTTATAATTTGGGAACTCATCAACACCCAGCTTTCCGTTGGAATCAGTCGAATGAAACGGGTTCTTCTCAAATTCCACCTCCAGCTCCTCATATGCCTTGGAAGCAACCTCAGAATGCTTTTCGTTTCCCTCAAGCTCAAGGCCCGCCAGGCTTTGCTCATTCCGGTCCGTTCCCACATGCGAATCAATTTCAACAACCCCTGAAGCGTTCTTTCGAGGATCAATTTAATGCCTCTTTGCAAGGCCAAATAGTTATCAATGAGCAACAAACCCAAATGATGGGTGATATCAGAAATCAGTTGGGGAAGTTGACAACTACTGTGGACATGCTTCAGCAAGAGAAGGGGAAGTTCCCAACGCAACCTCAACCCAACCCGCAATCGACGTCTACTCTGCCGAATTCTCAAGGTCTTCACTTTGCGAGCTCCTCAGTGACTTTCCCCGAGCAAGCAAATGCCATTATCTCGCTTCGAAGCAAAAAGACAGTAGATAACCAAGTGGTGATGCCTCCGAAACCAACTGTACTATCTTCTCCTATTGATCATTCAAGTCCAACACCGATCCTTGGGGAATCTCCCAAAGAGGCAAGTAAGAAGGTTTCAGAGGAAAATGATAAGGGAAAGGAGAAGGAAGAAAGTGCACCGAAACCTCGAGTTATTCCAACACCAGCACCATACCCCAACCGTTTGAAGGCTTTGGCGAAACCGAATTTGAATGCGGAGTTACATGAGTTATTCAATCAAGCGAAGATCAACATTCCTCTTATAGATGCAATCAAGCAGATTCCGTCATATGCTAAGTTTCTTAAATATCTATGCACTCGGAAGCGAAAGCTTAATGTTCAGAAGAAGATATTTCTTACTGAACAGGTGAGTTCTATCATTCAAACAAATATTGCACCAAAGTACAAAGATCCGGAGAGCCCTACTATCGCGGTCGCTATTGGAGGGAAGCGAGTTGAACAAGCCCTGCTTGATCTTGGGGCCAGTGTTAATTTACTCCCGTACTCTGTTTACCAAGAACTTGGTTTTGGGGAGATGAGGCCTACTCAAGTCACTCTCCAGTTAGCTGATCAGAGTGTTTGTACACCAAGAGGGGCAGTAGAAGATGTTTTGGTACTGTAGACACCCCAATCTGGTTACCCAATCATTTTACTTTATTTTGGTTTCTTGTTTCCCCGATGATGAATCAGGTCAAAACAGTATTGAGAGTAAAATGGTTTGAGCTTGGAGTGTGTGGAACCTCTCCTTAGCCCTTGAACCCTAGAAACCTTAGTCGAAACCCTGACCTCAGGTTTGACCATCGCGCGATCTATTGGATCTCTCACGCGATGCTTTATCTGCCAGATGGTGGTCAAAGTCAAAGCTTTGACTTTTGACCATCGTGGGGCTGGTTTAACCCTTGCGCGATGGAGCCACTCCCTCGCACGATGGTCAACACCTGTCATTTTCACCTTTTTTCAGCTGGACTTTGTGATGATCAGGGGGTTACTGACCTAGGAACCCCATTTTTGTAGACTGAACAGTGCCTCCAAGGCTTGGCTTCAACCACCTAGCCCCCCACCCTCCCATCACTTTTTGCACCACATTCCTCCACCAAGCAACCACAACCAGCCTTGTTGGCTGGTTGAGAGGCCTTGTTCTCCACCAACCAAGCCCCCATCTTTTCCTATAAATACCCCTCTAGTCTTTCAAGAAAAAGGTTACAAAAAAAATCCGAAGGCAAGAAAGACTACACAAGCCCAAGAAGACCTTGTATCCCTCCTTTCAATCTAGCTACATATACTCATTTTCCAACCTCCAGTTGTTCAAGCCATTTCCAAAGCACTCAAGCAAAGGTATAACTCCTACTGTTTACTGTCTTGATCCCTTGGGGGGTGGGGGGTGGGCTGGCAGGATCGAGGCTGGTAATCAATACCTGCCCTGGTCCTAAAGCCAGCAGAGTTACAAGTTACCTCGGATCAGCTCTCCCACGCGCGAGTGACCCACATCATTGCGCGACTGTTCTAGTCAGCACGATATGGTTCTTGTGGGGATGGCATCCTGATCCTTCTTTATTTACATGATTTCCTGCGTTTGTCGTGAAGCATGCTTAGAATAGTTCACTGTTTTGCATGATAAAATCAATTAGTTCATTTATTTCACATATTTATTCGCTCTGGAATGCCCCTGGGTTGCTCCTGAATATGTCTCAGAGCCTAGGCATGCAAAGTGATTCTTGGAAGTCCAGTGGTTGCCTTTGCATGGGCAGTTAGGCTCTTGGCCTCTGTTTTAATATCCCCCACTATTTAGGGGTTGCACCTTATTTCTTTTGATCTTGTTCGTAACAATTATTTACTTTCAGCACATATAAACTGCTTTGTTTGTCCTGGGTCTGCACTGGTCCATTCCAGAGCCCAGAAGGAGATAAAAATTAACCTACTGGCAGCATGCCAGCCCTCGCGCGATGGAGTGGGTTTGATGCGCGATGGTGAACTCGCATGCTGGCTGACCCATGCATGCAAGTTGGCCATTGTTTGTGCCAAACCCACTCATATGCAGTGTTTTGGTATCCAATTTCAGTGTTAGATTTTATCTCATTTATTTTTCGCTATTTCACATATCCATGCTATTATCTATCACATCCCGCACACATGTTACAGTTTTAATCCCCGATTAACTGTTCCCCCGCCTTAATTGGCTAAAAATTGGTTAATAAAAAAAGAATCACAAATATTTTCACAAAATGTCTAAGTAGAGACCGATCTCCGGATCGGGCGAGAGGGGTGCCTTAAACCCTTTCCCCTCTGGTAACTGGCTCCCGAACCCAGATATGGTTATGACGGACTGGTTCCTTAACTTTTTCAAATCAAATAGCGCGGCAAGTGTTTCGAAATACGGTTCCTTGGGTGTCGGACCTTCAAAACCCGAGTGGCGACTCTGTATTTTGCGAGCGCTTGTCGTCCAGCTTTAAAAAGCGCTCCATCGAACCGACACTTTCTTTAGGGAAGGGAACGGAATCCTTTCCCCGAGAAAAAGGGCACGCTGCGCACTGGTAAAAGTTGGCCAGTTTGTTTACCTGGTGGACTTTATAATTCTCGACACAAATCCGACTGACTCTTTGGCTGCCTCTACTCCAGTGATTCTCGGGAGACTCTTTTTAGCAATAGCGGATGCAGTCATCAACTGTTGAAATGGACTTCTAAATATGACTTTCGGTAATTTAAAGATGGAAGTCAACGTATTTAATGTGAGTAGTCAGATGGGGGACGACGAGAATGTGAATGAAGTGAGCCTTATTGACACCCTCATAGAAGAACATGTGGACGACTTGCTCTATAGTGATCCTTTGGAAGTTGCTCTTACGACCGAAGACGCTGAATTTCTTGAGTCTTCTGAAGTAAACTATTTATTTTCATTGCTCAATGAGGAGGATGAAGTGTGTGCTATGAATTCTTGGGTTCCAAAGTTTGAAGAATTTGAAGAGCTTCCCCCAATAGAGAAGAAAGTTCTGCCATCCAGCGTTGAGCCACCGAAGTTGGAGTTGAAACCCTTGCCTAACACGTTGAAATATGCTTTCCTTGGAGATAACGAGGCCTATCCTGTGGTTATATCTTCTTCTCTTGGGAATCTCCAAGAGATGAAATTAATCGATACGTTAAGAGGGCACATGAAGGCTATCAGGTGGATGATGAGCTCCCATTATTGTAGATATTTGGTGCGACTAGTCCTGTAGTATGTTGGTTTAACTTGCGTTTATTTAGCTTTTATAATGATATTGCACTTAAGGTAGGTTTTTGTATATTTCAGGTAATTCGTATAAATAAGGCACGTTTGAACGCCAAGGAATGCTTCGGGTGCAACCAAGTAATCAAGGCCACATGCCACCCCATTGTGGTGCTCAAGAGATGATTTGGAGGTTGCTCGGGTCGCCCAATGGTCAAGGGAATTGAAGGACATGTGAGGATTTTACCAAAGAAATTCATCTTCCGACGTGCTGAGGGTAGAATTGTCATAACTTTTGATGTACAAAATACTTTTGATCCAAACCACTTGGGTTAGAAAGTAGAATTGACGAGCTTTCCAACGGTTCAAAGAACACCTAAATCCGAGTTCGGAAGTGTCCGAAGAAAGCTTGCGAAGTTGCCCAAAAAATCTGTCAATCTTGTACCGGTACTGGGGATTGCCCGGTACCGGTTCATGCTGTCCAGAGTTGGTGTTTTTCAGCATTATTGAAGGCCTTGTACCTATACTGGGATTTGGCTAGTACCGGTTCATCCTGTAGAAAATATCCACGTTTTTGCTACTTTTTCAACCTTCCATTTATGGAAAGTTTCCACTTATGGAATGTTTTTGGGATATTTTGGGGATTTTTTAGTCCTTTGTAACTTAACTTTAGGGCCCTATAAATAGGCTTATATGCCATATATGGAAAGGATGGCCATTTTAGTCAGATTTAGGCCTAAGTCTTTCTTTTTTCCTAGAGAACTCCATTGTTGTTCTTCAAGCTTTTGTGTTAATTTCTTCAAGAACTCAAGTAAGTATTTGTCTTATGTTAATTTCTAATTTATTAATGTTGTAACTAAGCATTGGATCTTTGCATAAATCGAGTTTATTTTCGTTTTTTTGGGTTAAATCTTTCGCTCCATTTTCTTACCATGTCTAGCCTTTTAGCTATGTGTGAGTAGTCTCTTGGCTAAATCTCGGGCTACTCTTTCCCTATGATTTAGGTAGTTATTTGGTTCTCAAACCGCGGGCGTAAAATCATGATTTTTCGGAATTTAATTAACCTAGCCATTTTGGTCTAAACGAGGGGTGTTAACTCCTTGGTATATTGTTTAGTCAAGCGGTCTTGGCAAGCGGCATACCAAAGGCTCGAGGCCTCCTACGTGTTAGATACATTAGCGAAAATAGGTTGATTTAGTTCTGTTTAATCACATCTTTCAATAAACGTAGTCGTTAAAGTTAAATCTTCCGGGCGTGATCATGCGGTCGTGACTCTCGCTTACGTTATAATTGAGAATCGGTAGCGGCCTTTGTCAATGGATGGACGATCCCTAGACTTGCCTCTTTTAGTTCATTAAACTCGTTTCTAGTTTTCTCCATTTTTACTTTCACTGTTTTAAGCAAAACCTAGTTGGCCGTCTTGAACGCCACACTCCACCATATAAAACCTATAATCCAAACTAGCTATATTTCGATTCTCTGTGAGTACGATCCCGGTCTTACCGGATATTATGCTACCGACGACCTAGTCCTACGCTTGGGTGTCTCAACTTTATTTGAAGGCGAGGTTTGGAGGCTAAGTAGTGGACTATTGCGGATATTAAAGGAATTGAAACTACTCTCTGTTCACACCATATCGCTTTGGAGGATAACTTCAAACAGTCTAGCTAACCTCAGCGCCGTTTGAATCCTATGATGAAGGATGTGGTCCGTGCAGAAGTCTTGAAGTTGCTCGATGTGGGAATCATTTATCCCATTGCTGACAGTAAATGGGTGAGCCCAATCCAGGTTGTACCGAAGAAATTCGGGGTCACCGTTGTGCGTAATGAGGAGAAAGAGCTTATTCCAACACGCATTCAGACAGGATGGAAGGTATGTATCGACTATCGAAAACTCAACACAAGTACTAGAAAAGATCACTTCCCCTTGCCATTTATCGATCAGATCTTGGAAAGGATAGCGGTGCATGCATTTTATTATTTCTTGGATGGGTATTCCGGGTATAATCAGATCAAAGTTGCTCTAGAAAACCAAGAGAAGACAACATTCACTTGCGCTTTCGGAACTTTTGCTTATCATCAGATGCCATTTGGGTTATATAACGCTCTAAGGACTTTTTCAAGATGCATGATGGGAATTTTCAGCGATATAGTTGAGAAGATAGTAGAGGTTTTCATGGATGACTTCTCTGTATTCGGTGACTCATTCGAGTCATGTTTGGCCAATTTGGAGAAAGTACTAACATGGTGTGAGGAGAAGAATTTGGTATTGAATTGGGAGAAATGCCACTTTATGGCAACCGAGGGCATCGTTCTTGGTCGCATTGTGTCATCCAAAGGTAGCGACGTGGATAAGGCCAAGATTGACTTAATTGGGAACCTTCCTACTCCGAAATGTGTGAAGGACATCCGTTCTTTCTTGAGGCATGCAGGTTTTTATCAACAGTTCATAAAGGACTTTAGTGCTATTTCTCGACTCCTCTGCCAACTTCTTGCCTGTAGACACCCCAATCCGGACCTCGGAGGTTCTTTAAATGTCCCGATGATGAAACAAAGGAAATCATACCTTCGAGAGCTTGGATGAAGGACTCCCTTAGACCAAAAGCCCAAAAAGGCCAAAACAACCCAACGACCCAGAACTGGACCCTTAGTACCACACGGCAAACCTCTGCACTGCACAGCATGACAAATCTCATTATGCCGCACGAGGTCATGAGGTCAACCGCATGGCATTTTGGATAAAGTTCTGACTGGCTCAGCTAGCTGTCGGCCACGCTCATTTGAGCCACAACTACAAGTTGGCTTAGCTGAAAAAGCACTTCTGGCCCGCCTAGAAAATACCTCCACCATTTGAATTTCAAAATCTTTGGCTCTTGCCTATAAATACAACCCTCCACTCAAGAGAAAGCGGCCTTGAATTCTCTTTCTCTCTCATCATGCTTTCACACTCACTCCTCACTCCTAAGTTTTGAGAAAGTTATTCTAAAACATTCTTTAGGCTCTTTCTTTCTAAAAGTCCTCCATTCTTCTTCTCATCATTAAAATGAGTCTTTTACTCACTTTAAGGTCTCAACCACCCATCGTATCCATCTATTACTCACATCCACAAGCTTCTTTTCTTAACCGGTCTTGCTTGCATTCATCCATAGCCATCCATCCTCATCTAAGCTCAAGATCAAGGTATAAACTAGTTTTCTTGGGATAAGTCCCACCCTTATCCCTGAGGGAACCTTTATGTAGTAAGATTCAACCCCATTTTGGTTGGGTACTGGCTTAAAACCATTTTCAAAAGAAAAAACAAGCCTCTGTGCTGAGTACGCTAAACCATGCGGTGCTTTGATGCGTCACACGACGTAGTGTACTGAGACGCATGGCGTTTCATATAGCTACTGTTTTCTTGTTCAAACTGTTTGAATCATAGCCATCCTCTGTCAGGCCTGTTTTGTTGCTGAAACATTAGGTGCCGGAGCTTTCAAAATAAAACCATATCTACAAGCCATGTTCGGTTTTAGAAACAAAGTTACTTAATCATTTCAAGTGGTCAAAACTATGAAAAGATGATTTTCGTTCATGGCTTGAAAGAATGGTGTCTTTCAGAGTGATCCTATGGTAAAAGCACAATCTGACATAAGTTGAAAACCCCGCGCATGCTACTCAAGACGCCGGGCGGTGTTCTGAAACATTACGATGGCCTGAAAGCAAAGCAGATACCCCGCAACGCATACTATAAAATCGTATGCGGTACTACAATGTGCCGTGCATAAGGAAACTGAGATCCAGACAATTTCTGTCAGAAAGTTCTTTCATTCTGCATCACTTTTACCATCCTTATACAGATAGCACCACGAGCACGTTAATGTGATATATTTCCCTTGTCCCTTTCGCCTTTACTTGTTTATTAAAGAGTTTGGTTTTTCCAAAAGATATTTGAAATTCCCCCTTTTGAAATAGTTCAATAGAGACCGGTTTTTACCGGGCGAGTGGGGTGCTTTTCTTTAACGAAACCTTCCCCATTCATAACGTGGCTCCCGAACCCAAAATCTTGACGTTTTCGTTGGACCAAAATGCCTTTTCCAAATGAGCTCTCGGTTTCTCGGATCATCCATCTTAAAAATCCGGGTGGCATCTCTTTTGCGCGTGCGCCGGTTCGGGGAGCCCACAATGGCGACTCCGCTGAGGACTTTGCATTAATCAAAAATTTGGAAATTAATACATAAATGAACAATCTTTTAAAGGTCTATCAAAACAGTATGCTTCACGCTGCTGAAGAACGGAATGGTGACATAACGGGATTTTACATCCGACCAATCCGAACTGGGACTTTTACTATTGTTCACTTGTGTAGTTTTCTCTAAAGTGTTGATTAATAAAGTGAGCCAAGCTTGAAAAACATTTTTGAAGGGGATTTTCAATATCTTTTGGGAAATAAAGCTCATTTATCCTGTACACTTTGCACCACACAAGCCTTGCCAGTGTGTTTCAGCAATCTTGCCCGATTTGCCGGCGACAAGCTCTCCTGGAATGCCTTGCAACCCTCGACGATGATGAGCCATCGTGCTGTTCAACCATTGTCTTGCAATACACTTGACATGAGGAGTACACCTTAGCTCTAGTCCGGGGAACCGTTTTGAGACCCAAACCGGCCTTTGCACTTGTACATAACCATTGAACCATCCTAACTAAGACAGGAACCCATGGCTAGGACTTATGTGATATACCTTGTTTATGTGTTTACCTTTCCTGTACATAAATATCATTCATGCATTATTGCATCCTGCAGGCTAGAAGATAGGACTCCTTTAGGATCTGGTCAGTCTAGGAGACTCCAAATCCTTGGAGTTTGAGATACCTCCGGTGTTTGCCATGCCCGGACGACTCCCTTGGTCTAGAATGAACCTTAAATGGTGTGCGTATCTGGATTCCAATAATCATATTGCCCTGTATCGGATGGTCAAGGTAAGGAGATTGGCTCTGATTCCGAAGCGTTCGGAATTAAACCTGCCTGACAGCACTTACCCGGATTGTCGAAAATCTTTTGTGCAAGCACCTTGAGTGAAGGCTAGATCACGGTAGGTCTTAGGCCTAGCTTCTAGGAGGTTCAAATGAAGGAATGGCGAACGTTCGCGATGAGTTAAGAGTTTCCCCTTTTGCTTTGTTGCTAGTTCTGAGACATTGGTCAACCACAAGAAGAGGCTATACTTAATTGGTTTCGTCCCTCCCGAAGACTAATTCGTATAGACACCCTAGAAGGCACGGAATTGTTTGAGTTTCAGATAGTGCAGGAAGGACAACCATCAACAGAAACACCGCAAGAACCCTCGATAGAAACACCACCCGGTAATCCCTTGCCAATGGCTGACCAAGGAAATGGGGTAGAGGAGCTTAGGCAAAACAAGGCTGCCTTAGATGCTTAGTTTAAACAGTCTCTTGCTCATGTCGATGCGCAACTCAAGACCTCTGTTGCGTCCATGAAAAGTGATGTGATCCTGATGATGGAAGCCATACAAGAAGTTAGTGATAAGCTTCAGACCAGACCACTTCCGCAGTCTGAATAGCTCAAAGAATAGGAGCCCGTTGTGGATCCTAAGATGGCCGCTCTTATGGCTAAGATCAGCAAGCTAGAGGAGTCTGTTCAAGAAACTCGACGACTTGGGAAGGGAGAAGTAGACATGAGTAAGCTATGCTTGTTCCCTAACGCTAAGTTACCAGAAAAGTTCAAAGGAGTGGACTTTGCAAAGTTTGATGGCACTGGTGATCCAAGGACGCACCTTCAGGGGTATGTTGGCTCTCTTTCCATGCTAGGGATCGAAAAGGAAGCTATGGTGCAGTTATTCCATGAATCCCTGTTCGGTTCCGCCTTGCAATGGTTCCTTACTCTCGAGCCATCGAAGAAAAAAACCTAGGAAGACATTGGGATAGCCTTTGTAGCCTAGTACAACTTCAATGTTGATTTGAAAATGACTACCTGGGAATTAGAAAGCACTAAGATGGGTGAAAAGAAAAGTTTCGCCGACTTTGTGAAGCGTTGGAGGGCCAAGGCCGCGCAAATGCAAAACAAGCCAGATCTTGAGGAACAGATACGGATCATAACCAAGAACCTGCCAAGCTCCTTTGCCCCGTACATGGCTCTCTCTCAAGCTGCCCCAAATTTTGAAACTTTCTATGACTCTGGTCTGGCCATAGAAGAAGCTCTATGGGATGGCACTTTGGAAAAGAGGGAAACAGGATCCAAGTCCAAAAGAGTATATTCCAGCAACTGCAATGTCCTTCTTAGGAACGCCAATCAGGCCTGAACCTCATCCGCTAAACTTGTAGAAGTCCACTAGATTTCTGAGAAACCGAAGTCCCAAAACCGAGTTTCCACCCAGTTCAGCACTCCTAGATCGGCCTTACTCAAGAAACTCACGGAAGCCGGAGTGCTAAAACCTCTTCCACGACCAATAACCATCCCACCAAACCTAAATCAAAGTGTTTATTGTGAATTCTATCAGATGCCTGGTCATACCACCGACAATTGCATTCGCCTTCGTCATGAGATTCAAAATCTCATCGATAATAAGGTCATTGAAACCCCTTCTCCTGATAAACCAAATACCATCTCAAACCCCTTGCCGCAGCATTACACCTCCTTCTGTGTCAACCAAATTACCTTGACCTCAAATCAGATCACCTAAGATTTCGATCCAACCCTCTTTATCACCCTTGATACCAAGCGCAAACCCACGGTAAGAATCTCTGAAGAAACCGCCATTTACTTCTTATGGGATGGGGAGGACGCATGGAGTGATCTTATTGCTGATTTGGAAGCATTCGAAGTGGCCAATTTGCAAAGGAACGTGGAACCACCATTTGAGCCTGGATGGGAGGTTGATTGACAGAACGTCCATGTTGATCCTCTTGATGGACTCTCTTTGTACATGATGTTCGAAGGCAGGATTATCAGGCCTCTCAAGAAGATTTTGGATGGGGACGGGACCCAATCCCAAGCAAATATCAACTTTTAGCCCCAGATGATCCGTTGGATACGTTCTCCCTACCAGCAATGTTTGATGAAGGATACTAGCCTGAGACAGCAACTTATGCTTGGCCAGAATTCCACCCGAACTTCTTTGAATATGACATAGGCAATAATGTTGGGTATGCCCCATGGCCTGAAAATCCAGGGTTCCTAGAATTAGAAGAAGAAGTGGCCAATAGTGAATTCAATCCTATGGATTACCTTGAGGAAGAAGTGGAGTCAGAACCATCGGTCACCTTCCCGAAAGAAGTCGATGTTGCCATGATGAACTTATGGGAGGATGAACCAAGAGCCAAGGTAGGGCCTTGGGCTAACTCTGAAGTCGTCAACATAAAAGTGGGAAATGAGGAATGGACTGTGAACAAGGCAGTAATGGAAGCCGAACAGTGGAAACCAGAAGACCTCTGGGAAGATTTGGTCATAGCTGACCTAGCCTCCAATCTCCAGGATACGACCATTGGAACCAAGCGCAAAGCCCCCGTTGACCTGTGGAGTGAAGAATCAAAGTACCGCCAGATTGATCATCGAACCCGAAGTGGGCATATTTATCAACCTCCCAACCTCCAAGTTGGGGAATCCTCTAACCCCGCAGCTCCACTAGCCAAAGAACCCTCAGACCCTTTCACTACCCCATTCAAGAACACCTTCCAACCTTTTGCCCCACCATCCAAAGAACCCTCTCGTCCTGAGAAAAACCCTGAAGGTGCGATTAAACGACAACTCAAGCAGATTCAGGCTAAAATGTCTGTTTGGGATGTGCTTGTTCACTCCACCCGCCATCGTGAAGGACTCATCCAAGCCCTCTCCCACCTGGAAGTTCCTTCCACGATAACTCCCGAAGAGATTGTAGCCCTTATCAAAACCATACCCATCAAGCATGCTATCACTTTCACCGATCGCGACGTGCCTGCTGAAGGAACAAATCACAACAAACCACTTCATGTTACTCTAAAATGCTGCGATAAATGGGTTCTGGTAATCCTGATTGACAATGGGTCCGCAATCAATGTCTGCCCACTCTGCGTTGCTTACTGCTTGGGGTACAAAAATAAGGACTTCTCTCCCTTTGAAGTCAAAGTCCGAGCACATGACAATACGCGTCGGGATGTGGTTGGGACCCTTATGCTACCAATGACCTTTGGATCATACCAAACTGAGGTGGAATTCCATGTGGTAAACATCCCTGCTTCCTTCAATCTGTTGCTAGGCAGACCTTGGCTGCACCGACTTGATATCATGGCCGTACCTTCTATTCTACATCAGAAGATCCGTCTAGGTCTTGAAACAGGCATGCTCACCATCCATGGAGACTCTAGAATCCACACACCTACTGAGGACAACGCCCCGCTTTTGGAAATCCAACATGGAGAGGAAGACATTGCTCTGGGTGGCTTTTCGCTAGATAACTCCAATTCTGTCCTTTCAGTAAAAATTGACAATGACTTTGTGATAAGCAATGTTGCCATAAAAATAATGAAAAAGATGTCCTACATGCCGGGTTTGGGACTAGGAAAGAACCTGCAAGGTCCTGCACAGTTGGAAGCTCGCGGAACTCTGATGCGTGCTTCTAGCTTTGGCTATGTACCTTCAAACAGCAGTAAGGCAAAAAAGGGGGATAGGCTGGAGGATTATTTTGTTAAGGAAAAGGCGAAACAGGTCTATCAAGGACAGCCAGAGCCATTCTTGGACAAAGAAACCAACACTCTGCTTCTAGGGTTTGAGATATTCGCCAACGATGTTTGGCCAGAGAATGATGAGGGATTTGAGACTGCAAAGAAACTAGCAAGGCCAATTGATTGGATCGAGGTCTTTGACTTAGGGAGCCTGGCAACCCTGTTTAGGGAGGACGAACCAAAGAGTACAGTCATAGAAGCAGAAGTACTGATGCTAGGACATGAGGGCCTCGAAGACCCAACTTCGCTCATTATGGATGCCACTGAAGATTACAAGAATTGGTTTCTCTTACCAAGTGCAACTCTCCATGGATCTGAATCTGAGTCTGAGTTTTCCGAGTCTTCTGAGTCAGCTGAGTCTGTCGAGTCTAAGTTGGAGCCTCTTGGCCTAACTCCTCATCATCTGTACTTCGAGTTTGAGTCTACCCGTTTGTATGGTGCCCTCGATACCTTTGCTAGTGATGAAATAAATGAACCTAATTTCGCTTACTTCCCTAATTTTGAAATAAATTGTGTCGACCCTGATGAGGAGGAGATTGATTTCGATAGGGATATCCCCAAAAAAATCCGATCTCTAGTCGGAAGGGAAGATGAAAGGCATGCTCAGCTTTTAAAAGAAGAAGTTGTCTTAATAAATTTGAGAGATGAAGGGAATCCCTGAGTGACTCAGATCGGTTCCGCGCTGTCTTCAGAGGAGCTTCAAGCTCTCATAGGTTTGTTGAAAGAATTCGAAGACGTTTTCGCATGGTCGCATGCTGACATGCCCGAAATCGATCCCAGAATCGTAGAACACTGGATTTCCCTTTATCTTGATGCAAAACCCGTAAAACAGAAGTTGAGACGCATGAGGCCCGACTGGGTACTTAAAATAAAAGAGGAAGTCACTAAACAAATCAACACAGGATTTCTAATGGTAACTGAATAACCTCAGTGGGTCGCAAACATTGTTGCTGTCCCCAAAAAGGACGGTAGGATTAGGGTCTGTGTTGATTTCAGGGATCTCAATAAAGCAAGTTCGAAAGACGACTTCCCATTACCTCACATCGATGTACTGGTTGAGAATACCGTCGGGCATGCGCTGCTCTCTTTTATGGATGGTTTTTTAGGTTACAATTAAATCCTCATAGCTCTAGAAGATCGGGAGAAAACATATTCATCACTGAGTGGGGAACTTATTGCTACCGGGTGATGCCTTTTAGGATAAAGAACTCAGGATCCACGTATCAGTGAGCCGCTACTACCTTGTTATACGACATGATTCATAAGTCGAAGTTTATGTCAATGATATGATCGTCAAGGCAAAAGAGCGAGAAGAGCATCTACCAGCACTCAGGAAGTTCTTCGAGAGAATCAGGAAATATAGGATGCGTCTGAACCCGACCAAATGCATGTTCGGGGTTACAGCCGGGAAGATGCTCGGATTCATGATTACCACCCGAGGTATCGAAGTCAACCCGTCTACGATCAAAGCTATCCTAGAAATGGAACCACCATGGTCTGAAAAGGATGTGAGGAGCTTCCTCGGCAAGGTACAGTTTATCAGCCGGTTTATTTCCAAGCTGACCTCAACCTGCGAACCCATCTTCCGCCTGCTCAAGAAAGGTGTGCCATTTAAGTGGGATGACAAGTGCCAAAGGGCCTTTGACACCATTCAAACCTACCTACAAAATCCTCCAGTTTTAACGCCTCCCGCACCAAGGAAACCTTTGATCCTATACCTAGCGGTCACTCCAACTTCTATGGGGTGCATGCTAGCATAGGAAGGAGACGATGGGGTTGAAAGGGCTGTTTACTACCTCAGCAAAAAGATGGTCTGATGCGGGGAGTGTTATACTCCATTGGAAAAGACGTGTTGGGCGCTCATTTGGGCTTCCAGGAAATTAAGGCATTATATGCTAACTCATCCCGTGAGGATCATTTCTCGAATGGATACCCTCAAGTACCTGTTTGAGAAACCGGCCCTCACCGGAAGGATGGCACGATGGTTATTAATGTTATCAGAATTTGAGCTAAAACATGTCACCAGAAAGTCTGTAAAAGGAAGAGCTGTTGCTGATTTCTTGGCCGACAGCCCAATTGAGGGAGGTGAAGATGTTGAGTTCATGTTCCCTAACGAAGACATAATGACGTTAGCCAAAGATGTTTGAAAATTGTACTTTGACGGAGCCGCTAATCAAAAAGGGGTTTGGAATTGGTGTGTTGTTAATAGCACCTGATGGATCTCACATTCTGCTTGTGTTCAAACTAAACTTTGAAGTCACCAACAATCAAGCGGAGTATGAGGCTTGTATTGTACGCATGGAAGCAACCATCGAAATCGGTATAGAGAAATTGGAGGTTGTAGGGGACTCCAACCTGGTAGTGTCACAAGCCAATGGCGACTGGAAGGTCAAAGAAGAAAAGCTAAAACCATACCATCAAGATTTGGAAGACCTCAATCCTCATTTCAACAAGGTGACCTTCACTTATGTACCAAGGCTCGAAAATCGATTCACAGATGCATTGGCGACACTAGCATCCATGGTCGAAATCCCTGTTGGCGTGAAGTTAAGATCAATCATGATCGAGCAAAGAAATACGCCAGTATACCAACATGTCATGGTTGTGGATGAACCTGAAGATGGCCACCCCTAGTATTACGACATTTGGAGATTCATGGAAAGAAAAGAATATCCTGTAGAAGCCAACAAAAAGACAAGATCGCCCTTCAGATAATGGCGGCACAATACATCATTTGTGGAGGAAATCTATCCCAGAGGTCACACTATGGCATGCACAAGTTATGCATCCATGGCACAGAAGCAAAAAGAGTAATGGAAGAAATCCACGAAGAAGTATGTGGCCCTCACATGAACAGCATGATGCTCGCCAAGAAGATTCTCAGACAGGGATATTTCTGGTACACCATGGAAACAGAATGTGTGGAATACGTGCGGCGATGCCACAAATGCCAGATCCATGCCAACCTAACGCATGTTCTGCCATCTGAACTACATCAAATGACCTCGCCTTAGCCTTTCTCAGTATGGGAGATTGACGTCATCGGAAGGATCGTGCCAGCTGCCTCCTACGATCATAAGTTCATCCTGGTAGCTATAGATTACTTCAGGAAATGGGTTGAGGCTGCTTCCTATGCCACTCTAACCGCGGTACAAGTTGCTCACTTCATCAAGCAAAATGTCATCTACCGGTATGGAGTACCTGAAGCTTCATGTCTGACAATGGGGTTCAATTCAAGGGATGAGGCAGGGAAGTCTTGGATGAGTTTCAAATCCAAGTACACAAGTCAATAACATGTCGGCCGCAGACCAACGAAGCTTTAGAAGCAACTAACAAAACGATCAAAGCTATTCTAGAAAAGACTATTCAATCCGCAAGAGATTGGCATGAACAGTTACCGCTGGCCCTATTGGGGTACCACACGTCTGTGCGTTCACCGACTAGAGCAACCCCTTACTCGTTGGTCTACGGAATGGAGGCTGTGCTTCCCATTGAGTTAAAAGTTTCATATCTTCGGACCATGATCGAGTGTGAGGTCTAAGAGGCTGAATGGCTGAGTAATCGGTTTGAAGAGCTCATGCTATTTGATGAATGCCGGTTGAGAGCTCTTTATCATAATCAGGGATACCAGAGG
This sequence comes from Rhododendron kiyosumense, assembly GCA_019656275.1. Lineage (NCBI taxonomy): Eukaryota > Viridiplantae > Streptophyta > Magnoliopsida > Ericales > Ericaceae > Rhododendron > Rhododendron kiyosumense. The sequence goes on along the minus strand of BPLS01000145.1, from coordinate 4,198,513 downwards.
AGAATTGCACGCACATTCAACAAAAAGGTGAAGCCTAGGGACTTGTCAGAAGGCGATCTGGTTTTGAAGGAAATTCAGGCACCAGTCTACGATCCACGTGGAAAGTTCCGACCGAAGTGGTCCGGGCCTTATATCATCAAGACCATCTTATCCGGAGGAGCCACACAGCTCATTGACTTAGATGGAAACGAATTCGCAACTCTAGTCAACCTGGATTAACTCAAACGCTACTACCCCTGAGAGAAGCTCGTTGGGCTGAAAACCGCAAGGGCGGGCGGACCCTGGCAAAAATTAGAGCAAAAGCCTGCTAGGTTGAAAACCCATAAGGGCATCCTAGGCCAAAGTTAAGGCAAATAATGGATGAGCTCGCTAGGCCAAAAACCCGGAAGGGCAGTGCTAGGCAAAATTTAGAGCGCAAAAGGAGAGTGTTAAAACCAGAGCGAACCTTAGCCTGAACTACGTTATGACCTGATTCCTTTACCACAAGGATACGTAGGCAGCTTCACTCTGAGGCCCGGTCACCTTCATTCAAAATAAAAATCCAGGTTGTAAGAATTCAATGTGCTGAATCAAGGAAGGGGGAAGCCCTCCACAACTCGTTTTATTATAATAACTGCTTTTAATACATAAGGCTGAGTATGACTTTCAAAAAAAAAAAGAGGAGGGGGAGACAACATGATCAAAGTGGGTCCGCAATTTATTTTATGGTCAGGGTAGTAGGATTAAGTCAATTTTCTTGAGCCCCAACCCTTGCTGTAACATCCCTTTGTAGCCATTTCCGATAACTCCCGCGAACCATTACGGAGGGATAAGGGTGCACATCAGTCATCTCGCGAGCCCTCCAAGACCGCTGATAGTTGCAAAGGACGGAGTGGCGAAACAAAGGCAGTATAACATCAACCACAACCTCTACAGGGGCCTCTTATCTAAGGCCGAGCTGGCGTTGAATCCGATATGGGATGTAGAAAGTGAAGGCCTCTAAACCAGCAAGGACGACCCACTAAGGGCCCATGAAATGCACGGTCATAGGAGGAAGGTCTGGCCACAAGCACCTCCAAGAAATGGTCTCGGCACGCAGTCGTTTGAAAAAGTCAACCCACTCAGAAACCCACCTGTCCGGAAACTCAAAGCATCGCAGGGATATCAGTCTAGCTTTGTATGCCCAATTGCCAGGAAGAATTGTTAGCACATTCACCTTATCACAGAGACATATATGCAAAAGAGAGGAAAAACAAGTCAGAAACCATAGAAAGCTGAACCGAGCGTTGAGGTAAAATAAGAACGTGAGAAGGACCCGAAAAAGGAGAGCTAAGTGAGAAGCCAACCTGTAGGAGGAGAGGACTACCCCCGAAAATCTCAGTCTCTCTAGAGCAAATTTTATCCAAACCCATTAATGTTTCAGCCAAAACCATTGGAATCACATCCTTTTGAGCCTCGATTTGAACACCAATACTGACCAGAGCTGAGCTAGCATGACCAGTGGGAGACACCAAGAGGTAGGCCACAAGCAGGCACATGCAGAGGGCAGTCATACGCCAAGTTTGATAAGTTGTGTTTACGGAGTCACCAAGGGGGGAGAACATCCCAATAAGCCCAATCACATTGAGGCAACCATTATTAACTACGTAGCGCGCAGCTCCGCTAGTTAGTCCAAGGGTTGCAGACAAAATCTTGTGGATGCTCTCACGTACTGGAGGAATAATGAATTCTTCCGAGCCAAAGTCGCCTAAGTAGGCGCAAAGTTCCTCCACGGTACGGTAAAATTCTTGCTCACCAAAGCGAAAAACTTAAACTTCCGGATCCCAGAAGCTCGTAGCAACCTTCAAGAGCTCAGGGCGAAGATGGCTATTGTGGAGGTACCTCATGGAGTAGAGGCCATGAGCCCGGACATTGAGCCAATCAACCCCTTCCATTGAGACTAACCATCGGCGAAGCGAGCCGGTGAGCGAAAGGGCCATGAGAAGGAAGAGTGAGCCTTAGAAGAAATGAGACTTGAGTGGGAGGAAAAGGATTTGAAGTTAAGGGCTTGAATTTATAGGAAGGATGGAGGAGACAACCTCGGCTTTCAAAGAGTCTCGGGTGCCAAAAATGTGTGTTCCCCGTGAATTTTTGCATAGGAAAAGACTTGGTCATAACATGGGAAGGTAATGCAGACATGCATTGGCTCAAAAACACCACTGCATAGGTCAAACTTCAACCTTCGAGCAATCTACCTTGGGAAGTAGCAAAAAGTAGGGCGTCAGGAAAGGAACCACACGCGGCATACTATAGCCACGCACGGCATATTGGATCCTAGAAAATCATCACGGTATAACGTCAGTGTACCGTGGAGCCTTGAGTAGTAACGTGTAGACACCCTATTCTGGACCATCCGAATAATGTTAATTTAATGTCTTTTATCCCCAAGGATGATCAAAGGTCAAGAACATTCCAAGGTCGATGGTGTGTTTTAGCTTTGAGCGTTCCGAACCTCATTCAAACCCTTCCAAACACCATTTCAAACCCTTCAAACCAGAACCAAATGGCCTCAGTAAAACCAAACTTGCTTACGCCAGTGTTGTGCTAGCGTGCGCCAGTAAGCTGCCACGTGTCGGTCATCGCCCGTTGACTCAGCTATCACTGGCGCACGTAGGTCAGATTCAGGCGTACGCCAGTCAAATCCAATCAAAGCATCACTATTCAACCACGTGCTCGAAACTTTTGCGGCTCCCTAGTACGGTGAATAGTTCCCCTAATGATTATTTCCTGCAGAGACGTTCCCCCTCTCTCCTACACCTTCCATCAAGCCAAGTCCCATGCATTTAATGCATGGGAGGCTCCCTCCCAAACTCAACAAGCCCAACTAAGCCTGGTTACTGCCCTTTCTTCAGTCACCCTTTGGCTATAAATACCCCCTTGCATTCATATGCAAGGGGTTACCACAATAAAAGCTTCAAGTCTCTCTCTCCCTTTGGTTTTTCTTGCTTCCTCTTCCTCCATTGATTGAAAGAGAAAGCAAGAAGACTCCCTGCATCCTCAACACCCCTCTCATTCATACCTTCAACCTCAAGCTCAAAACTCCTTTCATTCCATCATCCTCAAAGACCAAAGGTATACCACCTTTGTGTAACTTTCTACTTTTGACCCCTGAGGGGAGCCAGTAAGGTTCAGGCTGGTAATCAATACCAGTCCTAGCCTTAAAACTGGAAAAATAATGGTAGTGTTTGGTTGAGAGTTTAGTTTAGTTTAGTTTTGGTAGTGGGTGAAGAAAGAAATAGAGTAATGATTGAAGATAAGGGTAATGATTGGAGAGAGATAGAGAGAAATGAGAAAGTAATAATTGGAGAAATAGGGTAATAATTGGAGAAAGAAGTAGGGTAAGGATTGGAAACAAAACTAAAACTAAGTTGTTAACCGAACAAAGCCAATGAAGTTCGTATGAGGTAAAAATGCCGCACGCCAGTACTATCAAGCCGTACGCCAGTGATGGCAGTACGTGCATTACTGGCGTGGGGATCATTTACCATTTGCTTCTTGCTTATATTTTTCTTTTATTACCTTACTGCATGATAATAACCAAATTCCAGCTTTCTATGTTTTAGAACTATGTAGATTGTAGCATTTCAATACTCGTTTTATTTGCTTTAAAAGGCCCCTGGGATGCTTCTGGTCATATTCTAGAGCCCAGATGATGCAAAGCCAAGCACTGGACACGAGGTCTAACTGGCGTACGGTCTCACACGACTAGCGTACGTCAGTGACACGAAGCCAGTGGCTGGCCCTTGTGTCGTAGTTTAGCTTTGGCCTTTTGTTGTTTTCCCACACTGTTTATGGGGTGTTCTGCTCATTTATCTTGGCTTGAAGCCATATCATCTGTCTGTAACTATATAACTGCAGCTTTATTGACTGCGTGGTTTGTTCTGGGTGTGCGCTGGTCCCTTCCAGAGCCCAGAGGGTTGAAAACAAAGACTATGAGTCTATGGTAAATGAAGTATGCCAGTAAGAAGGCGGCATACGCAGGTCGCATTCGTATGCAGTGGCCCGGCCAGTGCATACTGATGTGTCACCTGCTCATGCCCTTTCAGGTCAGCATACTCCGTTTTACCTAAGGTGCTCCCAGTGCTTGTTCTCCATCTATATTTATTATTGCAAGCAAAACATACATATACATTTTGTCACATAACTGCAACTTTTACAGTTTTAACCTCCCTTTAACTGTTTCCCCCGCCCTAACTGGCTAAAACAATAACTAATGAGAGAAAAATGCAAATGTTTTACAAAATGCCTGAGTAGAAACCGATCTCCGGTTTGGGCGAGAGGGGTGCCATAAAACCCTTCCCCTCTCGTAACCTGGCTCCCGAACCTTAGATTTCGAAGGTGACGATGGATCAATCTACGCCTTTTTCAATCAAACAATGTAGCAAAACGTTTCAAGTTCTATTCCTTGGGTATTTCACCGCTAAAACCCGAGTGGCGACTCTAAATTGAAGCGTTTCGCCGCGCTTTCCCAAAGAGGGCCGCACCCAAATTTTTCATAATAAAAATTTCTGGGGCGTGTGCCCATAGTGGCAACTCTGCTGGGGACTCATCATATTAATTAATATATGGCAATTAATACACAAATGAACAATTTTTAAAAGTCTGTCAAAAGAGTACACTCCGCGCTGCTGAAGAACAGAATGGTAATGTAACAAGATCTCAGCATCCAACCAATCTGAACTGGAGCTTTTACAATTGTTCACTTGTGTAATTTTCTCCAAATATTGATTAATAAAAGTGAGCCAAATTCAAAAAGGCATTTTTCAAAACATTGCATTTCTCTCTTATTCAAATCATTCTTCGGCATTCTCCATTTGCATCGATGTTGGTCAGCCCCGTTGAGGTGTTTTGGGTAACCGGCACAGTTTACTGGAGCCCGGGGTCCTCGAATGCCCAACAACCTTGGACGATGATGAGTCGTAATGCCGTTCGACCATTGCTTTGCTATACGCGTTACAGTGGGAAGTATGTCGCGGCTCTAGTCAGAGGAACCCCCTTAAACCAAAACTGGCCTCTCCATGCGTACAAAGCACTAGAACCTTCCAACCTAAGACAGGAATCCATAGGGTAGGATTACTTGCATCTAGCCCCCATAAACTGTCTATGTGTTACTGCTTTTCCTATCGCATGCCTGTACATACATTCATTCCATTTTGTGTAGGAGCATGCTAGGGCGGCTTTTAGATTGGCTTTTGAGTTCGTCTTATGACTATTAGGACGTTGCCTTGAACCGATGAAGAGTTGTGCATCTTCATGGTGCACATTATCAAAGTTTAAAAAATCCTTTGATCAACAAGACTTTGAGAAACCGATACTTTTTAAGTTCTTGTCTAAACCTAATCAAAGTTTCAAACAGTAAACCAGGAGCAACGGAGAGAATGTCGTGATGCTTACACCATCCAGGTTAAAAGTGCCAATCACTTACACCGCGCAGGCTCTGGCACAGTGCTACTTACGTCACCTCGGTTATGGTATCACGACGTCTACACCAAAGTTGTTCCGAACTCCAGCATTGAAACTTCAAGGGGAATAGCCAAGTCTTAGGCTGTTTTGGCATCTCTTAGTGATAGTCGATCCAATCAAGGATACATCTATCGAAAAGAAATCCGACGATTCGAGCAGCGTCCGAATGTCCTGAGTCGAACGCTCTCTAGTTCTAGAGTCTAGGAGGACACCGACGACGTTGACATGCGCATTTTCATTTTCAATCCTTTCAAAATAAACTGTTGCAGGCTGTCACTGAGCTCTTATACTTTGTTGTCTAGCTGCATTATGGGAATCTTCAAGATCAAGGGCCAAACCTACTTAGGAATGTCCACCGAGTCTGTCTGAGGATTTGTTTGGGGGGTTTGCTTTTCAGTTCGTCGCAACGGAAGCCCAGGCCTGTACTCTGTCAAGGGAGGACTCACCGTCAGCTACTCCGCACGAATCTCCCCCGACTTCTCCATCTCCACCTGTGTCACCAAAGATGATCAAGACAGAAAACCTGGACATGGCAGAAACTTCGCCGCCAAATCTTGCTACGATTCTAGCAGATCTCCAACACAACTTGACCGTCATGCAACAAAGGGCTGACCAAGCCGATACCTTCATGGTGAATTTGCAGGCTCTAATTGAAGAAAGGCTCCCGGCTAGAAGGGGAGGTGGTGAAAGACAAGAGCGCGAGCTTGCGGCTGAATAGCTCCCTTTGGTCGAACATCTCGTTGTGAATCCAGAAATGGCTGCTTTGATCGCCAAAATGGCAAAACTTGAGGAAGCCGTCTCTAAGTCTGAAAAGATTAATGCGGGAGGTTTGGACATGGACCGTCTCTACCCATTTCCAAAATGCTAGGCTGCCAGAAAGGTTCAAAATGCCGGACTTTGCGAAGTTCAATGGAACGGGAGATCCAAAGACTCAACTTTTGGCTTATCACGGTGCCATGAAGCTGCACGGGGTCGAGGAGGAAGTAATGGCTCAGTTGTTCCCTCAAACCTTAGTCGGCCCTGCTTTTCAGTGGTTCCTGTCTCTTGATATCTCTAAGCACCGGACGTGGAAGGATATTGGTGCGGCTTTCAACGCCCAGTACAGTTACAATGCTCAGCTCAAGATGACCACTCGAGAGTTGGAATCAACCAAGATGAATGCAAAGGATTCTTTCGCAAACTTTATCAAAAGGTGGAGGGCCAAGGCTGCTCTCATGACTGATCGGCCAAGTGAAAAGGATGAGATTCGCATCATCTCTTGTAACCTATAGCCAGACTTCGCCAAGAATCTTGTGCTGGTCCAGGGGGCCAACTTTGACACCTTCTTTGAGTCTGGTCTGGCCATTGAGGAAGCTCTCCAAACTGGGGTTCTGCCACAGAGTGACACTTCTTCCTCAACCTCAGGTTCGAAGTCCAAGCCTCATGCTTACACAGGGAGCAGCACCGCTCTGTTTGGCGACAACAAATTCGCCAATGCAACATCTGCCAGCAATAATGCCACTCAGGATTCCAACCACATCATTGATGCCAATCAGGTGCAAGCTCCTCTGAAGCCCCGAAACCGAAACCAACCCCGAAACTTTACCAACTTCGAGGATCCACTTTCCACGGTGTTAGAGAGGTTAGTCAAATCCGGCCACCTCAGACCGTTGGTTCCAACCCCACTTCCTTAAAATCCATCTCCTAGCCATAATCCGAACGCCTTCTGTGCTTATCATCAAATGCCTGGCCATTACACCGATTCTTGTTATCGTCTCCGTCATGCGATACAAGACCTAGTGGACAATGGCACCCTTCCAACCCCCCCTAAGCCTAATGTAATTACCAACTCCATGCCACAACACAACAATAACCCTTAGGTTAACCAAATAACCCTCACCTCCACTATAATCCAGCTCAGCTCCACCATATTCAACCCCACTGACCATATAGCCTCAGATTGCTACCCCAAACCCGTTGTAGCCTGCCCGGAGGACTTCAGCATCAACATGTTGGCAGTTGGTTAGGACATGGAAGACAAGGCAAAAGAATGGGAAGAGCTCGCCAGTGATTAGAACGAGCGCTATCATATGGGCTTCCCTCAGGATCCAGTTGTCGATCAAGAACAGTTAGATCAATGGGAAGAGCAGTTGAATGCAGCACGAGCAGATCCGCTGGATGGTTTATCGTCGTTCATGCTCTTCTACCATCCAGAGCCAGCCGTGTGTGAAGGGGAGGACAAGGAATACGTGTGGGACACGGAACCCGATATTGCACAGCTAGCTTGGAATCAGAATTCCAACATGGAGGGAACTGGCACCAACGATGGCATGGACAAGCGATACTTGGAACTCTATGTTGAAAAGGAAACTGTTCCTAGTGAGTCTCGCCAGCTGGGAGCTTTCTTGCCTGTAATCGATGCACTCTCGAACACCGTTCATGAATACGACCTTGGGGTCAATCCAACTATCAACATCGTTCCCTTGGAACAGCCACGTCCGTTGGTGGCTCCGAGTGACGACTGTTCGATCATGGTTTTAAATGCATCGCCTGATGACCTATGGGAGGTGGATGAGATCATCGACCTTAACAAAAACCCACTGCCGGCTGATTTTTGGGAGGATGACAAGGTTGTCGACATGAATGTAGGGGATGAGGTCTAGACTATCAACACTGCTCTAGTGGATGGAGGTTTTTGGGATGTGCCGTTCGTCACCAACCCGGGGACACCTTTTGAAGAAGCTGCTGCTTAGGATCCGGCATTTTGGGAAGGACTGGTGATGAAGGATCTAGAATGGGATACAGCTCTGGCAGAAGACTCAGCAGCAGCCATTGCATCAGTCGACAAGGGGAAGCGCAAGTTTGAAGCAGTGTCTGCCGATTTCTGAGATTTTGTGGACACATCTGCCTGATGGGAGGTTGCAAATGTTACAATGAGCAACCGAGTCTTTCAGCCACCCAATCAGTCGGCTAGAAGCTCGTCTAATCTTGTTGATCAAAGGTGTAATAGCCTTGATTTTTAGTAGGTAAAAATTTCGTTAAATATTTGAATTTTATTGTAATTGCTTTTAATTTCCAAAGTTTGTCATAATTACGTTTTAGCCCTTCAAATTTCGTTTCTTGCACTTTAGCCCCATTTAGCAAGCCTAGTTAGTTTCTAACCGTCTCGTTGGAGAAACTAAACTAGGAAGCCATCTAGTTACCGTAAATGGACCATTTTGCCCCTCATTGAACCATGTGAACCTTTTTAATCCTAAACTAAGAATTGATTATTCATTTTCTTTTAATTATTTTTGATTTTATTCTTTGTCCATTGGATGATAAATGTTAGGGAAACTATTATCCATTGGATAATAGAACCCCAATTCTTTATAATAAAAGTATACTTTGTTAAGTACTTGTATTTATAAAAATAGACTTTTTAAATACTTTAAAGTACTTTTTGATTATTTTATTTTATAATCTCCCTAGCAACTATTATCCCTTGGATAATAAAAGTTAGGGTGGTTATTATCCATTTGGTAAAAGGCTTAGTCTTTCACCAAGTATCATGGGTTTTATTAATTTAATCTTTTCTTTAAACCCATTTGATAAAGTACATGATAATTTATTATGTAGGTACTTAATAGACATTAAGGCCTAAGATTCTTTAAGTACTACTAGTATTATTTTAAGTTGGGGTTTTGAACTACCTATGGTACAAAGTACCTATGTATATATTATTTAAGCACATGGAAGATTAGTTTATTGCCTTAAGGACCATGTGCCTAATTGTTAGTTATTAGGAAAATCTTGACCTTTTGATCCTTTGTACAAAAAGTACTACTATTTTTATTGTTTACTTACATATATATACTTGCATACATATACATATATATGTACCATGTGAGAACAAGAGAGGAGAGGGAGAGAGAGTGAGAGGGCCGGATGGGAGAGGAGAGAGGGAGAGAGATTTGGTTGGTACTTGCCATTGATCTTCCATTGTACATCCAATCTTGGAGATTTTACTCTTTCAACCAAAAATCTAACCACCATGTCCTCTTTTGTACATTTTGGCATTTGTTTAAATCTTAGAATCTTGTACAAACTCCTTCCCACCACAAAATTGATCAAGAATCAAATCCAAGTACTAGACCTAGCCATGCAAACCTAGGATCTTGGCCTTGATCTTCCATGTGAACATGACTTTATGGAATAAAAAAATTGAGATGTAGAGAGAGAGAGAGGGGCCGGCCTTAATGAGGGGGGAGGGGAGCCTTGCCTATAAATAGAACTCCCCCCAAGCATTGAACTCACACCTCCTCACTTTGCTCTTCCTTCTCTCTAGAATTTCAAGTGTTCTTGTTCTTAGTTCAAGAACTTTCTTTGTTCTTGAGTGTTCTTGAGCAAACCACTAAACCACTCTCAAATACCACTCTTAGATCTCTAAAAGTAGCTTAGTTAAGTTAGTAAGGTTGTTTCTAGGAAAAGAAAGAACATCTCTTTTCCTTTCGAAGCAATCCGGAGTCGTCACGCCGCCGAAATCCTAAACCGACGACCAATCTTCCGTAACCGACACCGCCTAGAAGAACGGTAGTTATCCTTACCTACTTTTCCAAGTATAAAGTAGTTTTCCACTCTAATTCTATGTATTGTATAAATCGCATGTTGCTTGGAAGTTACTTTGATCGTAGATAAGGTTATCTTTTGATTAAATGTTGGAAATGCATGTTTTATGTTAGTTCTTGGTGATTCAAGCATGCTAAGTAGTTCGGAGTTGGATGATCTTGTTAAATTAGTTTCAAGTTTTGAAAAATGTTTGTTGATGAGAAAAGTCCTACCGCGGAGTTTATGCATATAAACGAGACACGAAAACCAAGGAAGTAGAAACGTAACACCTAGGGTGTGGGTAATGATTAGATGTGTTTTGAAAACTCGTAATGTGGCCGGACTTGGTAGCCCATTGCGTGGGTTGTGAAAGCCACAAAGTGGCCGGACTTGGTAGCCCTTTGTGAAGATTGCCAATAGGACCGGACGTGGTAGCCTTGTTGGTAATATGGCTTGGTTATCCGTGGAGAGGAGCCAATGCAAGTTTTGTGTGCCAACGGGAACCCGGCGCGGCGGAACCGTTGTAAGGATGCTCGAGAACCGGCGCGGCGGAACTGAGATTGGGTGAGTTAAAAAGGAGTCTTTGGAAAAGAAAGGTAGTAATAACAACATGGTCTACGATGGGTTACGTAGGAAGAACTTCGAGGATCTTGGACACCAACGATAATTATGAAATGAATGTGGATATGATATTGCTTTTGCCTTTTGTTACTGCTTATATACGTATCATGTGGAAATCGATGTTTTATTATGATATTAGTTCATAAGTTAAGGATTAGTAAGTAGGATTTTACTATTGAGCCTTCGTAGCTCATGGTGTTACCTTGTGGTGACCCTGGCATATTATATGGGTGGCGACGCCGGTATAATATGTCAGATTTGATAGATGAACAAGGTAAACTCTTCACCGTGGGGGCGTATGGAGCCGAATAACTCGCTAGGATGGAGGAACAAGAGGAGCAGTAGTTAGGAACCTTAGTTCCCTATTAGCTTCCCATTTGTGTTCAAAGTACTCTTATGAGAGTTACGATGTAATAAATGAGCAGTGACTCACTTTGTTTTTATAATAAAATGTTCTATTTTAACGTACCCAAAATTCGGGGCGTTACAAAAGGCCCGTCGTTCCCTCCACTCAAAGGAACACTCCAGTTATTCCTAGTGGAGTACCGGAGGAAGACGTCATTCAGAAGCAACTTGGGAGGATCCCTGCCGCTGTCTCTATTTGGGGTCTGATATCGTCATCAAAGGAGCATCGAGAAAGGTTGTCCGCAACACTAGCCTAACTCACCGTGCCAACCGACATCACCCCCGAAGCCATGATTGCCCTGGTCTTGCCTTTGCTCTCTAAGCACTCTGTCACGTTCACTGAAAAAGATCTGCATGTCAATGGGACTACTCACAATCACCCGCTGCACATCACCATCAAAGGACACTGGGTGCCAACTGTGTTGATTGACAACGGGTCTGCAATCAATGTCTGCCCAATGAGAGTTGCTTACCGCTTGGGGCTCACAAAGCAATTTCACGCCTTCCAACTTGGCGGTCAAGGCGTATGACAACACATGTCGTGTGGTAGAGGGGACCTTAATTCTCAAGCTCAATGCTAAGGGCTTTGAGATGGACGTGGAATTTCATGTGGTCGACATCCCCGCCACCTTCAATTTGCTGCTAGAAAGGCCTTGGCTACATCGGTCAAACATCATGGCTGTTCCCTCAACCCTCCACCAAAAGGTCATGCTGGGGCTTCCTACCGGGACTCTAACCATTTGCGGAGATTCTGGGATCCGCCCGCTCAAGGATGATGAGACACGTATTTTGGAGATAATGCATGGGGAGGAAGACTCAGATTTTGGAGGATTCTCTTTTGACACAACCGGCTCAATCCTTGCCATCGCCATAGATGACGACTTTATCATCAGCTCAGCTGCTCTCGAAATCATGAGAAAAATGTCATTCATGCCTAGCCTAGGGCTCGGGATTAACCAGTAGGGGATCGCTAAGTTCCCTGTCTTTCCCTTTACCGAAGACCGCTTTGGCCTGGGATGCACTCCCCCTGCCAAAAAGGCCAAACTAGGGAAAGGTACGGGAAAACTTCGAACCCTTTATGGTAACCTTGACAGCTATTTTATCCGTCAAGGAGGAGGCATTGCTTATCTGGGGCAGGCTGAACCGTTTTAGGATCTAGTGACTGGGGCTTGGCTACCGGGTTTCTAGATCTTTGCTGCAGACACCTGGTCTGACGATGAGGAAGAGATAGCAAAGGAAGAGCTAGCTGGAAAAGAATTCAGGAGGCAGCTAGTCAATATCAAGGAGCGAGCTGATTGGTTGAGGACTTTTGATCAGGGGAGCTTGGAGATGCTATTCTCCCAAGTAGGTTTGGTTGGCAAGGAAGAAGAGGTTGAAGTGCTGATGCTCGGGCCTGACTCTCCAAACACTCTCGAGGATCCAACCTCCCTCATCATTGAGGCAAAGGGTAGTATTAATAATTGCATTTTTACTCCCTGTCTAACATGCATTGATGATATATGAAATGCATGATCCTACTTCTGACTACTTTGCTGGCTTTTATATAAACTGTGTCGACCCCGACGATGAAGGAACTGACTTCGACGGGAACATCCCGGCTGGGTTGCGTTCCCTCATCGAAAGGGAAGACGAAAGGCATGCTCAGCCTCTAAAAGAAGAAGTAATTTCAATAAGTTTGAAAAATGAGGACGATCCCTATATGATGCAAATTGGTTCCAATCTTGTAATGCCCCCAAAATTAGGATACGTTAAATAAAACATTTTATTACAAAAAAATAAAGAGAGTCACTGCTCATTATTACATCAAAACTCCCACAAGAGTTCAATATTACAAAAGAGAGGGATAACTAGGGTTTCCTAACTACAGCTCCTCTTGCTTCTCCATCCTAGCCAGCTCCTCGGCTCCGAACGCCTCCAATGTGTACAGCTCACCCTGTTCATCTACAAAATCTGACACATTATACCAGCATCGCCACCGATATAATATGTCAGGGACACCAAAAAGGCAACACCGTGAGCTACGAAAGCTCAATAGAGTAACCCCATACCCGCTAACCCATAACTTACAAACAAACAATCATAGAAATCAAACTAATAACAATAACACATCCACATTCTCGTTGGTGTCCAAGTTTCTCTTTGTTTCTCCTACGCGACTCGTCGTAGACCGTGTCAATCATTTCCATTTACAAAAACATCTTTCAAAATCATTTGTATTGGCTCCGTACCGCGGATAACCAAGCCACACACCCAACCTCGGTTCCGCCGTTCCGGGTTCCCGAGTATCCTCACAATGGTTCCGCCGCACCGGGTTCCCATTGGCACACATTGCATTGGCTCCTCTCCGCGGATAACCAAGCCACACCTCACCATGGTTCCGCCGGTCCGGGATCCCATTGGAACGCACACAACCTCACAATGGTTCCATTATTCCGGATTCCCATTGGAACACACACACACCACACACAATGGGCAAGTCCGGCCACATCGCGGTTTTCAAAACATTTCAACATTTTCAAACACACCCTAGGTGTCATGTTTCTACTTTCTCAATTCTCGTGTCTCGTTACATGCAAAGACTCCGTGGTAAGACTCTCCACATACGTAATCACAAATCATACTTCATAACCTTGAAATCAAACTAGCAAGATCATCTAATTTTACATTATTTAGCATGCTCAAAACATAAGTTGACGAGTTCAACATACTCCCCATCCTTTTCATTAATTCAAAAGAACACCTTTGGAATATTTTCATCGATAGCAATAGATAACCTTATCATAAACTAAAATAACAAAAGTTATACTAGGGAGAATGTGTAGAGATTAATCTACCTTGATCCGAAACTAGTCGGGGCCGAATAAGCAAGTTGGAAAATCCTACGGGTGGTGAATCTGGACCGAACTTCGGACGGCAGTAACTCTGTCAATCTTTGGCCGAATACAATCGTTCTTGGATCGAAATCGAAGGTCTCGAAACCCTCTACAACTTTTGTGAAGAAAGTTGATCCTAGAAACGAACTTAGGTTGGAGAAAAATGGGGGTAAAGCAAAAGACAGTAAGCTGTCAGGAAATGAAAATCCAGAATTTTCACTGAATTTCGGATGACAATATCTTTGTCATTTCTTAACCTATTGGGGTGGTTCTTGGGTCTAACTTCAAGGTTTCGAAGTGTTCTACAACTTTCTCAAAGGAAGTTGGTTCTAAAAACTACTCTAAACAGGAGAAAACTGGGGATTTCCGAAGGGACAGTAGGCTGCCCAGAAAATCAGAAATGGTTTTCTAGAGAGAAGGAAGAGCTATTGCTTGAGGTGTGAGTTCAAAACATGAGAATGGCCTTCTATTTATAGGCAAGGCTTGGCTCCCTCTCCTCTTCTCATTGGCCGGCCCCCCTTTCCCTCTCCTTTCCTCAATTTGACACTTGGCATGAATCTTGGAAGATCAAAGGCAATCCTAGGCTTGCATGGCTATTTTGTACAAAGGATTTGATCTTGGATCAATTGAATGGTGGAGATGAGATTGGTACAAGATCCAAGGGTCTAGCAATTGCAAGGTGTACAAAAGAGTACAATGGATGTTAAGATTTTTGGTTAGAAGAATAACTACCAAGGATATGAAAAATAATGGAAGATCATGGTGGTACAATCCAAATCTTCCCTTCCTTCCTTCCTCTCTCTCTCTCTCTCTCTCTCTCTCTCTCTCTCTGGCCTCTCTCTCCTCTCCCTCTCTCTCTCTCTCTCTCAAGTACATATATATATATGCACATGTATATTACAATGCAAGAAGGATAATTAAAATATAGTACTTTTGGTACTTTGAGATCAAAAGATTTAAGGGCTAAGATTTGCCCAATAAACAAATGAATTGGCACATGAGTACTTAGCCAATCAAATAAACAACCAAGTACTAAGTGGTTAAAAGGCTAGAATTATCCCATTAAAATATAAAATAGGAGTACTTAGGAAAATCTTAGGGTTTTAAATCCCAAAATAAAATATTGGTACTTCATCCATGGAAATTTTGAAAAAGACTATTTTATTTGAATCCTTGTACTTGGTTGAAAGACCAACCTATTACCCAATGGACAATAAATCCCCTAACTCCTATTATCCAATGGACAATAGTTGCTAGGGTAATTAAATATTAAAATAATCCAAAAAGGTACTTTAAAGTAATCAAAAAGTTACTTTTTTAATATTCTTAGTACTTTAACCAAATATACATTTAATATAAACAAATGGGGTTCTATTATCCAATGGATAATAGTTTTCCTAACATTTATTGTCCAATGGATAAAGAATAAAACTAATTTGATTAAAAGAAAAAAAAATAATTAATTCTTAGTCTAGGGTTCAAAAGGTTTATGAGGGGCAAAACGGTCATTTTGCGGTTAGGGAAAAGTAACTAGATGGCTTGCTAGCTCGGTTTCTCCAACAAGACGGTTAAAAACTAACTAGGCTTGCCAATTAGGGTTTAATGTCAAGAAACGAAATTTGAAGGGCAAAAACGTAATTTTGACAAACCACAAGAAAATTAAAATAAAATTCAAATATTTAACGAAATTTTTAACGACCAAAAATCAGGGTCGTTACAAATCTATCCTCGGAAAACCACGCTGGTACAATCGAAATGCTCAAGGAATACTTCAAGGTTTTTCCGTGGTCTTACACAGATATGCTCGGTATCGACCCTGAAATAGTGCAGCACCGGATTCCGTTAATGCCTAGGGCTATTCCTGTCAAATAGAAACTTCACAGAATGAGGCCAGACTGGGTTCAGAAGATCAAGGAGGAGGTCACCAAGCAGATTGATGCAGGATTCTTGAGGGTTGCCGAATATCCTAAATGGGTTGCTAACATTGTGCCCGTTCCCAAGAAGGATGGGAGAATTCGAGTCTGCGTCGACTTCAGGGACTTGAACAAAGCAAGCCCCAAAGATAGTTTTCCTTTGCCACACATCGACGTGCTTGTGGACAACACGGCGGGACATGCCTTGCTCTCTTTTGTCGATGGATTCCTAGGATATAACCAGATCTTTATGGCTCTAGAGGATTAGTAGAAGACAACGTTCATCACTGAATGGGGAACTTACTGTTATATGAAGATGATGTTTGGATTGAAGAACGCTAGATGCACTTTTTAGAGGGCTCAGACGACCCTGTTTCATGACTTCATCCACAAGACAGTCGAGGTGTATGTCGACGACATGATTGTAAAGGCCAAAGAGGAAACGGATTACCTTCCTTCACTCAGACAGTTTCTCGAAAGACTTTGCAAGTACAACGTGCGTCTCAACCAGCAAAAGTGCATGTTTGGGGTCACAACAGGCAAGATGTTGGGATTTCTGATTACCAAGAGAAGGATCAAGGTAGACCCGTCCAAGATCAAAGCAATTCTCGAAATAGAGCCCCCGTAGTCTGAAAAGGGAGTGCGAAGTTTTCTGGGAAAGGTTCAGTTCATCAGCAGATTCATCGCCAAGCTGACTTTCACTTGCAAGCCGTTGTTTCGACTACTCAAGAAGGACGTCCCGTTCGAGTGGACAGACAAGTGTCAGGCTACTTTTGAGTCCATTCAAAGGTACTTGCAGAACCCTCCGGTACTGATGCTGCCTACACCAGGCCGACCTCTGATTCTATACTTATCCGTGACTCCGACGGCCATGGGTTGTTTGCTAGCGCAGGAAGGGGACAACCAAGCCGATAGAGCCATCTACTATCTGAGCAAGAATATGGTAGGATGCGATGAGCACTATACCCCTTTGGAGAAGACATGTTAGGCTCTAGTTTGGGCTACCAACAAGCTTAGACACTACATGCTAGCCTATTCGATGAAGCAGATTTCTCAGATGGACCCTATCAAGTATCTGTTCGAGAAGCCAGTGCTCACCCATAAGCTAAAATGTTGGTTGCTTCTACTAGCTGAGTTCGATCTCCAACATGTCACGAGGAAGTCAGTGAAGGGCCGTGTTGTGGCAAAGTTCCTGGCTGATCACCCGGTGGAAGGGCCAGAGGATGTGGACTTCACTTTTCCGGATGAGGACGTGCTGACTGTAACCAAGGAAATGTGGACGCTTTATTTTAATGGGGCTACTAATCAGAGAGGGTTTGGAATCGGGGTACTGCTGATCACGCCTGCCGGTGCTCATATTCCTCTCGCATTCAAACTGAATTTCGACGTCACTAATAATCAAGTTGAGTACGAGGCCTACATTATCTAAATGAAGGCTGCAATTGCTTTGGGGGTCACGAAACTTGAAGTAATCGGAGACTCGAATTTGGTAGTCTCTCAAGCCAATAGAGACTGGAATGTTCGTGAGGAAAAGCTGAAGCCTTTTCACCAAGATTTGGAAGAACTGATTCCTCGCTTCAATAAGGTGACCTTCACCCATATTCCACGCTTGAAGAATCAGTTCGCCGATGCTTTGGCGACTTTGGCTTCAATGATCGAGCTTCCGATAGCGGTTAGGATGCGGCCGATTGTGATCGAACAGAGGGACTTGCCCGCATACGAATATGTTAACGCCATCGATGATGTCGATGATGGCCTACCCTAGTACCATGATATCTGGAACTTTGTCGAGCGAGGGGAGTTTCCCGTCGGGGTCACTAAGAAGGATCGAATCGCCCTGCAACGTCTGGCTGCTTAGTACATCATCTGTGGGGGAAAGCTATATCGAAGGTCTCACTGCGGGATGCACAAGCTGTGTGTAAATGGCACCAAAGCAACAAGGATAATGGAGGAGATCCACGAAGGAGTCTGTGGTCCTCACATGAGTGGTGTTATGCTTGCATGGAAAATCCTCAAGCAGGGCTATTACTGGTCAACAATGGGGTCACAGTGTATCGATTACGTGCGGCGTTGCTACAAATGTCAAATCCATGCCAACTTGCAGCACGATCCTCCGTCTAAGCTGTATGGCATGACCTCGCCCTGGCCTTTCTCGGTGTGGGGGATTGACGTCATCGGAATGATCAGACCTTCTGCTTCAAACGGACACAAGTTCATACAGGTAGCAATTGATTATTTCACTAAGTGGGTTGAGGCTGAATCTTACAAAACCCTGACAACAGTTCAAGTCACGCAATTTATTCGGAAAAACATCATCTACCGGTATGGTATTGCTCAGGCTTTTATGTTAGACAACGGAAGTCATTTCAAAGGCAGGGTTTTGGAGTTATTTGAGGAGTTCAAGATCGAGATCCACCATTCCATAACCTATCATCCACAAACAAATGGAGCAGTCGAAGCCGCGAACAAAAATGTCGAGATGATCATCAAAAAGACTGCTAAATCTGTAAGGGATTGGCATGAGCTACTACCTCTGGCACTCTGGGGGTACCTTACATCAATCCGCACTTCCACAAGTGCAACTCCGTTTTCTCTAGTCTATGGAATGGAGGCGGTACTTCCCATTGAGCTTGAAGTTCCATCTCTGAGAATCATGGCGGAAAGTGGTCTTGAGGAAGCTAAATGGCTGAGTGGAAGGTTTGTCGAGCTCATGTTATTTAACGAGAGAAGACTCCATGCACTATATCATGTTCAAGGGTATCAGCGTCGAATTGCCCGAGCATTTAATAAAAAGGTAAAGTCGAGAGGTTTGGTCGAAAGGGACATGGTTACAAAGGAGATCCGGGCTCCGGCTTTCGATCCTCGCGGGAAGTTTCGACCGAAGCATTCTGGGCTATACATCATCAAAACCATCCTATCGGGGGGGGGGGGGGCTGCAAAGCTTATCGATCTCGATGGAAATGAATTCAATACCCTGGTCAACCTGGATCAGCTCAAGTGTTATTATCCCTGAGAGATGCTCGTTGGGTCGAAAACCACAAGGGTGGGCGATTCCAAGCAAAAGTTAGAGCAGCCTGCTACACTGAAAACCTAAAGAGGCGATCTAGGCAAAAATAAATAGGCAAAAGTCGAAAGCTCGCTAGACTGAAAACCTAATAAAGTGATTCTAGGCAAAAGTTATAGTGTAAAAGGAGAGGTAAGCGAACCTTGGCCTGAACTACGATCTGACCTGATTCCCTGAAAGGGGATACGTAGGGAGTCTCTCCTTGAGACTCAGTCATATTCTATCAATCCGATCCATGGTTTGACATTTTGGGTTCGCATAAAAGGCCGAAAAGTCCGAGAACAAGCTGAGTTTGCATTGGAGAATCAAAAGGGTTTGAAACCCTTCATATATCAACTTTATTGCAAAATTACTATTTCTAATATACAAGCTGAGCATAAAAGCCTTAAAACAGTAAAGCATGGAAAACAGAATAGAATGCTTGAGAAGCCTAACGGCTCACAGCTTATTCTAAGTATAGCAAAGTGGTTCGGAGTCAATCGATATTTTCTTTTGCGTGCACATCTGCTCTCAGCCACTGTCTATATCGATTTCTCAGCCTCGGGGAAAAATCCGGCGCTTCTGCCTGGAGGACCCTAAGGCCCCAGTGCCTCTAATAGCCATTAAGTGTCTGAGCATTGAAGTTAGGAATGTGGAAGTTCCCAGTACTGATACGGTTGTTCTCTTAGGAAGCACCCAGTTGACGACGGATGTGACCAGGGATGTAAAAGGTGAAGCTAGTCAGCCCTGCAATAACCATCCTGTCGAAACCATCAGAACAGATAGCCATGTCCGGAAGGTCCAACCAGGGGCACCTCCAGACGATCTCGTCGGGCTGTATCTGCTGCATGAACTCATACCAGCCCGCTATGTCCAAATCGGGGTACCACATCTCCCTCTGATGAATCCTCTTTGGAAACAAATTCCAGCCTGTTACTGGTGGATGCAGTAGATTCAGCTTGTTCGATAGCCACAGCTGCGTGAGTGAAAAGACAAGTCAGAAGTCAGATAAAACCTGAGTGGAAAGACAAGTAAGGAACTAGGGAGCAGCCTAAGTCGAGTATCGAGGTAAAACGAGAATGTGCGAAGAACCAGAAAAAGGTGATCTGAGTAAGTTTACCTGAAGCAAAAGTGGGCTTCCACTAAAGACGGCTGACTGGCCTGTGCATACCAAGTCCAAACCCAAGAGTGTCTCCGCCAAGACCTAAGGGATCACATTTCTACGCGCTCCCATCTGAGCAGCCACGCTTACAAGTAGGGGACTAACCCATTCGTCAGCAGGTACGAGCAGGTATGCAGCTAGCAAACAGATCACTAGGGCGAACCGGCGCCGAGCTTGCACGGCTTCGCTGTCCAAATCGCCGTCTGGGCTGTATTTTTCAATCAGGCGCATGATGTTCACTTGGCCACCCTCGAGAATAGTTTTGCCAAACCCCGAGAGATGTCGAGCGAGGTGGCTAGCAGCCTGGGCATGCTCACTTGATACGGTGGGACAACGAGTGTCGGGGACGAATAGGTTCGAAGGTACGCCAGGAATTCCTCAACGGTGGGGCATATTTTGTCATCACCAAAGCGGAAGACATGGACATCGGAGTCCCAAAACCTGAGGGCAGCCCATAAGAGAGCTGGGTGGAGCGGCACATGTCAAAGGTAGTAGAATGAAGCGAGGCCATGGTATTGAAAGTTTAGCCAGTCAACGAACAAAAATTGCACTAACCAAGGCCGAAGCAAAGTTGGGAGGGGATTTTCCAGAAGAGGGGCTGAAATATGCTAAAGAAAGGGGAAACAATGAAGTTGTGGATGCCACAATGTGTCCATCCCTGCTTTATAGGCCATGGCATCCATTGCATTTTACATGATTCATGCAAACAAGTAGCTAGCATCCAAAGTATCACTATGGCAAAGGACTCTGCCTTCTGGGGGCTCAGAAACCGTGTGCAAGCCGTGTGAGAGCAAAAACAAGAAACCCCCTGAAAAAGGACAGTTGGTCAGACAAGTGAATCTGCATCCCAGATACCTGGCGTATACGTGTCCCCCACCTACTGGCGTACCGGGCCAAACTCATGGCGTACGCTAGTAAGGTTCACCAGAAACTAGTTTGCAGCAGCTACTGCCTTCGCATGGTCGTTTTCAGTTTCGGAGCTTGCTTTGGCCATTTGTTGATTCCTACAACTCACAAATGACATATGGGACTGTAGCAAGGCATCGGATTCCAAAAGCCATGCCCAATGAAGATTTCGGACCCTCGGCAGCCCATTTCAAGTTCAAATCAAGGATGCGGGAGGTCAAAACTCGTTTTAGGAGTTTTTGCCAAGTTTTGTCATACCGTACGCATCATGTAGGCCTTATGTGACTCTGCGGGAGTGTCGGTTTCAGTCCGGGACAAAATACAGTCATCTTTTGCGTTTTATGTCCGTTTTTGCGACATTTCTAGTACTTTTCGGTCTATTTCCCGTTTCGGGGCATTTTCTCCGGTTCCGTCAATCTGTACAGGTTACTATACATCTATTTAATCTCTCAAAAGTGTCAGTTTCTCTCGTTTTGGAGGATTTTGAGTTTTGGACCATTAATGTTTAAAATTTCTTTATTTTCCGCGTGTCCGAGAATATGTGTCGTATCCTAGGGCATTTCTACCCCTTTTTTTTTCTTCGAGCTAAGTCAATCGTATGCGTACGCAAGGGTCTTTTGTTGATTCAGATCATTTATCAATGCATGATAGACATTGTGGACGGTTTATGCATTTCCTTTGCCAAAGATCCATTAAAAAGGAAATCAATAAACAGAAAATGCATATATTATAGACTATCAGGTCGAATATCCAAAAGTAAGAGGTGAAAATGTATCAAAGCGGCACAACAGCCCGAACAGAACCAACATGTACTAGGCACACTCGCCTAAAAGTCAAGAGGCACACAGGCCCCAGCTATACCTAAATGTCCAAAAAGTAACAAATCAAAAGACAGCAAAGTAAACAAAGGCTCAGTAATAGCCCTCAGTCATCAAAGAGGTCCTCGAGGTCATCGTCGTCCTTCTTCGGAACCTGGGATCGCTAGCAGAGTCAGAGCCGCTGCTAAAGGATGATTGCTCTTCTTCCAGTTCTTCTTCTTCCTCCCTCATCTTCTTTTGCTTTGGTCCTTCAACTGGCCTTTTCTCTGCGGGCCTCTTCCTCAGCTCCCGACGGAATTGTGGCTCGTCGCTAGTGGGGACTATCTCTACTCCCCTCTGTGCGCTCCCCGCTGGCCGCGAGATGCTTGGCGCCACCTTCTTTTGTGGTGGAGGCCGCACACTCTTCCTCCTAGGAGCCGCCCTAGCCTGTCCCTATATTTTCATTTAGTCATTCAGCATTTATTGTACATATTGTATATATTGAAATGCTGACTGCAGGAAATATTGAAAGCAATTCTATCAAAAGCAGAATGGAAAGTAATACCTGGGGCTGTATAGCAGGAGCAAGAGCTGGAGCTGGCAGTGGGTAATGCAACTGCAGGGAAGCACCGTCGGCTATCTTATGGAACTCCTTCTCCATGGCCATCGTCAAGCGCACCGCCTCCTGCACCCACTCCATCGGAGCCTGTGTTGCAGTTTTATCAAGATCAAGGTGCAAACCAGATATACATGTCAAGCATGATACAAAGGAAAAGGTAAAAGCTGAAAGAACATCATACCGGTCCTGTGATCTCTGCTGGCTCTGTCCTGGTGGGCTCAAACTGAACTGTGGCCGCCTCTCCCTGTGCATCCCGCACTGCCAGCGTCCAAGAAAGTCAGGGAAGGCCTGTTGCTGACGCATATCCGCTCCTCTCTCTCGAGCGGGAAGCCCTACTGCTTCGGCCCGTCTCTCCCCTGCAGCCTCCAGTTCGCTCAGGCCTCAAGAAGGCTGCTAGATCCGTCGGGATGGTAAAGTGCTGCAACTCAGCAAAGGTGTACTGGTCTATGTGTGAAGCACGAGGCAGAAGTGGCCCGGGCGTGATAAACTCAGATGAATTAAGTGACTGACACCCGATCGCCTAAGTACCACTGCCACCTGAAAGCCGACTCTAGTAGCACTCGGCTTGCAGCCACCACTCTACTCTGCGCAAGATACTCAGGCTCAGCCTCAGAATTTCTCCATGGATCCCACTCTACCTGCAAAGTAAACAGTCGGTCAGCGACAACATTAAAGCAATTCAAAGGCAGTGATACGTAATAAAGGTAGTGTTTTACCTGAGTACCCAACAACTCGTCGAGGTACGCCTTGAAAGTATGGAGACTCCCTCTCGATTTTTTCTTACCCTTGTACAGCAGCCCCCACATCATGGCACGTGGAAGCATCCTCAGGTCCGGGCACTTATTCTCCGGAGGGTACATTTTCAGCACCTTGTAGGCCCATAACTGCAAGTTTCAAACAATCAAAGCATCAGTACAGCAGTCATAATTCAAAGGAAGGAAGAATACATGAAAGTTAAACTACAAATGTTATTGCTTACCTCTCACACCCTCCAGTATCCAGCGGTCGCCTTCTTGCCTCGCGAGAATTCACCCATGAAGCCATAATAGGTCCCCAAAGCGGCTCCTCCCCAGTCGTATCTGGCAGCTGTGCGCAAGTTGTAGAGGGCCGGCAAGTAAGTCAAGTGCACTATGGCCCGCTTGTTGGGATACAGCGTAGCCCTAAACAAGTTCAGCAAATAGGCCCTCGCCATCTGCTCCTCCTCTTGATCTGTGGTGAGGACTCTACCCTTCAGGTACCTGTGAAATTGGTCATGGGGGACTGTCTCTGAACTACCCTCTGGCTCTCGTCCCAAGAACCAACTCAGCGCCCCAGAGTCGTCATGTATCCCCAAGTCAAATGGGATAGGCTCTCCTCCTACCCTCAGACCGATCAAAGCTGCAAAATCCGCCAGAGTCACCGTCATCTCCCTGATCAGAAAGTGGAAGGTACTGGATGAATCCCACCACCTCTCGGCCAACGCCGTAAGCAGAGCATGGTCGCTCTTTGTCGCCGCTAAAGTAAGGATGAACGGCTTGAACCCTACAGCATCAACCAAAGCTCTAACCCGCTCGGGCAACTCTCTGTATAGCTCAAGCGAGCTAGCAGGACCGCCGTGCCCCCGTGTGCTAGCTGCTCCTCTCTGCACAACACAACAGACAAAACAGAAAAGTTTCATCAATAGGTGCAATCCAAGCTCAAAAAGCAGCCATATCCAAATTACAAAGTCATATTGCTAGAGGAATACTATTCAAGCTATCATGCATTTTATTAGTCAATCCAAGTACCAAGGGCTTTCTACTTGTCGATCAGTTATCTACAAGCATTCCTCGGTCGATCAAGCTACCAGATATTTGTTTAAGCAACTGTTATGTCGAAGGTTTTGGCTGTCAATCGATCAAGCTACCAAAAGTCCTATGAATGGGTCCAAACACACAATGAGCATCCCACGGTCGATTCAAAGCATTCTATTCAGTCGAGTACTATTGTCGAGGCACTTTTTCAACCAATTATCTTTTCAAGGAGTAGTATTCAGTCGAATCAAGCAAGCATGGCATCCTATGAGTCGAATTCAAAGTTCCATGGTCACAACTATCAGTCGAGGCAACCTACAGGTCGATTCAAGTTCATTATCAGTGGTTTTCATCGAGGTTCTAAACATTCTACAATCAAGTTCAATTGCTTTTTGGGATTTCTATCTATCGAAACAAGTTTCAAATTACAAGTGCCAAACGTGCTATCAAGTTCAGTCAAGGTCAGCAGTTCAAGGTACATACATAGCAACTTACATGCAGATACGGCAAATATAGGATTGAAAGCTAAAAGCAGGTTCGAAGATATACCTATGCCCAAGTCACGGATAAGTGCCTCTTGGGATCTCTCAGAATGAGCTCTGTGTCATAGTTGTCTCGTCGGGGCACGTAGCTCTCAACCCCGGACGAGACAAACAGATGTGCCTCTGGTGGGACATAGGTCTCCGCCACAAACTCAGCACGGGGTGCCTCCCGTATGGACTCTGCTAGTGTCACCACACGCTCATGAGCCCAGCCCCCCTCCTCCTGGGCCTGCTCGGCTACCTCGGTCTCTCGCACAAAGGCCTCCTCCTCAACTCTAGCCTCCTCGGCCTCGGCTCTCAGGTGCTCCTCCTCCTGAACCTGCTCTATCTACCTTTCCCTATCCTCCCAGGCCGCTACCACCACTGCTACCACCTCTGGATTCTTTCAAAGCAACCGACCAAGTTCCTTCTCGGACACGAACTCCACAAAGCCTCCGCGTGTAATGGTTATATGCACCGAGGACCCCACTACTGGCCTAAACTCGGCCTTCCCTGCGGGTGTAGGGAGTTGTTCCCGAACAGGTACACTTAGCAACCGAGCACGTGATGTATCAGAGGCACGTGATAAGCGAGACAAGCCTTATCGCCGGGCAGTGCGATGAACGGCGATGTGGACCAGTTGCATGTGAGGTCATTGGTCCATATGGACTGTTCGGCAACGAGGTAGCCGAGCAAGGGAACAAGTTGCCCTAAATCGTGAGGCGGCAAGAATGCTCTAGAAGGTTCCGGAACAGTGATATTCCGTAAAGGAATGAGATCCCGAGTATATAGGATTAAGGCAAGACACCCAACGTGAATGGGATGTTCAGATGATAGAGGAAAGAGTCCCAAAAGGACTCAGAGTCCCAAAAGGACTCAGAGTCCCAAAAGGATTAAGCTATTGTATTGATAAGGGAACGAGAATCCATGATATATTAGATTTCCTATACGAGGTAGGAAACCTAAAGCAACAAGGATGCTTGGGCAGCAAGCATCCGTGAACCTATAAATATGAGGTAAACCTGGAGGTAAAAGGTACTCAATATTTGGTAATCTCTTATTGTTTTCCTACTGATAATTAGGGTGTCATTGCTAGTTCATGATACTAATTTAGGCATCGGAGGGCCTTTGCCACGAGAGGCAAAGGTGCACTCACCCCTTGTCTATTTTGCAGATTAGGGTTCAGACGAAAAACTAGGGTTCCGGTGTAGAGGCATGTGAAGCCGTTGCAGTTTGGTGTTGTCCAGAGCACCAATTGTTTTCATCCCCCTACAATTGGCGCCGTCTGTAGGAAACGAGAGGATTCCCTGAAAAAATAACCATGATGGAGGAAGATCCAACCACGCCGTTCAATCCAAAGAACCAGTTAAGTGGTGGAGGGGATAAGTCTCCACCAGGTGCTCCGAGAAATCCCACTGGAAGAGAGGACAAAGCAACTACGGGCTCCACGAGAAGGAGCAAATCCCACCGAAGAGAGGCATCGGTGGAACGTTCAAGAAATGTCCACAACAGCGAGGATATCCTCGACAAAAAAAGGAAGGAAATTGAGGAGTACGCTCGTTTGATTAAAAAATGAGAGTACAATATACGAGAGTTACAGCGGGTACGGGATCACCCAGAGGATTCTGGACTCTCACGAAGGCATTCTGGAGAAGATAGGCGGGCTCTGCTAGTCCACAAAGAGCCTCATTCACGAGGAAGAAGGAGCAGGAGAAATAGTCCTACCACGAGACGGTATGAAGCTTCCCCACGAAGGAGGAGAAGCAGAAGTAAGGACCAAATACTAGAAAGGCGAAGGGCTTCTTCACGAAAAAGAAGGAGCAGAGAGCGAAGCTCCACACCCGAGGAGGAAACAAGGAAGCATCACCGCGACAGGTACGAGAGGCCTGATGCTGACTGGGCCAAAGCTACGGCTCACAAAATAAAGGAAAGTGAGGAAGGGACAGTGTCTGCACGAGAAGCGGCACGTAAAGCCCTGAGTAACATCGCAGCCTCCCCTTTTGCAAGGAGGCTGCAGGAAGCCAGGTTACCGAGCAGAGTGAAGCACGGAACGTTTGTGCTTTACGAGACAAACACGAACCCTGTGGCTCACATACAGCATTACCAGCAAGCCATGTTCATGCACGATGGCGATGATGCCATTCTGTGCAAAATGTTCCCATCAAGTCTAGGCAAGGTGGCCTTATCTTGGTTTCATAAATTGGCACCACGATCCATAAGAGGATGGAGGCAGTTGACTAAGGAATTCACTGCTCGGTTCTTGACAAGCAGAAATGCCCCAAAGATGTTTGAGAGTCTTTCCACCATGAAAAAGGCGGAGAGCGAGCCGATCAGAGATTACGCAAAGAAGTACTGGGAAACTTTCAACGAGATTGAGAATTGCAGTGAGGAGTATGCCATAGCAACCTTCAAAACTGGTTTGCCTGTTCAGGGAGAACTGCGTCGCTCATTGAATAAACATCCGGTGGCTACGTTGGCCAAACTGATTGAGCGAATAGAGCAGCACGCCAGAATGGAGGATGACATACTCCGCAAGGACGTCAGGATTGCTGCCGAACAGCCCAAGACACCTGCCAAGAAGGTGGATAAACCTGAGCCCAAAACGTATAAGGAGCGGAAGGAGTACGGATAGGCTAAGAAAGATCCGTACAAGGAAAAGCAAGCCCCTGATCCCAAATCCTTCTTTTCTATCACTACTGTTTGGAAGGAACCAATCTATAGGATTCTTTATCAAATAAAGAATCAACCATACTTCAAATGGCCCCCGAGTCTAGGCGGAGATAAAGACGTCAAACGTGCTACGAATCAGCACTGCAGCTACCACAAGGATTGAGGCCACATGACTGAAGATTGCGAGATGTACAAAAGACACCTTGACGATTTGGTCTCTCGGGGCTATCTCAAGGAGTTTATCCAGGAAGATCCCAAGGAAAAGGGGAAAGCCATGGAATTGGATTACGAACAGAATCCAAAAGGGGTGATCCATATGATACATGGGTTGGCCGCCCCTTATACGAGAAACGAGGTTAGGCTGTTACAGAGGCAGTTTAAGCACGATCAGCATGTCATGCGATTGGGTAATAAGAGAGGATGAGAGAGTGACGTATGCAATGAAAGCATAGCTTTCACAGATGACGATCTGGGAAAAGTCCAGTTACCCCATAATGATGCTTTGGTCATAACCTTACGAGTTGGGGAGTATGACATCGAGAGATCCTAGTGGATTCAGGAAGTTGTACAGAGGTGATGTACTATGACGCATTCAAAAAGCTGGGGCTGGCCCAGACAGATTTGGAGCAGTCCACAACACCCTTGATTGGGTTCGGTGCGGGGCAGTTTAGCCCCTTGGAAAGGTAACACTACCTGTTCGGGCAGGATCAGTTTTTTTGAGGACGGATTTTCCGGTCGTAGACGTTCCTTCTTCCTATAACACGATTATAGGAAGAACCTGGTTGCACAAAATGAGGGCAGTCTCCTCAACTTACCATCAGATGGTGAAATTCCCAGGATCCAATGGGATCGAAGTAATTAGGGGCAATCAGAAAGTGGCCCAACAATGTCTGATTTCCATCGTTAAGAAGGCCCCAAAGGCCCACCATGTTCATACACTAGAAGTACCAGATCAACCGACTATCGAGGATGTCGGAAGATGCCCGGCTAATTAGGTAATCGAGGGCTTGGACAAAATTCAGATCAACGAGGCTGATCCTAAAAGATATTTTTTGATTCAGGAATCATTACCAGCAGAGGAAAAGGCTGAGTCAATATAGTTTCTGAAGGAATATGTCAACGTATTTACATGGGTACCAGAAGAGATGCCCGGTGTAGATGCTGACATAATCTGCCACCATTTGAATGTTGACCCTCAGCATAAGCCAGTTATTCAAAGAAAACGTAGGGAGGCCGTACAGCACGTGGATCTGTTGTTGAAGAAGTTAATCATTTACTTGAGGCAAAGGCAATACGTGAGGTTTACTACCCTGAATGGCTGTCCAACACCGTGGTCGTAAAAAAGAAGAATGGGATGTGGCGTGTCTGTGTGGACTTCACAGACCTGAACAAGGCATGTCCCAAGGACAGTTTTCCTCTCCCAAGAATAGACCAGTTGGTTGACGTAACGGCTGGCTATGAGCGAATGAGTTTTCTTGATGCGTATCGAGGATATCATCAAATTGCTATGTTTAGGCCCGATCAGGAAAAGACATCTTTTATCACCCCACGAGGTTTGTACTGCTATAGTGTTATGCCATTTAGGCTTAGAAACGCAGGGGCGACATACCAAAGGCTTGCAACTATCATGTTCAGGGAGCTGCTCGGGAAAACTATGGAGGTTTACATAGACGACATGGTGGTGAAAAGCCGAGATAAGCGAGGACATATTACAGATTTGAGAGAAGTCTTTGAAATCTTGAGGAAGTACAAGCTAAAACTCAACGCCTCGAAATGTGCGTTTGGGGTTGGTTCTGGGAAGTTCCTAGGGCATCTAGTCACCATGAGGGGAATTGAGGCTAACCCAGATCAGATTGCTGCCCTGCAGAAGCTGCAAAGTCCCAAAACCACGAAGGAGGTCCAGAGATTAACTGGGATGGCTGCAGCACTTAATAGATTTATCAGCAGATCAAGTGATAAATGTAGGGTCTTTTTTCAGCTTTTGAAAAAGAGGGAAGGATTTGAATGGGGAGCAGAATGTGAGCAAGCTTTCCAGGACCTGAAGAAGTATCTGGCCGAGCCTCCTCTTCTGTCAACCCCACAGCCAGGTGAGTCCTTGATTTTGTACTTAGCTGTTTCTGAGCATGCTGTGAGTGTAGTCCTGTTAAGGGATTTGGGAATCGAGCAAATCCCAATATATTATGTTAGCAAGACATTGCTAGATGCAGAGAAAAGATATCTGCCCCTAGAGAAACTTGTCCTAGCACTTAGGACAGCGACGAGAAAATTGCCACACTACTTCCAAAGCCACAGGGTTGTGGTCTATACTGAATTTCCGCTGAAGTCGCTGCTACGAAAGGCTGATTTTTCAGGAAGAATCTCAACGTGGTCCGTCGAGTTGAGTCAATATGATATTGATTATCAACCGGCCAAGTGTTGGCTGATTTTGTGGCGGAGTTCTCTCCCATGGTAACTCCCCTGCCTCCTACGAAAAAGGAACAGGAGAATAAGACATTGTCCACGAGGGATAAAATCTCAGCCGAACAGGACGATACAGAGTGGAAGTTATTCGTAGACGGATCAGCTTGTAACACTGGTTCAGGAATAGGTGTTGTCCTTTTTCCTCCTAGAGGAATAATGATAGAATTGTCTGTTCGGCTCGGTTTCAGCGCGTCAAATAATATGGCAGAGTACGAGGCACTCTTAGCCGAATTGAGAAGTGCAAAAACTTCGAAAGCAAAACAAGTAAGGGTGCATTGTGATTCACAGCTTGTAGTGAATCAACTGTCCGGGGAATATCAGGCCCGGAATGAGAAGATGGCGGTATATGTGGAAGCCGCCAAAGATTTACTTGATACGTTCGAAAGGGTCCACATTGAACAGATAAGCTCTGGACAGAATGCCCATGCCGATTCCCTGGCATGACTGGCTGCAGCAGTCCCAACTGAACTCAAGCGAAGGGTGGCGGTTGAGTATTTGACGGAGCCAAGCATTGGGAGGAGCGTGGAATTAATCTTGTATGTGAACCGAGGTCCAAGTTGGATGGACCCAATTGTGGAGTTTTTACGAGATGAAATACTCCCCGTCCATAAAAAGGAGGCTCATAAGGTCAAGACCAAGTCTGCAAGGTTTTGGATGTCCCCAGAAGGGAAGCTTTACAGAAAATACTTCACGGGCCTATATTTGTTGTGCGTACACCCCGAGATGGTGCAAAAATTTCTTCACGAAATACATGAAGGAACATGTGGGAGTCATGCTGGGGGTAAATCCATCGCCCACCGAGCAATTACCCAAGGCTACTGGTGGCCACATATGCAGGAAGATGCAAAGATGTATGTTAAAATTTGTGAGAAGTGTCAGAAATTCTCACCAATGATTCGAACACCAGCCAAGGATCTGGTGCCTTTGACAAGTCCTTGGCTGTTTTCTCAATGGGGAATGGACATCGTGGGCCCCCTCCACAAAGCAACTGGGAACAGAAAGTTCTTGCTGGTCGCAACAGATTATTTTACCAAATGGATTGAGGCAGAACCATTGGCCAAAATCACCGAGCCTATGATAGAGAGGTTCGTGTGGAAGAGTATTATTACTCGATTTGGGGTTCCCTATTCTTTGATTACAGATAATGGGTCCCAATTTAAGAAGAAATTTAAGGGTTTTTGTGCCCAGTATGGGATCCGGAATTACTATTCGACTCCAGCCTACCCTCAGAGTAATGGGCAGGCGGAAACATCTAACAAAACCATTCTTGACGGGATCAAGAAGAGGTTGGATAAAGCCAAGGGGAAATAGCCCGATGAATTGCCTCTTGTTCTATGGGCACACAGGACAACTCCTAGGAGGTCTACGGGACAGACCCCTTACTCGTTGGCATATGGCACAGAGGCAGTCATACCTTTGGTAGTGGGCCTTCCAACCAACAGGACTGTGTTGGTTGAAAGTGGGGGCAATGATAGAGCCCTTGAAATTGAGCTTGATCTCGCCGAGGAAAAGAGAGAAAGGGCCCTGGTCCATTTGGCCTCTTATCAGGAACAACTAATGAAGAGCTATAATAAGCACGTTCATCTTCGAGAGTTTGGTGTTGGGAACCTTGTACTACGAAAGGTGCTCGGCAACACCAAGGTAGCCAACGAAGGCAAGCTAGGGGCCAACTGGGAAGGCCCGTATCGAGTAACATAAATTTTGGGCATAGGGGCCTACAGATTGGCTGATCTGGACGACAACCCGATTCCGAGGCCGTGGAATGTTCATAATCTGAGAAAATTCTTTGTTCTAGAAGAATTGAGCTTTATTTTAGATTGCACCACGTGATTATGTGGGAATTACGAATGAAATTCCCTTGTTTCTCTTATTTAATATTGTGGTTTGCTCTGTTTTAGTTGCAAGGGGTACGAACAACGCCCCCTTGAGTTCAGTCTATGAATAAAGACATCCTTTTCCTCAAAGTAGTATCAGCTTTTTGAAAATATTGGGTTTTTAATATGAAATATGGAATATTGTTTTTCTTTTCCTTATTCATATTGGGGAGCATGGGATTGGCACGAGCGCCATATACGAATACATCTATGCTAGATAGCTTAATAACTGCGCACGAACAAACGCTAAAAGTATGAGAAACTTGTAAACAAATGTACCCCAAGTATGAAGACATTTGGGATGCATACAAAAACATGCAGCTGTTCGGATACAATCATTTGAGTAAGTGATTGTGCTAAAAAGTATGAGATACTATAAGTTCGAAAAACTTACATTTAACTTTTGATTTAAATACGAGGAATTTGATCATAATTTGGTATGAGATACCCCAAGTACGAAATACTTGTGAAATACCTAAGTACGAATATACTTAGTACAAACTGAGGCTTGCATACGCAAACATGCAAGAAATCAAAAACGAAATACTGGATTACTGGATATTTTGATCCGTTAACTTATCCAAGCATGAGAAGCATAAACCAAAGTACGAGATACTAAACTTAGACATGCATTCGAATACATACATCTGTATCAGCATCCACAGTATGAAATACCCACAAAGAACTTAGTTGCAACGTTAAAAATAACCACGAAAGGGTTTGTTACCAAAACAGATCAAAGGAAATCTAAAACTTCTGTATCATCACAGAAACAGAAACAAAAGAAAAGAAAAAAGAAAGAGTTCTTCTGATGCCTCGCATGGCTGAATTAACTACGGTCACGAAGGACCTGCAAATTGTTCCGAGGAGATAGATAGAAATAATCACACTCCAAAAAGTTAGTCCAAATCTTGGATTTCTGGGGGAGGTTCGTTTGAGGCCCCTGCAACAACTTCAGTACTGGGACCACCACCAATAGTATTTTCTTCTAAAATAATGGGATCATTGGTCTCCTCCCGAACAGATGAACGTTCGACCGTGGATTCATTACCTATGTTTTCTCCAGCATCTCCAAAATTCTCATTTTGCTGCTCAACATCTTCCTCTGGCTGCTCAACTGGTTCATCCACATTTGTATCACGGGTGCTCGGTAGGTCGTTGTCAACCTAGAGTGGAGAATCCTCAGCAACGCCTACCTTCGTGAGGCAAGCCTCCCAGCTTGCAATCCAGATCTGATCTTGAATCCCTAGCATCTGCCCCACATAGTTGGCCGTTGTAGCATCAAACCCCTTGTTATATCCATCCTCGAAGGCCGCCTTCTTGGTGTTGTCAATCTCAGCCAACACCTGTTTAAGATTGTCGTCCGCAGTCTCGAGTCTGCCTTTGGCCTCGGCGTAATCTGACTTAGCATTGTCTCTCTTTCTTTCGAGCCTCGAGATTGTTCGGAGCAACCTCGTGTTATCCATTAACAACTTGACTCTCTCGGTCTCAGCGTCTTGGAACTTCTGACCCAATGTCATCATTTTTTGAATAAGCTGTACAGATATCAGAAATAAGTTAAGAGAATACTTAACTATCATAAATAAGGTCCTTTGCCACGAGAGAGTATTTGGTTACCTTGATCCCATTGACGAGACCAGTGGACACAAGCCTATCGGCTGGAGTCGAGGATTCCTTCTGCATATCAACGGGAAGTGCCAGAGCCTGTGCCAAAGCTAGTGCAGTCTCAGAGGAACTAGCACTATCCCCAATGTGGACGGGACGATCACCCCTGATGAGTGGGGGAGCCCAAGTTTGGGGAAGCACTTGAAGAGGAGGCGATTGGGGTTGATTGATTTCCATATCAACTGGTGCGTCAGAGGGAGACGGGTTCTCAGTCTTTGGGCGTCTGTCCCGGTGGGCATCATCAGCTTCGAGGGACTGTCGCGTCCCCGAGGCGATGAGGATGATCTTGTTGACCCCCCTCTAATGCGACGAGATCGTGGGGGGGGGGGGGGGGGGGGCACCCATAGGTGCCACTCTGCCGGCACCACGGCCTCTCGTTGGGAC
>BPLS01000145.1:4136670-4154781 GCA_019656275.1 Rhododendron kiyosumense | reverse complement strand
AACTGGTTCATCTGGAATTAAAATTAGATCAGGTTCACAGCCCATAGTGCAGCACGGCATGTTGGCTAACCCTCGCGGCATAATGCTTCACCTTATCGTACCGTGCGTCTTTCTGTAAGCTACGCACAGCATTCCAGGTTATTTTGACAGTTCGAATTCTAAACTGATGCATGGCATTCAAGAATATGATCGTTCGGATTTGCTAGAGTTAGTTTGAAACATAGAAAAAGCAGGCAGATATAAGAAAAAGGGGCTTCATTCCATTAATCCAATCGGGAGAACCTCGGGATTTTTTATTACATCCACACACAAAAAAGAGAGAAAACAAAGGAAAAAACAAATTTTTTTTTTTCTATTGCCCTTTTTCTTCTTCTTCTTCTTCTTCTTCTTCTTCTCCTTCCTCAATCGCTTCCTCCACTAGAAGCATCGTTCACGCCATCCGAACGATCATCAGAACCATTCGGATTCCCCTCGGAGTCGTCTACGATATCATTCAACTCATGCCCCGGAGCAAACTCGGGGTCATTCTTGTCATCCAATTGATCAAAAGTGAAAACCTGGAGGTTTGTCACCGCGCGGTGAAGGGTTCAAATGGTGGTGATCAGCCTCACAATTTGCGCAGTGAGGTGTTCGATTTCTTCTCGGTATGAGGCCATCTCGTCCTCAAGAGCAGTAACTCGCGCAGCAAGATCGTCGTTGTTTGCCATTCGCGGACTTGCTATAGTATGGAGAGACTTGAGAGATTTTGGTGGTGGTGCATAGACTAAGGCACCACCACCCTTTTTAAAGAACGTTAAAGCCATTGAACGGGCACGCTTGCATTAATGGGTACTTTTAAACCAGTCGACTGTTCTCGAAAATCGAAGAGTTGCATAGGAAATTGAAATGCTATGAGCCATGATGTTAAGCCGCGTGGCGTTTTGGCTTTGCATGGATAAAATCTTTTCCTTGGAAATTGTTCAACCCAGCCACCAAAATCCCCTTGGAAATCAAATATTCCAGCCGTTTTGTAGGAAAAGTCTATTTAGAATGTTGTGCTTGGATTAAAGGGATCCTCTGGGACTCGTAGAATTTTTCGTATCCCTAAAATTCACCGTATTCACAATTTTCACCTTCTGTAGGTCCGTCTTGAATTTTCGCCCTCCGAGGGCTCGTCTCATCTCAAGTTACCTACCGTAGGTCCGTCTTGAATTTTCGCCCTCCAAGGGCTCGTCTCATCTCAAGTTACCTTCCGTAGGTCCGTCTTGAATTTTCGTCATCCGAGGGTCTCATCTTGAGTTACCTCCTGAAGGCCTGTCTCGAATTTTCGCCCTCCGAGGGCTCGTCTCGTCTTAAGTTACCTCCTAAAGGCTCGTCTTGAATTTTCGCCCTCCGAGAGCTCGTCTTGTCCCAAGATACCTCCCGTAGGTCCACCTTGAATTTTCGCCCTCTGATGGCTCATCTTATCTCAAGTTACCTCCCGTAGGCCTATCTCGAATTTTCGCCCTTCGAGGGCTCGTCTCATCTCAAGTTACCTCCTGAAGGCCCGTCTCGAATTTTCGCCCTCCGAGGGCTCATCTCACGCGTGCAGTTACTCGTATATGATTCACAACACTTGACACCACCGGCACTCAATCTTCTCAAAGGCTTATGGCATGGTTTTGTTATTAGTCCTTCAAGACTCGTTTTGATTGCTTTGTCCCAATTGAACTACCCTGGTCTGATCCCTCCAATGGGGTACGTAGGCATCTCCACAAGCGCGACCACCATCATCACTCGTACCAATCAATGGTGTTCAAGTTACGTTAAAGAGGGACTACTGTAGACACCCCAATCCGGACCTCGGAGGTTCTTTAAATGTCCCGATGATGAAACAAAGGAAACCATACCTTCGAGAGCTTGGATGAAGGATTCCCTTAAACTAAAAGCCCAAAACAAACCCAACAACCCAGAACTGGACCCCTAGCACCGCACGGCACACCTCTGCACCGCACGGCATAACGAATCTCATTATGCCGCATGAGGTCATGAGGTCAACCGCACGGCATTTTGGATAAAGTTCTGACTGGCTCAGCTACCTGTCGGCCACGCTCATTTGAGCCACAGCTATAAGTTGGCTTAGCTGAAAAAGCACGTCTGGCCCGCCTAGAAAATACCTCCACCATTTGAATTTCAAAATCCTTGGCTCTTGCCTATAAATACAACCCTCCACTCAAGAGAAAGGGGCCTTGAATTCTCTTTCTCTCTCATCATGCTTTCACACCCACTCATCACTCCTAAGTCTTGAGAAAGTTTTCTCAAACATTCTCTAGGCTCTTTCTTTCCAAAAGTCCTCCATTCTTCTCTTCATCATTAAAGTGAGCCTTTTACTCACTTTAAAGTCTCAACCACCCATCGTATCCATCTATTACTCACATCCACAAGCTTCTGTTCTCAATCGATCTTGCTTGCATTCATTCATAGCCATCCATTCTCATCTAAGCTCAAGATCAAAGGTATAAACTAGTTTCCTTGGGATAAGCCCCACCCTTATCCCAGAGGGAACCTTTCTGTAATCAGAGTCAACCCTATTTTGGTTGGGTACTGGCTTAAAACCATTTTCAAAAGCAAAAATAAGCCTCCATGCTGAGTACACTAAACCGTGCAGTGCTTTAATGCGTCGCACGGCATAGTGTACTCAGATGCATGTCGTTTCATATAGCTACTATTTTTTTGTTCAAACTGTCTGGATCATAGCCATCCTCTGTCAGGCCTGTTTTGTTGCTGAAACATCAGGTGTCAAAGCTTTCAAAATAAGACCATATCTACAAGCCATGTTTGATTTTAGAAACAAAGTTACTTAATCATTTTGAGTGGTCAAAACTATCAAAAGATGATTTTCGTTCATGGCTTGAAAGAGTGGTGTCTTTCAGAGTGATCCTGTGGTAAAAGCACCATCTGACATCAGTTGAAAACCCCGCACATGCTACTCAAGATGCTGGGCGGTGTTCTGAAACATTACGATGGCTTGAAAGCAAAGCAGATACCCTGCACGACATACTGTAAAACCGTGCGCGGTATTTCAATGTGCCGTGCAGAAGGAAACTGAGATCCAGACAGTTTCTGTCAGAAAGTTCTTTCATTTTGCATCACCTTTACCATCCTTGTAAAGATAGCACCATGCACACGTTAATGTGATATATTTCCCCTATCCCTTTCCCCTTTACTTGTTTATTAAAGAGTTTGGTTTTTCCAAAAGATATTTGAAATTCCCCCTTTTGAAAGAGTTTAGTAGAGACCCTTTTTTTACCGAGTGAGTGGGGTGCTTTTCTTTAACGAAACCTTCCCCATTCGTAACGTGGCTTCCGAACCCAAAATCTTGACGTTTTCGTTGGACCAAAATGCCTTTTCCAAATGAGCTTTTGGGCGCGTGCCGATTCGGGGAGCCCACATTGCCAAAAACGTATCTTTTGAGTGGACTCTCGCATGTGAGGTAGCTTTCGCTAAGCTTAAATCCAGTCTCACCACTCCTCCTATTGTGCAACCATCGGATTGGAGCATACCTTTTAAGCTTATGTGTGATACAAGTGATTATGCTGTAGGAGTCGTTTTGGGACAAAAGAAGGACAAACATCCTTATGTGATTCATTATGCGAGCAAAACCTTGAATGACGCTCAAGTGAATTACACAACCATGGAGAAAGAGTTACTTGCGGTAGTGTTTGCTCTTGATAAATTCCGGTCTTACCTAATCGGTGGTGCTCCTATCATTGTGTACACGGACCACTCCGCTCTCAAGTACCTACTTACTAAGCAAGATGCCAAAGCCGGATTGATAAGATGGATTCTCTTTCTCCAAGAGATCAATTTGACCATCAAGGACAAGAAGGGTGTCGAAAATGTGGTAGCCGACCACTTATCGTGATTACAGTTTGAGGATCCTACTCCAAGTCTCCCTATCGTGGACACGTTCCTAGATGAACAGTTGCTGGCCGTTTCGAGTAACCCATGGTTTGCTGACATAGTGAATTATTTGGCTACAATTCTCTTACCACCACATTGGTCTCCTCAAGAATGTTGTCGTTTCCTTCATGAAGTATGGATGTTCTCTTATGACGACCCTTATCTTTTCAAGTATTGCCAAGATCAAATAGTGCACCGTTGCGTCCCCCATTCGGATCAACAGAGAATTCTCAAGTTTTGCCATTCGGAAGCTTGTGGAGGCCACTACTCATCTAAGAAGACTTACGCCAAGGTGCTACAACGTGGATTCTATTGGCCAACTTTGCACAAGGATGCTTATCACTTTTGCATCGCTTGTGAACGTTGTCAAAAGCTTGGAAGTGTGACTCAGAAGGATGAAATGCCATTAACAAACATTCTAGTGGTTGAGATTTTTGATTGTTGGGGCATTGACTTCATGGGACCGTTCCCTGTTTCTTTCGGCGATTTGTACATCCTGTTGGCAGTTGATTATGTATCGAAATGGGTTGAAGCAATTGCAACACGTACCAATGATGCCAAGGTGGTTGTGGAGTTCCTCAAGGACAACATTCTTTCACGTTTTGGGATGTCGAGAGCAAGCATAAGCGACCAAGGCACTTATTTTTGTAATCGCATCTTTGAAGCCTTGATGAAGAAGTATGGTATCACTCACAAGGTTTCCACCGCTTATCATCCGCAAACGAATGGGCAAGTAGGGTTGGCAAATAGGGAAATCAATCATATCTTGGAAAAGACCGTGAATCCGAACTGTAAAGATTGGAGTCTTCGTTTGAATGACGCACTGTGGGCTTATCGCACGGCATACAAGACTATCTTGGGAGCTTCGCCATATCGTTTGGTTTTTGGGAAAGCATGTCATCTCTCGGTTGAGCTTGAACACAAAGCATATTGGGCAATCAAGGCTCTGAATTATCATTTGCCGGCCGCCGGAGCACACCAAAGGCTCCAACTCAATGAGCTTAAAGAGATTCGGAGAGATGTTTATGACAACACCGCCATAAACAAAGCAAAAGTCAAGGCCTTCCACGACAAGCGAATTCACCGGAAAAATTTTGAGGTTGGACAAAAGGTACTCTTATACAATTCTAAGCTTCATTTGTTTCCTGGTAAATTACGTTCTTGTTGGGCTGGCCCGTATGTTGTTGAACATGTTTATCCTCATAATGCTGTTGATGTTTTGAATCCAATTAATGGTAAATCTTTTAAAGTGAATGGTCAAAAGCTTAAACCGTTTCTTGGTATTTTTGAGGTTGGAGAACCGGATGAGGAGTTGGTCGATCCAGTTTACACAGTCGATCCATTGGTTTAGGTTATTTTCACTATTTTTGCACGGGAACGAAAGCATAACCGCTGAACTTAACTGTTTGTCGGACCCGGCCCCCGAGTAGAGGGTACCCACCATGGACTTGGGTATATGTAGCTTCACACGCCGCTACTAAAAGAAGGATTGTGTGCCCAGCTTCGGTTCAA
The DNA here is from genome assembly GCA_019656275.1 of Rhododendron kiyosumense. Lineage (NCBI taxonomy): Eukaryota > Viridiplantae > Streptophyta > Magnoliopsida > Ericales > Ericaceae > Rhododendron > Rhododendron kiyosumense. Next base: position 4,149,348 of record BPLS01000145.1, on the reverse strand, counting down.
AGGGCAAAATATTTAATATCAGTGACATAGGGCTTTAATTAGCTTTTTTGATAGAAGTAATTCACAGTACAACACTCACGTCTTCCAGATTAGCCTTAAAGGGGGCGGTATAGATCCTTAGGTTAGGCCTTAATATTCCCGTGCTAACGCACTTAGCTCTATCTTGTTGCTTGCCTGGTTACAATCTTAGGGGACGTTGGACTTCATTGTTTGGCGGAGTCTAGCTGTGACTTTGACACACCAAGTTCTGATATTAAATCTGTATATACTGTACATATTTGTTTTTCTTTCTTGCTTCATCATGTTTTGTTTAGTTATGCATGTTCTATTTTATCATTTTCGCTCTGTTTTTCTTGCTTTGAATAAAGTTTGGAGACACCTCACATGAAAAGATTTCACCAATGTGCTAATGTAAAAAGGCTTTCATTAGTTCTTCTTTGTAATAGTTTATCGTTAATGATCCATGCTCTCTGAGATTGCCCCTATCGGTGGCAACTTAGGTCTATGGGTGAGGTTGTTCTTGGAGTGCACGATAGGCTATATTGTATCTTACTTTGTTTTGATCACAGGGGACGCTGAACTTGATTGTTTAGCGAGGTCGAGCGATAGATTTTATTACAGGCGCTAGCATAACAAATTTTTGACGGTCTAGTATAGCCACTCATTTCTTACCCGCCGGTAAGAAATGGGAAGAAAAGTATGACTCGTGTGATCGCGTGATGATCGGGTGGTGCATTTCATTTTGTTTTGCATGTTTTTAAATGTACTTTGTGTTTCCTTTATTTTCTGTCTTTTAACTTTTGTTTGGTTTCAAGCCAGAAAACACGGGCCGGTGTTTCTAATGTTAATTGTTTTGTGGAAAGTGTTCTCTGAAGTCTTCTGCAGGGTTTATGTGCTACCACACCAGCCTTGGTAGTTTGGGTCTAAAGCCGGAGTGAGTGAGGCATTCAGGAGCCCTAAACATAGTTGTGGCTAAGCGCCGCGATTGTTAGTCCGATAAAGCTTTGGATATGGCCTAGTGTGACTAGTTGTGGTTCCGAGTCGACAGAACCGAAGGAGTAAACCCTGAAAGCATCTAATTTGGCTGGAACAAGACATTGACATGAAATCCTCCAACTCGGTCGAGATATTTAGGGGTTGACATTTCCCTTGGACGGTACATTCGCTCACTTTCCTCTCTTTGCTCTTGTGCTTCATGCTATGAGGGCATAACATCGCTTTAAGTTGGAGGGAGGGGTTAGCTATGTGCTATTTGTTTCATTTTTGTGGAAAATTTGAAAAATTCAAAAACAATGAAAATTGAAAAACCAAAAAAATGAGAAAATTCTAAAATTTTAAAAATGAATAAAGCTTTTTACTTGCAATTCTTTCCTTTTGTCATAATTTTTAGTTTTTGTTCATGACATGTTACATGCTCAATAGTGGTTAGTTGGCAAGAGTTCGTGGCAATCCAAAGAATTTTTGTGCTTCTCAATTTGCATGCTTAGCTAAAGATTGAACGGTTAGGGTTTTGAGTTAAATTTTTGAGCAAGTTTTGGCCCATATCCCCATCTTTCCAATAAATATGCTTGTAGTTAGGTAAAGAAAGACATATCCATCTCTAATTGTGTTTAAATATCGATTTTCAATCATTTTGGAATCCAAAATGCACTTAGGAAAGGATACAAGGCATTCTTTGCATGATCATACCACATATGTGTCACCTCGTCCTACTTTGCATCCTGCTATTTTCCCGTTCTTTGCTTTAACCTAGGTGATCGGTTGTTTGGAGGGTTGTTAGGATGTGTATTCATTGTTCAATAGGTGTTCTTGGGGGTGTTGGATGAATTGTTGAAATATTAGGGTTTCAAAATGAAAAAAGGACAAAATTTCGGAGTTAGAAGTTCGGCATCGATAGGAGTCCAAGTTTTCCATCGATACCGAACTAATCAACACAGGAGCTTAAAGCAGTCGGCATCGATGGAAGGTGATATTCTCCATCGGTACCGAAGAGGATTAAAGACATGAGCTAAAGCATTTGGCACCAATTGAAAGTAATTTTATCCATCGGTACCAAGGCCCCTACAGCAGTAGATCTGGCAGTACAGTGGTGGTTCGAACAATCCACTCCATCCTCATCAAACCCGACTGTATCTCTCTAACCCTCCATTAAACCCTAGCCCAAACCTCCAATAACTCTTCAATCACCCACCAAATCTCCCATATTCTCCCACAAAACCACCAAATCCCTCATCTACTTCAAGAAACTCCAAGATTTCTCCACCAATTTTCAACTTTTCAAGCCAAAAGGAGGTAAACCCACTTTTTCCTTTTTTAATCCAAAATTTTCCATTCCTTCTACATAAAATCCTTGTTTTCTTCCTATTTTTCACTCATATATCCTTACCCAACCATATTCTACCATACATTCCATATTTTCCCACCAAAAAAAAAAAATCAAAACCCTAGAAAACCCTTCAAAAATCTGAAAATTACCATAATAAAAACCCAAAATCCCTTTTTGCTTTCAATGCCGAGGATTAAACAGACAGTGCATCGTGCTCTTCCTTCTCAACCAGAGATTGAGGAAGAGGATGATTTTTTGGCAAAGGAAGAAGAAAGTCAGCCGGAGGAGGCTTCGGGGTCTCAGAGTCGGAAAAGGCGAAGAACTTCGGCTGAGATTGCAGCAGATAAAAGGAGAGATTGGGACGACAACTTTGTAAGCAGAAAGTTCAAAAATGAGAGTCAAGTGGATGCCAGGAAATTCAAACCTGATCACACGGGCCTCCAATACATCATGCGCAAAGGTTTGCACTTTTGGACTGAACTGTTAGTAGGGTACAATAAGAATGTTGTTATTGAATTTTATAAGTACATTCAAATCCCTGAGGGTGATTGGGAAAATGACCCGGCTGCTAGAATTCAATTAGGGGGCATTGACATTATGATTACCCCCGATGATATTGCTAAATATTTGAAAATTCAATGACCCACTCCTGATTTGGTGAATTATCCTAGAAAAGATGAGAGGTTGGATGAGCAGGTGGTGAATGGGGTTCTTTATAGTGACCCCTCGAAAGCTATAGTACCCCATGTGCCAGAAATTTCAAGGCTAGTTTCAGACTTTTGAATAAGGTCATTCATTGCAATTTATACCCTCGAGGCTCAGATCACAGACCAACTAGGAAAAGTGGAGAAATTTTGTATGCTTTCACGGCTAATAATTTGGTAGTAAATTGGGCCATGTTCATCTTTACTCAGCTGTGTGATTTTAGGGCCAATACTCTGATTACTACCAGCATGCCTTTTCCCTGCATGATTACTAGTTTGTGGAAAGAACAAGGAGTTAAGGGGTGGGCTTATGAAAAGTTGGAGGAATTCTCGCCAGGCCCGTTTGACGACAAATTTGATGAGAAGAGTTTGTCTCAAACTCGTGCTGCTAAGGACAAACAGGTGGAAAAAGCGGATTATTTGACCACGAGGCCATCGAAGAAGGAAAAACAGGGGTCATGGATCAAGAAACTTTTCTGTCAAGGGGTTGCACTCATTAATTCTAGGAGAAAGGAGAAGAGTGAAAGGAGAAAGATCATGAGAGAACAATTGCAACAGATAAAGGAAATAGCTTGGCAGACATCAGTATTGGAGCAGCAGTTTGGGGTAAAATATGATCTGGAGCCAGTGGATAAGGGGGAAGTTAGTGATGATTTTGCAGGGTACAAAAGTGAGGAGTTGGCTGACTGATGGGGTGATTTGGTGACTATGTGACATGGTGATGATGTGAGACAGAGTTGGTGGTTTTAGAAATTCCCCTTACTTGGTCGAGATCTAGGTTGGTTTACATGCCGACCATTCTATACTTTGCTTTATTTTGTTTTGTTTCATTTCGTTTCGTAGTTAGTTTATGCACATTATTAGTAAGTAGTTGGTTGATATTGGTTAGGCCGGTTTGGCCTTTGACTTGGTTGATTTCATGTGTTGGCGGCAGTCATTCGGGTAGATAACCAAGCTAGAAAAAGACCGTCGCCCGTTTTTGGCTAACCTATTCTTTGTAACCAAGGTCGTTAAAAGCTAAAAAGTCCTTAGTTGATCCGTTGCGCGCATGGATTCCATTTTGATTGACTGTCTGATAGTTGCATAATTAGTTGCATGGCATTTTTCCTTTCGTTATCCAAATATCATCTGCTAGTTTTCAATTATGTTGAATAAAGTGCTTTATTTGTTTGAAGCATAGTATTTCTTGTTCGTTGTTGCCTGTTTGTCAAGCACTTCTTCGGTAGATATGGTTTTAGTCTGAATTCGCAGATTTTGTGTCCTGTATCCTTCCCTTGTTTGAGGACACAAACTTTTTAGCTTGCTCATTAACTTGCTTCATACTTAGCCTGTTTAGTTGGATACTGAAATTGTGAATTGTAGAAATGAAATAAAAATCCAGATTGTTGAACTCTTGTTGGTTTACCATGTTAAGCATGTTCTAAGTTATGATAGCGGAAAGATTGCAAAGTTGTTAGTTTTCTAATTTTTCATATGTTATTTGCTATGGACTAGCAAACCTCAAGCTGGGGGGGTATGATAGGCACCCGATAATGCAATGAAGGGTGCGCTAAATCTCTATTTAATTTAAGTTATTTCGTTTAATTAGTTGTTTTTAATTACTTTTGCTCGTCAGGTAGTTTTGTTTCGTTTTGTAGAGAAATTGTCCAAATAAAGGAGTTTGAAAGCCCGAAGCGTACCAAGGACATTCAAGGACCTGAAGGCGACCGGACGGCTAGGCAATGGCCTAGGCAGAGAGCAAGACCAAGTGCTAGCCATAATTGTCTCGGCATCGGTAGAAGGAATTTAGTTCAATTGGTAGCGAACTCCTTATGCCAGCTTCTGATCACATCGGCATCGATAGGGGCTGAAGTATTCCATCGGTACCGAGCTGTCTCTGAACAGCCCATAGCCACTTTGGCATCGATGGACCTTAATCCATCCAATCGATGCCGAGCCTCTTTCAAACAGCCACCTAAGCCCTTCTCCATCGATGTCGAGGGCCTCGGAAGGTATTTTTGAAGCATCTCTTGGAATATTCCGTGCGCGTACCTTAGAGAATATAGAAGGCGTGATGTCACATTGTACAAACAACTTTTGTATGGCATAATTTTAGATTTAACCTAGATTTACTTGCTTTTTAAATTGTTCTTCATTTTTTTTCAACTTTTAAATCTTTATTTTCTGCTTTAAGTAATCAGTTTTTGCTAGTGTAGTCTTCATTAAAATTGTAGCTACTCTTCCGATCTATTATAATCTCTAGTTTATTTCAAGTGTTGTTCTTTCAAATTATATTGGCTAGATTTTTGCTTGTTTTTAACTCTCTAGATATGAGTGAGTAGTTTTTCAAGGTTAGGTCATGGGGTGATTAGCACCTTATGGCTCGAGTAAAATTGTGTTTTTCGCCATAAAGTTTTAATCTTTGGTTCGAAAATTGATATTGGGTTCGGATTTGTTTGTCAAATTGCTAAAGTGTTACCCTCTTTGATCATGTGTAGGTAAAAGTATCGCCTACTTACAACACATGATGCTTGGAGCTCTATTGCACGAGGCGTTTGCTAAATAAATTCTAAAGCTAAATTGGTAATCGAACCATTCTATCTTCCAGGTTAGGAACCTTAATTGAGTGTCTTAAACCGCATAATTGGGTGAAAAATGTGATTTAACTCGAGTCATGGGCATTAGTAATTTCTAGACCTAACCTACTTTTTATCCTAGTTTATACCCGTTTTAATTTAGCCATTTTGTAGACACCCTATTCTGGATTGTCTAGATTAGTTTACTTACGATCTTCGACTCCCCAATGATGATTAAGGTCCAGAACACCCCGAGGATGTTAATGAGTTTGAGCTTTGAGCGTCCCGAGCCTCATTCAAACCCTTCCCAAACTCCACTTCAAACCCTTCAAGCCAGAACCAAATGGCCTCAGCAAAACCCTACCTCCTTATGCCAGTACTATGCTGGCGTGTGCTGGTAAACTGCCACATGTCGGTCATCGACCGTTGACTCAATTACCACTGGCGCACGCAGGTGAAATGGTGGCGTACGCCGGTCAAATCATCACTATTCAAGCACATGCTCGAGACTTTTGCGGCCACCCAGTACGCTGCACAGTCTTCTGATGATTGCAAAGAGGCCGAGCTATCCCTTTCTCTCCTACATCTCCTTTCAAGCCAAGTCCCATGCATTCAATGCATGAGAGACTCATCTCCTTAACTCAACCAGCCCTAACCAAGCTGGTTAAAGCTTTCTCTCAGTCATTCACCCTCTATAAATACCCCCCTTGCATTCATATGCAAGGGGTTACCACCATTAAGACTCCAAGTCTCTCCCTCTCTTTGGTTTTCTTATTTCTCCTCCTCCATTACTTGGAAGAGAAAGCAAGAAGCTTCCCTGCACTCTTTTCACCTTACTACTTTCATCATCCATACCTCCATCTTCAACCTCAAAGCTCTTTCATTCCACCAATCTCAAAACCAAAGGTATACCACCTTTTGGTGATGACCTGTTCTGACCCCTAAAAGGGGCTAGTAAGGTCCAGGCTGGTAATCAATACCAGTCATGGCCCTAAGGCTAGCAAGATTTTAAAGATCGTGTGTAGCTGTTGGTGGCACACGCCAGTAATAACAAGCCATACGCCAGTCATGGCAATATGTGTGCTACTAGCGTGGGGATCCTTGATCAGCTATTTTCTGTTCTCTTCCCATTTTTCATCACCTTATTGCATGCTAAAAATCAGTTTATAGCTTTCTGTATATAGAACTGTTTAGCTGCAGTGTTCAATATTTGTTTCCTGATGTTTTAGAATGCCTTTGGGATCCTTCTGGTCGTGTTCCAGAGCCTAGATGATGCAAAGCAAAGCACTGGACAAGAGATGTGATTGGCGTACAGTCTCACCTAACTGACGTACTGCAGTTATGTCATGGTCCAGTGGCTGGCCTTTGAATGGTAGTTTAGTCTTGGCCTTTTGTTATTCCCCACACTGTTTATGGGGTATTCTGTTCTTTTTCATGGCTTAAAGCCATTTCACCTATCTGTAACTGTATGTATGTTGCCATATAAATTGCGTGGTTTGTCTTGGGTGTGCACTGATCCTTTCCAGAGCCCAGAGGGTTGAGAATAGAAGCTATGAGTTTAGGCTTACCAGCGCATGCTAGTTTTGGAATGACGTACGCAGGTTATCTCTGCATGCAGTGGCCTTGCCAGTGTATGCAGGTTTCCCTCCTATGTGCATCATTTTCAGATCATCGTGTCCCAGTCTATTTAAAACGCTCACAGGTGCTTGTTCTCAATCTATTTCATTCTATTTCAATAAAGCAAATCATCTACATCACTTTTGCCATAAAATGCAATTTGTTACAGTTTAATCCCCTGTAACTATTCCCCCGCCCTAACTAGCTAAAAAATGATTAATGAGAGAAAAATACAAATGTTTTACAAAATGCCCGAGTAGAGACCAATCTCCGGATTGAGCGAGAGGGGTGCCATAAAACCCTTCCCCTCTCGTAACCTGGCTCCCGAACCTCAAATATCAAAGGTGACGACGTACCGGTCTATGCCTTTTCATAATCAAACAACGTAGCAAACGTTTCACGTTCAGTTCCTTGAGTGTTTCACCGCTAAAACCCAAGTGGCGACTCTGAATCGAAGCGTTTCACCGCGCTTTTCAAAAGGGCGCACCCGATTTTTATGCATAAGAATAAAATTTCCCGGGGCGTGTGCCCACACATTTTAATTTCCACCACACAAGTAAAACAAAATTGGTGCCTTAAGGCTGAAAACCCGTGCTTACTTCTACAAATCCAGCAAAGCCGTATAATTATTCCCTTGGGTATGATCCCTGTCTTCTGTATTATTATGCTTCAACTGACGTATTAAGCCCTGCGCTTGAGGTATTATTTCTTATATCGAAGCAAACGAAGCAACTGGCGTCAGTGTTCGTGTAATCAGAGTTTCTCCCACACAACATTTTCGTAGACTGTGTCATCATTTTCACTTTTCTTTTTCCAAATCAACATTTTCAAAATCTTTTTTTTTTTTTACAAACCCAACCTCGGTTCCCCTATTCCGGGCTCCCAAGTATCCTCACAATGGTTCCACCATCCCGGGTTCCCATTGGCACACAATTTGCACTGGCTCCTCTCTGCGGATAACCAAGCCACACACCTAACCTCGATTCTGCTATTCCAGGCTCCCGAGTATTCTCAAAATGGTTCCGCCATCCCGGATTTCTATTGGCGCGCACACACACACACAATGGACTACTAAGTCCGGCCACATTGTGGTTTCAAAAAAAGTATTTCCTTTTTAAAACACGTCTTTTCATTATCGACACCCTACGTGTCATGTTTCTAGACTTTCTCGATTTTTGTCTCATTTTCATGCAAGGACTCCGCAGTCAAACTTTTCACATAATTAAGAACACCATATACGGTGTCCCGTTAATATACATCATTGATCGTAATCTTGAAACTAAACTAGAATAATTAAAATAAAAAGATCATCCAACTCTATGGTATTTTTCATGCTTAATCTATCGACTAGTCTATAAATTCAACAAGCTATGCACATAACTCAACATCAAGACAAGTAAATTAAGAACTAAAAATATGTATAAATGCTCATAACCTCTTTCAAAAAAAAATCTAAGTAACCATGCTACCAATCAAACTATTATTTCTTACATTTCAAAAATCCGTTCTTTCTTTCTTTTTGGGAAGTTCAAACTACATATATTTTTCGGAATAAAAGTCGAGATATTCAACATGATCATATTTCATTTCAAAATTTTAGTAAAATGAGTTTGCTAGCTACTTTTTTGTACTTTAACTTAACAAGCATTTTTAAACACAAGAAAAAAAAGAATATAACTAAACTTTTTACTAGAGAAAGTGAGTAGAAATATTCTACTGTTCTTCTTGGCGGATGGTATGGCTACGGAAAAGAAAATACGTCGGCTTACAGAAGATAAATGTGGCTATCGGACGAAGTGACTTCTTACGGTAAGTTTACGGTAGCTTCAAAAGAGAAAGGAAAGACTTTCTTTTTCCTAGAAACAAAGTTTCCACCTATCAACTAAACTTTTTGGATCGAGGGGTGGTTTGGTGGCAGCCTTGGGTTGACTTTCTTGAAGAACTCAAGAACACCAAGAACAAAGTAAGAATAAAGAATAAACACAAGGTTTCTAGAGAAAGAAGTTGGAGAGATTGAAGGTGTGAGTTGAATGGCTTAACAAATGGTCCTATTTGTAGGAAAGTGAGGACCTCTCTCCTTTCTATGATTTATTTGCTCCACGGTCATGTCCAATCCAACTTTAAGCATGCTAAAGTCTTCCCCTCTCTTGTCAATCTGTCCTAGGTCCAAGACTATGTGATCATAAAGGATTTTTAAGGCTTTAAAGGAAAATCATAGGCAATTAAATCCTAATTAGTAAGTCTTACAAGTAAAAGAAAATGATAGCTAGGCTAAAAGAAATAGTCTTTCCCATGTTTAGTCAATCCTAGATCTAGATTGTAAGTAAAATCTAGGATGATTAAAGGCTAGATTTTAGAAATGATGAAATGATAAGTCTTCCCCTTGAAAGTGACAACACAATGTAGAAATAGTTAAGACTTTCCTAGAAAGTCTATGTGTGTATGTATGTGTATATATATACACACTCCGGTTCCCCTGAGGGATCCCGGAAATTGGTTTGGTGTGGACCATTGTTCTCAGCCCTTGGATTTAATCCAAGGGCCACGGAAAGAGAAGGGATTAAAAATGCAAAAATTACACTTTTCCCCCTCTAAATGCACACTTCCCCCCCCCCCCCTTTCTATGAGATCACTTTAACGCTTTAGAGAGAGAGAGAGAGAGAAGAAACACAAACCAGAGAAGAACAACGCGAACGAAGACGAAGCAGCGAGAAGAACGACGACGAACGAAGAGGAGAAAACCCAACGCGACGAATGAAGACGAACGAAGACCCAATGACTGAAGGTCTCTCTCTCTCTCTCTCTCTCTCTCTCTCTCTCTCTCTCTCTCTCTCTCTCTCCCCCCTCGATTTGTTCCCATTCGATTTAGGGTTTCATTGCTCTCAAAAATTTGGGGAACTATAGATTTTTTTTTGTTAGGGTCTCTCTCTCTCGAACCAGATTCTGTAATTTCTGAACCAACTAACCATGTTAGGTTTTTTTTTTCTGAACCAGTTTAGGGCTTTTTTTTTTTGTTCCATCACTTTTGTTCTGTTATGACAAATTAGTGTAAAAAAAACCACATCCACGACGAAGATGGCAATTCTGTTAGGGTATAATTAGGGCTTTTTGTTCTCTCTCTCTCTCTCAGTCGAGATCAATTTGTTCTCGTTCGATTTAGGGTTTCATTTCTCTCTCTCTATCTCTCTGTATGTCCATGGGTATTATAATTTAAAGACCGAATTGTATGATTTCAAAGCCCTAATTTATGGGTTGGATCTATAATTTAGAAACCCTAGTTTTTGTCCTTCGCTGATATGGGGTAGTGAAAAAAAATGGGTTTATGAACTACTTAAGACGTACATGGACTAATTAAGTGCCTTAAAATTCTCCCACAAGTTTATTTTGTTATGTATGTTGGAGATTGAAAAGAAAAATTCTAAAATGTCTGACAGGAATTCTAATTTGTGAGCTAAATTAGGCTAATGCCTTCGTTTACAGAATATCCTGCTGGTATGAGGTATCTATTCTGATGCTATTTAAGATGTTTAGTCATTAGTGTTCCTTGTATGATCCATTTGACCATTTGTTTTGATGAAGGGACTGGACACCAGGTTAATACTGGGGGATTCTTGACTGATAAACAGGCTTCATATGGATTCTTTGCATGAGTTTGTATGATTCAAATTCTAAGATGAATTATTTTCTTTAGATGGATGTTTAAATTAAGTGAATGGGCCCATATTTCATCCTACGACATTGGTCTGAGATATGGATCAAGCGCTTCACATATTCTGGCATACTCTCCCTCTATGTTGGCTCATGCTTCATCAAACTATATTTCCTAGAAGTTCCACTTAAGCATGGTTACTTAGAATTTCTGTACTTACTTAACAGCCAGGATTTTACCTAATAGAAATTGGTTGCTACCTCCCCTGTAGTCTTTTAGTATTATATGAACTACGGCACCCTATGTGGTTAACATGGAGGAATATTCATAGTTTAACAAGTTACTAATTGTGTTGTTAGTGGTTTTTAAATGAAATACGAACTTGAATGTAAGTGTTTTTTAAATGAAATACAGACTTGAAATAGATAGTGAAAGAAGGACTTGAATGCTAATTTTATTTGTATTTCAGGAAGTATATGGGTTTACGGATATGGAGATGAAATTGGCAAGGTAGATGATGCGTGGTAGATGATGCATGTTGAAGGAAATTTTATTTGTTATGTTGCTGTCTTCATGGTGTAACCTAAGGCTACAAGCTGTTGTATTCTTTTGATCAAGTGGAATGGGCTAAGTAATCTCCTTTGATGGATTAGTGGTTCTTTTATTTGTTGGATGATTGGCACGATGCTCCTAATTCTGTCAAGCATAAGATGGAATGGAAACACTAGTGGTTCTTTTATTTGTTGGATGATTGGCACGATGCTCCTAATTCTGTCAAGCATAAGATGGAATGGAAACACGTGGATTCCTGGTATGTACAGAGGGTTGGGACCTAGTTGCATCAAGATTATTCCTGCTGCAAGCATTTCTTTCATGTGCTACGAGGTGTGCAAGAAGATACTTGTTAAGGATGAAGATGATGTCTGAAACCCATTTCAAAAGGGTGGATATGGAAATTTTATTTGTACTTATCACTGCTTCTTCCTTCGGTTATTTAGGGTTCTTTCATTTTGCGAGCGAGTTTTGGAACTCAGAAGTAGAGTTTGGAACTTCAAATGTTGTCGACATACTTTTCTTGGTTTATAAGATAACCAGTTGGTTGGTTTATTTTGATTTATTAGTGTAGCTGCTTAGGAATGTCGGAATGAATTTGGGAGTTTGGCAGACTATGAATTTAAATCTACTATGTTCTTCATATTTAGCACCTGAACATTACTCCAAGAAGGGTGGAATCAGTTAGGTTGGAAATTTGGAATAAAATACCTTTATCCTATCAGTTTCTTGGCGTTTGAAATGCAGTTAAGAACCACCAGCTAGCACTAGTGGCAGGTTCTTGCCCCCCTTCATGGAGGCCAGTGTTCGAGTCCCATAAGAGGTGGGGTTTGGAAATAGCCTTTGAGCCCCCATCGACTAACATCCCACTAACCCCGCTAACTATTTAATATTGAGAAAAAAATGCAGTTATTTTCTTTCCGGTGATTGTGATCATCTTGTCAACCCCCCATGTCCAAACTCCTGTGGTTTTACCAGTTTTGCACCACGCAGCAGCAAAATACTTGGACAACACAATGGTTGTGTGGTTTGAAGTTCTCTGGATATGTATCGAGTTCCTGGCAGAGAAGTGCACTAGTTCTCGTTCTTTCAAAATGGTCAAGCAGCAAAATGGTCAAGTCAAATTCACTTAATAACGCGTATTTTGGACCTACGATCAGTAAGCTTAGCAATTTGGTAAAAAAAATCAAATAACCAATTTGAATACAAGTAGAAAATGGTGCTTGTTTCTACATTCCAAGGAAATAGTACTTGATAGCTACCAAAACTCATTCT
>BPLS01000145.1:4120697-4131670 GCA_019656275.1 Rhododendron kiyosumense | reverse complement strand
CATATTTAATTTCGTACTAAACTTGGTCATTTATACGAGAACTAGGTTTTATGCCGTCATGCAAGCACGAAGATTTCATGCCCGTGGAATCTGTTAAAAAAGAGAATTTGTAGCCATAAATAGTCTAAAAGTGCTTTATATACAGATTAAGAGGTATTGAATATAAGCCTAGTCAACCAGCTACTTGTGCTAATCAAAATATCTGCGTACTAAGCAGACAATATTGCAAATCACTTACAACAAAAGATTTGTTATACCATCCTGTAATGCCCCGATTTTCTAAGGAATTTCGAGCGCATTACCTTTAAAATACATTGAATTTACAAACTTCTAGGTCCCTATTTGTCTTTATACAAAAATTACAATCTCACAATAATACAAAAATTTACGTACAATTTTATTCAAAAAAAAAAAAAAAAACAACTCCAGAGCGACTCTAGTTTTGACTCGGATTCCAAGCAACGTTGGCCCAGTCTCCTTTCCAGGGGTCCCACCTGTATCAACTACTCCACTGTAGAATCCTTCATGCTTTAGCCAATTGATCACAGAAGCAAATGATTGGACATGATACAAATGTATTCTGAGTGATAATTCACCAAGCAGAAATCCTAAAACCTAATACCACAATTTGCAATTTCAATGAAATAACATAAAATTATACAACAATCTCAACACGTAGTCACCTATAGCCTTTTATGAATTAACAGTTTCTACGATTCTCCTCTATCGAGAATCTTTTCCTCCCAATAATTTTCAACCATGGCACAACGTACAATCTCTAATTATTTATCACTTTTGTGACAATTGCCTTATTAACGTCTATTAAGTTTCAATTCGGCCACAAATACCCCCGGGTATCTATTGTCCAATTTCTACGTTCTCATAGCAATTCAAATTACAACAATTCACGTAATAATCAACAGTATACAAAACTCACAAATACAATATCTGACATAACAATATTCTAATTTATTAAATATTAATTGATGAATAAGTTAAAATAAGCATACGGCGGTTTGAATAAAATCATTATCTTAAAAGATAATGTTTTTCCTTTTTCTTTTACCAAATTGATAATATCAACTTATATAGTATTCTCAAAATTATTTATTCTATTTTTTTATTATCACAAAATAAATATTTAATCAAACAATTAATTACTACACTTAAAATTAAGTCTATTTCTCACATTTAGAATTTATAAAACATTTCCACTATTTTTCTATCTAAAATATTATCTTTAACTACCATATTATTATTCGTAGATTTTACAAACTAATTTCTATTCGAAAGTGCATATTACTAAATTTAGTATTTACTTAACTTTATTTATTTTAAAAAGTAAATACAAAAAATGTTTAATATTAGATCTTTATAATGAGTTGATATGAGACTAATATGGCCAATAATATATTTTGAGATTAGCTTATAAATAGTAACTTTTTTTTTTTTGCTAAAACAAAATATCTCCTCTTTTACATTTTAAATCCAAATCCTTACGTATTTAATTATTAAATAATTACTGCATAAACTATGATTATTTCGATAAATTTATTAATCGCACAATTCTTCACCTACACATGAATTTCAATACCACAATCCATTATAACTTCTCATCTACGCAATAATTAAACTATCCAATTTAATGCAGGGCCTGCCAAAAACTTTTCAATACAAATAGGAATAAAAGTTAATGAAAACAGAACTAAACATTAATTAATAAATTAAATTCAGGTCACCATCTACATCAAAAATTAAGTTTTGGTTCCATTTCGGTTAAAATGGAGATTAAGGTTTCGGGTTTCTAGAAAACTACCTCAAACGCAATTCTAAGCTCAAGTAAATGTTGCACGGTGTCCGTAGATTGCTGTGGTGGTTCAAAATCTCGAGGCGGCGTCCGACGGGGCCCGCGGTGGTAGCGCGGGTGTGAAACCCACTGTACGCGGCTATTTTTTTTTTTTTTTTTAAAACACTGATGGAGTGAAAGAGTTGTGGTGGTGGGGTTTCGAGGTGGGTGTGGTAGTGGTGGCGTCAGGTGGGGTGGTGGTGGTTCGGTGGGGGGCCAAGGAGGTTGGCCGAGGAGGGTAAATAGGGCAAAATCAAAGGGCAAATTGGTCCAAATTGGAAAATATCCAAACCCTTTCAATGTTCTTTTATTATTAGGTTTTTTTTTTTTAAATTATGATGGAGTGAGAGAGTTGCGGTGGTGGGGTTTCAAGGTGGGTGCGGTAGTGGTGGCGTCGGGTGGGGCGGTGGCGGTTCGATGGGGAGCCAAGGAGGTTGGCTGAGGAGGAGGTGGCCGAGGAGGGTAAATAGGGCAAAATGAAAGGACAAATTGGTCCAAATTGGAAAATGTCCAAACCTTTTCAATGTTCTTTTATTATTAGGTTAGAAATGTAAAAATTTATTTCACTTCTTGTTTAATTTTTTTAAATAACAAATCAAATTTTCGAGGCGTTACAACCTACGCTCTTAAGATCTTTTGTTCGCACATTTTATTGGCTCAAAAGAGAGGCCATAGACAAGGGTTTGAAGGATCTGAAATCTAAAGAGAGTTCAAGAATTAAACTAGCTAGGGAGGAAAAGTTCAAAAGACAAAACAAGTTTAAACACATGAAGATGAAGATGAGGTTTAAGGTCCTCAAAAGCTTTTTATATTTTGCACATTTAATGGTTGGGATGTGGGACTGCAAATTAAAATCTTTTTTTTGGTTAAGCTATAACGCGTGGTAGCTGAGATTATGGATGGGGAAGCTGATGGGGTTTAATCTCTTAAGGTAATTTTTTTTTTCTATATATACAAATTTTTATTTTGCTCAAAAAAAGAGTTTGGGGGATTGTATAAAAAATGATCCACTCATAGGATGGCACCACTTGGTCACGGAGATAATGTGTTGGGTAAAGACATCATTGGAAATCATTACAGGGGCTTAGAATTTTAATGTTGATTATCTGTCATATATAAGATGAGCGCGCAATTACAAGGTGATAATTATCTCTCCCATGGAAAGTGGGAGGTTGTTATTTTCATTTTTCCACCTCGTATCCCTTATTGGTTAAATATACGTTGCTATATATATAAGAGAAGGGAATTAGGATTTTATTTAGCCACACGTTGTATTCATGAGATGGGTTGTAATAACGTTTATAAATTATATACTACGATACCTACCTAGCCGGCTAGCTAGGAAGTGAATGAGTACTGCTGGTGCCTTCTTTAGTTTTCAGTTAAGAAGAAGAATATCTAAAAGAATTTGGAGTTAGTCAAAGGGAAGACTTAGCACGCATGCATAAAACCAAACCAAGAGAGATACAGTACTATATAGGTGGTGAACAATACAAGAGCCCAGATTTAAGAAAAAAAAATTTATGGTTGTTTCTGAATGGAGAAGTTAAAGAACCAAATCACGACTGTTCAAAGTGTTTTTAGATAATCCGAATTGAAAATCAATTCTTACCGGTAAGAATTGAAAACGGATCTCAACCTGTTCACGGAGCCTCCGTGAAAAATACAACACCTCATTTGCAATGTGTTGGAGTACTTATCAAGCTCCGACTTCCATTTACGTATTTTTTCCAAATATCATGTTGAAGCTAGCAATCACAGTTCAACAATGTAATTAGTAAGCATGAGGGTGTGTTGTGATATTTGGATGCTAGATTTGAATTCTAGGAGACCTTGAGAAACATATTTGGCTTGAACAATGAGAATATGAATTGAGTTGAGTTGCAGGAAAATTATAGTACAGTGATTGTGTAAAAATTAAAAATCAGCTTTAAATAACTTAGAACGCAAAGTCTGTCCGAAAGCATACCAAACTTAGTTTTTTTTAAAAAAATTAGTCATTTTTTTGTTTGCAATGATCACATGTCTAAAGTTTGATTAAGGTTATGTTCTACTAAGAGCTTTAGGGAATTTTTTTATTGTCCTTATTCAAAAAAATTTCGCGTTTGTTTGTTTTGTAAAAAAAAAATTGTGAATTATTGATTTGTCTCGACAAAATGAACCAAACAAGTAAAAAATTATGACTTTTACCCAAATATTTATGAAAATATTTTAAGATAAAACCCAAAAGCCGGCTTTTGGGGCTTTATCTTGAATATTTCAAAAAAAAATTAGGATAAAAGTAAAAAAAAATTTACTTTTCTGGTTCCTCTTGTCGAGACAACCAATAATTCACAAAAGTTTATTGCAAGATAAACAAATACGAAAAAAAAATTAAATAAGGACAAAACGAAAAAAATCCCAAAGAAATCTTAGCGGATCTTAACATAAGAGAATCTTTTAACAAACACTTCACGTTACATTTTAACAATCTAGGAGTAATTTTTAAAAAATTGTCTCGAAAATGTATGCACTTTTAGGCACTTGACCCTTCATGGGCCCGCTGCGAGGATCCGGGATAATTGGCCATCCAAAATTGTGTTTGATCAGGGGTTCGATCTCCTTTGTCCTGAAAGTTTTATGTGTTTTTGTGCCGAATAGTTTTCCCGCTATTAGATTTAAAAGATAAGAAGAAAAAAATCACCATCCGATGATCAAATAATCCATCAACTCAGAGGCATATGAATTTTTGGCACAGAAGATCCTACCTCTTTGACCAGTTGATGAAATCCAAAGTAATCAATTGGTTGGACGGCACTCCTTTTTTTTCGTTAAATAAATTTCACTAGATTCCATTAAATTACAATGTCATCCCCTTTACTCTTGAAATCACATTGGCAACCCAATTAGAATTTTGTTAAAAGACCGGTCCGCTAAGATTCTTATTTTTTAAATACTTATTTTCTGTTTTACGAGATTGGTCATTCTCTCACAATACATTACCTGTAATTCAAAAAATAAGTACTTATTTTTGTGCAACACAACCTAAGCCTTTGTTCCCTTAAGCTTTTTGAGTTTTTGAGTATTTTGTCCTTATTCAAATTTTTATAATATTTGTTAGTTTTGCGCTAAATTTTTTATATATTATTAAGTCGTCTCGATCAAAGAAATCAAAAAAGTACAAAATTGATTAGACCTATTTCTGTTCATTTCATAAACTCCTATTTGGTCAATTGATTGTTTGCTCAGGGATGGACTAAAGTGTTACTACATTCAAAATACAAAAAATAATGGAGTTCCGTGTTATTTTAGAGAGTAAAACGGGTGCAAGTGTAATTCTAACCATGATTCATTTATTATCCATTGGGCTTGGGTATATGTATTATACTCGTGGCTTCTCTCTCTCTCTCTCTCTCTCTCTATGTGTGCGTGGAGTATTAGGACCGATTCTACCAATCATTCCCCCCTCAACCTCTCCAGAATAACCACAACGCGTAGAAAAGGTAACGGAAATCATTCCCAGCGAATTGAATTCCAGTCGATACTGCCTTGTTTTTTCTTTGTTTTTTACCCTCATCATTGGTTGTTCCTTTATCTTTGGACTTTATTAATCGGTCTTCGCTCGTTTAATCTCGTGGTTGGTCATGAAAAATTGTTTTTCTCTACCAACACGGAGATGGGTTTTCTTTTTTTGTTGAATTAATTTCGTATTTTAATTCCTTTTTGGTACATACATATATGGGTATCCTGTTCGGTTGGTTGTTCTTGAGCTTTTTTCGACGGCTTAATTTGCGGGGAAAGCGTTTTCTTTATCTTCACAAATAGAAAGTGGAAAAGTATTTTTTTTCCTTTGCCAATCGCGTAAAACGAATAACCCATCTTTGCTTGGTCGATAACTTATCGTTCTTTGGGGGTCTCTCTCTTCTATCTCCTTATTAGCTTGCCTTTTCCCCTTCTTTCTTTTCTTGTAATCTTTTCACAGTTCTTCCATGATCGCAGGAGTTAGTTTGGGTTTTCATATATGTGGCTGATTAATCTTCTTATGTTTCTTGATTGATGGTAAAGGTAGATAGTGCTCTTGTGGTTGTATCCTGATGATCGATCCCATACTTCTGCGGGAGATATCGCTTTTTCAATATTGGTCGTGCGGTTTAACTTTATTGGGCTGTTTGTCCATGTTTTGTTATGGCAAATTATTTGAGAAAGGAATTAATTGATGGCATGCAATTCGTGGGTTTTCTACGTTTATGATAATGAAGAAATCCCGCTATGTGCTAATTGTGTAGGTATAAATATTTAATGTTCCAAGTCTTGTGTGTTTGGTGGCAGTGGACATGGGGCGAACACAAATGATATCTGGTGTTTTTTATCTTATGGTGGGGGAACGTTTTCCATATCTTAGCTCTACTTTTCTCTGGGATGAAGTCATCCGATGCTTTGTTTGGGTTTTTGTTATTCCATACGGTTATATAATTTCATCTGGGTATGTTATTTCATACTACGTTTATCACTGATTAATGGCAGAACTAGAGTAATCCTTTGTAGTCTTTTTCTCCATGATACAAAATGCCAGAAAACAAAAGGGAGGAAAATTTATCTGCTTTGTGTATTACCGTATTGTCAAATGACAATTTTGTCCAACCAAATTATCAACTTTGAAATCCGGGTACTTATGAAATCCCTGTTAGTTTCAAAGGGAAGGCCAAAGTTTTTGCATGAACATTGCTGGTACTTCTATACTTGACGTTATATTTCTTATTTACTTGGGTTGAACTACTTGATAGGTGGAAGCTTATTTTGGCTATGTGATGCTATTTTCTTGCTACTGATATGTCATTACAGCTACGTCAAAAGCGATAAACATTTTTGAACTTCAATTGCTGAAGTTTTTCTCTTCTTTGATTCAAAGGATACCAATTTTCTTAGCTGCTCTTCCTGTTTCCCCTTACTTCTAAGTCATCCACCCCCACCTTGCGTCTCTTTTCAATGCATTTGGAATCGCTTGAAGTTGCTGGTTTATGACCTCATCTGAGGGAAAAAAAAGAAAAGAAAAGAAAGAGAAGTCCTTTACTGGTGCTTTACATTGCTGTCTTCTTTTTTAACATATATCATATTTTCCTCTTTAAACAAGCTTCAAACGTTATCCCTCTCATACATATCTCTTGGACATATATATACGTGTAATCTGTTCACCGTGTTCATTACATATATCATGTACATGTGTGTGTGTGTGTGTGTGTGTGTGTGTGGGTATACACATATATTGGCATATGCATATTCTTCTATTATTCACACATATCTGCAATCTGTTTATACATTAGTGCATATTGGACTGAATACTGTTTTGGTGCTCCCATTTCTTTCTCCCCATTTCACTATGCATGGGAATAAGGAGTTAGGTAGAGCCATTAGTTGACATCAAAATTAAAAAGTTTGAACTCTACACATGGAAGGCAGGAAGCAGGAGGGATAGGTATACGTTAACTATACCACCGTTTTTTGATCCAGTTTCTGGACTAATATGTAGTAGAGAGGAAAAGAGGGAGGGAGCATGATCAAAATTGTGATTCAAGGCGAAACATGGACTAAATCATTCACAGTTTACACTTTGCGATTATGGCTCTACTATGCACCATTGTAATGGTCAAGTTGTTTTTCTTAGCTTGTTTTGCAACCAAGAATGATACTCCATATATGGATCTGAATCTGAGAGTGTGAATTCGTGATTAATATTGATGACATGGATCTTGGTTTTTGTCTTAATTTTCTTTAATCATTAGTACTATCAACTATCAAGCTACTCCTAATTTCTTGTATTCCTTTTGAAGCTCAACGTTCTCATGTAGTTTCGAGTTGTTAACAGCTCTTCTCTCATTGTTGGCTTCCTTTTTGTTTCTTCAACTCTGATGACAAGTTTAAAGGTTCTGCACATTCTCTAGGTTGCTAGGCCTCTTCTTTTTACTTTGCTTTATGGCAAGAGTGGAGTTCCCAATAGGAGTTCATCATAACAAATATCCCAGTGTTTATAGCTCTTGAGAGTTTGATTTATGTGGACATAGTTAATGTTTTTTGTCTTTGAATAAATCTGGCTAACTATTTTGGTTATTTTTAGTTACCATTGAGTGATTGTCACTGCTATAGGTAATTAACGCGTTTTCCTTCAGAGCTTGTTGAATTTTGTAAACTACTTGAACCATTGTAAAGAATGTGGTGACATATTCTTTTTCATGTTGTCAAATCTGAGAAATTCCCATTTGGTTGGGTTATGGTATTAATTGTGTGATTTATGTGTCGAACATGTTGAGCTGGATGTGCATCCATCAAATAGGTTTTAAAGCTATATATTGGACTTTGCATTACACTTTCATTCTATGCATGAAAAGTTACATCGTAGTGTATAAGTACCATGCACTTGGATTAATCAGACATGGTTAAACCGTAGAAGTACTAATTCTGTGTAACACAGGCTTAAAGTGCTGTTAAAGATTTATAACTTTTTGGATAAAAAAAAAAAAAAAGATTTATGCCTTTTTCAGGAGGTAATGATGATTTCCATATACTATTGTTGTTGCAGATATATAGACAAGACAGATATACATGGGTGAGTATTCTGGTAAAAGATCCTTTGGTGGGCTTCTCGTACCCAGGAAAGGACCTGGTCGTGTTTCTAGAGATGCAGCTGAAAGTGGGGATAAGTTTTGCAACAGAATTGGATGCAACGGCAGACTCAACCATACCAGAAGTCCCCACAATGGTTCTGAAAAATTTAAGTCCTCAAGACCTTCTTTCCATGCTTCAAATGGCAAGGAGATAGTTGGAAGTTCTACTAGGACTTGTTCTGCAGTTGCCAACACAAGAAAATCGTTTCTGGAAACCAGGAAAAAGCCATCTTCTCTATCAGAACTGGATTCATCTGAAACTAGTAGTGTTGAGGACAAGCCAGAAGTGTTGGATGTTGTCTCCTCCTCATCTGGAAGGGGTGTTCAGATTGGGAATCAATCTGATGCTAAGAGGTCCGGGAAAGTTAGTTTGATTGAAGCCGGGAGCTCTAGTATAGCAGCATCCAATAGTAGACCTCGGAAGGCATTCTGGCAGAAATCTGGGATACGCAACCGAGACGCTCCTCCATTAGGTCCTTCTGTTCCCCTGGCCAGCACAAGCCCGGGGGCAAGAAACAGGTATGGTTTGGGAAATCTTAGATGCAACTCAGCATCTGATGTAGTACCCTCAGGTGGTTCATCATCCGAATCAAAAATTAGTAGGAGAAACAATATACTGAAAAATGGAATCCCTAAAGGAGAAAGCTGTTCATCTGTTTGTGGTAAGAAGATGACTAGACCATCATCAGATGGTACAACTTCTACCCAGGGACTTTCCATTTCTGATTCGCGACGAACCAGAAATGGGTCTCCTAGTGGAAATGGTGGCTTGGGATGGGGTCGGACTCGGAAGTCAATCAATGGTACCACTAGGACGAGGCTTTCTTGTCAAGGAAATGGAAATGTGTTGTTACCAAAGGATATACCACAAGTGCCTCGACCAGAATTGCATATTGGTGGGGGTGTTCCTGGTTCGTCACATCAGTTTTCAGCTGAATCTTCTTCTTCAAGTTGCTCAACCTCTTTTAGTAGTTCAAGTAGTAGTGGTGGTAGTTCACCTGGCCTTATGCGAGCAGGACCTGCAGAACTTGGGATACCCTGTTCCCTTATGAATCATGATGGCTTGCGGCGATATAACATGGGTGGTATCGCAGAGGTATATAGTTTCCAATGTAACTGGCAAAAGTTTCATATGCTTCTGTACTTGTATACAGTGCAGAGGGAAGTCGGAGCAAAAGGAAACCTTTGGTTTGTTGTTTTTACTACAATCAGTTGTCTTATGGTTTTCTTGCGATGTGCAGGTACTGATGGCGCTTGAGAGAATTGAACAAGATGAGGGGCTAACACATGAGGTACTAGTACTGGGTACTGAATTTAAACAGATTGGCTATTTGCTTATTAATGTCTGTCAATTGTCCTGCAGGAATTACTTGCCCTGGAGACAAATATATTCCTTGGTGGACTTGGCTTATATGATCAGCATAGGGACATGAGACTGGACATTGATAACATGTCTTATGAGGTTTGTTATTCTTCTGTTGTACATCTAGAAGACTAAACCTCGATGCTTTTGGAATTAGTTATGGTCTGTTGTGGTGTCTCATCTTGCATTTCCTTTTACTCGTGTACCATTATGGGCATGAACTGTTTGTCTGGTTTATTTGAGGAAATCATTTCTTAGATATTAGCTGTTTTCTTCTTGTAAGTTGAATCACACATTATCGTACTGCTTGACAGGAATTACTAGAATTAGAAGAGAAGATGGGTAGTGTGAGTACAGCACTGTCAGAGGAAGCTCTATCAAAATGTCTTGAAAGAATCATCTATCAGCCTCTATCTCCCAAAGGAGGAGCTGTGGAATGCACGGAAGATGAAAATCAAGGCAAATGCAGTATTTGTCAGGTCTTACTCCAATAACTATGAAAGTTTTTTGCTATATTTATTGATTTGGTCCCTGTATTTCACCCCACCTGCAACTCTCACTGGAATTGCAATGAGCTGAGTAACTAATACCGTCGAGAACCAGGTTTCAGAACATTTGGCGTTTCTTATAGCAGCCCAAAAGTAACAACCTAGAACTGTAATCTCGAAGGCACCTTTCCACTTTTAATGATTATTGATTAAATATTTCAGCCAATCATAGGTGTTTCTTTATCCTTGAACTTTTTAAGTGTAATCTGCACTGATGACATGAGCCGACATGAGCCGAACAGTTTTGCAAGAACTGGCATTGAATCCTATAAGCTTATCTACTGAGGGGCAGGGATGAAACTTGAAACGAAACTTGAAACTAGGAGCTCTCACACTGTCACTTTTTCAAAATATTCTTGCAAGTTACAAGTATTATACCGTTAAACTATATGGGTGCCTGAAATGCAGACCTATCCCATAGTCAATTTCCCTGTTGCCTAGGGAATAGAAGAAATGATAAACCGTGGTTTACTGCTAGCTGTCTACCTCTTTCCTGTTGGCATTCTTTTTTATTCTATTGTTTAGTTTAGTTTTTGTTGATCTAGTTGTTACTGGATTGAGTTGATTACTCATGTTTA